>CAWZYM010000388.1:600000-770000 GCA_963966185.1 Rhabditoides inermis | reverse complement strand
TCAGCCGCCTTCTTTTGTATGGCTCCACGGGAGAAGAAGAATGTGCTCTTCTCACTTCAAAACTCGACCAGCAACCATGAGGCGGAAATTGAGAAGCTGCAGGTAAAACACGAGTCATGAGTGAATCACAGAGCACTCAGGAAACATGTAAGATAATAGATATACATAACTTAACGTTTTTAGGAGCGAATTTCCGAGTTGCTGGTTGAGAATGAGCGGCAGGCGGCAGAGATCGCGAGGTTATTTTTTCACGATTGAAACACTTCTATCTTGAATTTATAGCACGACATTCGACTCCAACGATGTGATCGCGTATTTGAAAAAGTTGGTGGAGGAAAAAGACGAGGAGGTAAGTGGGGATGAAGAAAGTGGAAACAGCAGGATACAGCAGCATGACGCGACTAGAACATGACTAGGACTAGGTATCCGAAAGTGGCAATTGACCACCCTTTCTCACAATTGGCCATATCTATATCTTACTAGGGTTTTACGACAACCAAATGTGCAAAAGAAATGTTTGTTGTTCGTTGTGTTGTCTGTTGTAGTAAGGCATCAGGAAACAAAGGATAGATGTGAAGTCAGTATATAGGATGAGGACTTCTCTCGAGAAGCGGCCACTCAAAAGGCAACATCCGTCCGCAAAAAAGGGGGAGAAAGAGTCGAGTCGCGCATTCGAAACGTCGCCTATCGAGTTAGACGGGCGCCTCTGTTCCCAATGGCACGAGCAATCTAATCAGAAAAGACGCTATTCACAAGGCTTCTTTCTTGATGTGAAGAGACCTTGTTTCACTTGATTCTTGATTCGTTGATTGTAGATAGCTCGCCTGGAGGACATCTCGTCTCTGCGTGATCGGGAGTTCTCTCGTCAGATGGGAGAGAGGGTGGCAGAGGGGGAGGAGAAGGAGAGGGCTCTGCGAGAAGAGACAGAGAGACTCCGCACACACAACAGTATCATGAGTGGGTCGCTATCGTTATACAATTTGGCACATTAACATGCACATATGTGATGCGCACCCAGTCACATGTGTGTAGCATATCGGCTATTGGCACCATGGTGCGTGGACTAATACTGTTTCTCTGCTTCTTCATCCTTGTAAATGCCAAGGTATGCCAGCACGAGTGCACGTAGTGAAAGTTGTCTAGACATCATCCGCCCGTCTCATCACCACTGCAATGCACACCATCTCAATGGGCCGAGAATTCAAGAACCTACCGACTGGAGATGATGACGCAACCTATCATGATTACGATTATGAATACTGATGCATGACTGTTAGACGTTCATAAAATCATATATCGATCATCGATGTATATTTGTTGTTTTGTTGTGAAGTTCTGTCTTATTTGAGACACCCAACTCGGCAATCAACAACGCATGGAAATGGAGATGGCTGAAATGACAGAACAAGTGAAGCGCATGACGGAGCAGGTGGGAGGGGTCAATGGGGGCGGGGCTAGGGACACATTCAGGTGGAAGAGCAACGAGAGGAGCTGGCGCGCAAGGAAGCGAGCGAGAGAGCGGCGAGGATACAGGCCACTGAACAGTGAGTTGACTTTAGTGATAGATACCAAAGAAAAAAACGAGTGATTGCGTTGTTGAGAGTGCGAGGCGAGTTGGCAGAGGAGATGGCTCGAGAGCTGGCGAACATCGAACAGGAGATGCAGCTGCAGAAGGACGCTGAGCTGAAAATGAACAACAAGGCACCGCCCCCCACGCCACGCCCACTCAATCACACTATTCCAGCTGGTCGAGCGACTGGAAACGGAGCTCGCGAGAAAAACGGGAGAGATACAGACACTAAAGGGAAGGAGATCGAGACCGGAAAATGTTGACATTTGAATCTAGGACACCGTGCGAGAGGGAGAGGAACTGCGGATGAGATTGGAGACGGAGAAGGAGTTCGCGGATGCGGAGGCGGCAAAGATGCGGAAACTGCTGGAGAAGGCTGGCAGTACGGTGGGGGGATGGGGGAAAAGGAGAGGAGGCTTGTGTTGCAGACAGAGAAGGCACTCAAGGACAGCAAGAGACGAGTGGAGGAGCTGGAGAGGAAGAGGGACAGGTGAGGTTTTACTCGAGACCTACATTGCATTTATATGCAGGTCCAACATCGCGTATCAAGAACAACTCGACTCACTACACAAACAGGTGTGCGATTCAGTTAACAGATTGACATTTCAACCAGATATGCACCGTTTACTATCGGTTTACTTTAGTTTACTGTTTGCGCTTACAAACTTGTCGTTCTCAATGTCAGTATTTTTCAGATCGACGAGTTGAAATCTCGCGTGCACGAGTCTCTCCAGCGAGCGGATACGATGAGCAAGAAGTATCTGGAGCAGAAGGTTGGCGTCGTTTATTGATTTATTCTTGTGATTATTATAATATTGCCATGTTCAGAATGCGCGGGAGGCTACCCTCGCCGTGCACTCGGCACAGAACAGAAAGCTGCACGAGCTGAAGGAGTTCATGCGACTCACACTCGGAGGTATCAATGTATAAAAGTATAGATACGCTATATAACACATTCAGAAGACGGCGTGTCGTCTGTTCTGGGCGAGGAGCGTCAAGCCGTCTTCTCGCAACTCGCCCTCCTCGTATCGCATATTCCTATCGTCAAATAAACCTATCATCAGTTCATGTCATGTGAAGTGGGAAACGACTTGCACTGTGATGGTGTGCTTGCGATGCAATTGTCGCAGCCTGTAAGCATTAGAAAACACAAATCGGCACTGTTTGTCGCCAAAAAATTACCCGTTGAAGATGACGTATGTGAAGGCAGGTGTTCCATTCCACAGTGGCCACAATAGGTTGGCGAGAGAGTAGGCTGCAAATATTCAGGATAAGTGAATATAAAGGACGTAACATGGAACACATGTACTACAACAACCACGGGCGTGTGGTGTTTTCAATAGCGTTTCACACTTTATCAGCCGATCACGCTACACACATAATTAAAACCTTAGGTGTTGCTGAGCGATCACGTTTAAAATAACATTGTGAAGTGAGTTCTACGAATGACGAAAACGTACTGACCGAGGACGGTGTCTCCAAACCACCTCTTCTCGTTTCTCCATATGATGATTGTGGCACACATGATGGTAGACGAGGTGAACACCTGCAGCATCAAACTCACCTCCATCTCACGGGGAACATAGCTCTGGAACAGGATGGGTTAGGCGTGATATGTATAGTGGGCCCGCAAATGAGTTCCACTCTTTCCACGAGAGACATTAGGGTGATTAGACAAAGATCAGAACTCATTCGATGATGTTTCGAACCTGACAGAATTTTGCGTGGGTACCCAAGATCGATCCCGCGGACCGCTGCTTGCTAAGCGAAAGCTTTACTAGTTACTACTACGCCACGTGGTCTTGTGAGAGCATAAGCGAATTAGAGATATGAACGCCGAGGACGATATGCGATGCATTTTGATTCTGTATACTGTATGCTGTATGATAACTGTCCACGATATTGTTTTCACCGAAAAATCCTGAGCTAAGTGCGAGCCCATTATATTGTATTATGTATTGTCACAAATCACAAGTTTGCAAAAGTTTCCAAAGAAAATATGCGTACATGGATTTTGATGAGTACGACGACTCCGATGGAGAAGGGTAGACATCCGAAGGAGCCAGTGTAGCTACTGATCTGATCTATCTGTACAAACAGAGCGGCAAGTTTTCCCTCTCCATAGTCGAATCCAGTAGTCTCCGTACTGATTACCATTCCCGAGTAGAACACAGCAACACAATGCAAGAAAATGAGTAAGAAGTCAAAGAGTAGAATAATCTGAAGGTTTGTCTATTTGTCTATAGGGCGGGTAGTAGTAGTATTGGTTTGCGCGATGGGACAATCTGACCTACTGACCTAGGTCACCGAGGTCACGGGCGATGGGACAGTTTGACCTACTGACCTAGGTTAGAGGTCACCCAGAGGTCACCCCGAGGTCACGGAGGGGTGACGGGCGATGGGACAAGGTTGACCTATTGACCTAGGTCATGAAGATCAGAGATCACTGAGAGTGTGTCAGGCCGAATGCGCGAAACATGCGCGCGCTTTTGTCGAGTCCGTTAATGAGTGCGCGAAAGAAGCACGCGCGCGCGCGCGATATGTAAACGGATTCAAAGGCGGCGAGATTTGAAGTGAGCCGCCATGAAAGTCCTCTCTCTCTCTCTCTCTCTCTCTCTCTCTCTCTCTCTCCCCTCTCTCTCTCCTTCATTATCAGACCGTCACAAGCACACTCCACGCAAAATGAGGTGCTAATCTGTTTTATGTGTGATCAGCACAAAAGTTAGTTTCATAAATGGGTAGCCCTAAATCACTGAGAGGGCGTCAGGCCGAATGCGCGAAACATGCGCGCGCTTTTGCCGAATCCGTTAATGAGTGCGCGAACGAAGCGCGCGCGCGGTATGTAAATGGAGTCAAAGGCGGCAAGATTTGAAGTGAGCCGCCATGAAAGTCCTTTCTCTCTCCTTCATTATCAGACTGTCACAAGCACACTCCACGCAAAATGAGGTGCTAATCTGTTTTATGTGTGATCAGCACAAAAGTTAGTTTCATAAATGGGTAGCCCTAAATCACTGAGAGGGCGTCAGGCCGAATGCGCGAAACATGCGCGCGCTTTTGCCGAATCCGTTAATGAGTGCGCGAACGAAGCGCGCGCGCGGTATGTAAATGGAGTCAAAGGCGGCAAGATTTGAAGTGAGCCGCCATGAAAGTCCTTTCTCTCTCCTTCATTATCAGACTGTCACAAGCACACTCCACGCAAAATGAGGTGCTAATCTGTTTTATGTGTGATCAGCACAAAAGTTAGTTTCATAAATGGGTAGCCCTAAAGAGGGCTGTTGGGTTCAGTTAGCTCTAAAGAGAGCTGTTGGGTTCAGACGGCATTGAAGTGAGCTTGTGAAGTGAAGTTGATCGGCGTAATGAATGCAGACGGCGCGAGCATGAGGTGATATGTGGATCGCAGACACGATCCGAAACTGCAAACACATCTTCTAATAAAAAAGGCACACAGCCTTTTTATTACAAGACATGTTTACCTTTACGATCGAAAAGGGCGAACGAGGAGAGTGTGAATCGGAGAGAGCGAAGCGAACAAAGTATTCACACAAACCGAGAGAGACAACCCGAGAATGCAAACACATGACACTTTTGTTTCGGTCAAAAGTTTATCCCAGCCAGAAAAGCAAATCATTGAAAGGGTAATAGAATCCCTCTATTCTAACAGATACGCTATCCCGTGAGATCTGCAGGTTTGGGTGATTGCAAGAGCTCATCAGACTATCCATAGAAGTGGTGCTTTGAATCGGACCCAGCAGCGAGTCTGAACATCTACCAGTTGTTCTATTTTCTAGATATATTACATTACCTGTTCTATTAGTACTCTGATACATGGCTATCTGTCTCAGCTGCAACACCTTTGCCAGTGAGGATCGAGCCTCTATGGGGAATTCACTAACTGCGACAAGAGGCATGCTATGATTGAGACAAATGATACAAATAATTGAAATTAAATAAATAGAACAATACAACCGCGCGGCTGAGATAAAAAGTGGTGAATTATCTGAATCCAAGGAAGGCGTGACCTCAATGACCTCAGTCTGCCACCCCGGTGATTGATGGGCGACAGAACGGAGTTGTAGCGGTGACCCCTGCGGGGGCGGGGTCATTGTCTCTGGGTACATAAGAAGGTCCGCCGCTTGGACTGACACTGACGCTCCGCTCCTGCCTACCATGTGCCCTGCTCTCGACAACGTGGATGGATCCGAGACTATTGACTATTATGATGCTGATCGCGTGCTCGTCCCCTCGCCCCCTTCCGTATCTTCTACCCAGGCGCCCTCAGGTCGCCCAGCGTTCCCCAAGCGCAGGCTACTCAAGGTGGGTGGGAGAGGGGTGAGAGAGAGAGAGAGTGAGTGAGAGAGAGAGTGAGAGAGAGATATGGCTCATTTACAGACTGCCGCCGACGGTCCTCCGCCCAAGAGCTTCGCCTCCTGGAAGAACATTCTTTCCATCGGCTGCCTCCACGTCTTCTATGCGTGCGGCAAGTGCCGCTCGGACAGTGCAGCAGCAACTCCCAAAATCCGGCGTGACGAGAACGGCAAGGTGGTGATCCCTTTGGTCATGTGTGAGTCGTGCGTTAACAATACTCTGCACCTCCGTTTCGACTGATCCCATCCTATAGTCTTTCTCTTCTCTCTCTCTCTCTCTCTCTCTCTCTCTCTCTCCCTCTCACACACTTTTTCCCTCTCTCTCTCTCTCTCTCTCACACACACACACACACACACACACACACACACACACACACACACACACACACACACACACACACACACACACACACACACACACACACACACACACACACACACACACACACACACTCTCTCTCTCTCTCTCTCCCTCTTCTCTCTCCCTTGCCCCTCTCACTCTCTTTCACGCTCCCTCTCTCCTTTTTATCGTTAATCGTGATCATATTTGTGTTTTGTTTATGAGCTGTTTTAGCGTTTGTTTGATGTCGTGTTTTTGTCTAATCATTTCTCTTGATAAACTTTTCTGGAGCAAGTATCTTTTCCATTCTGTCATATCTAATAGAGTGTTCAACATGTGCGGTCGTATAAGGCGTCATATTAGATTTCTACAAAGTGATATGAATGATAGTAAGGTGCTGAGCGCAGCAAATATCGGAAAACTGGGTATACTATTTGAGATTATTTATAACATGCTTGGAAATGAAGAGAATAAGACTTGGTCGAAAACATAAGAATACACTTTTAAAACATGTTGAGATATTAAAATTGTTATCCAAAATTAGAACAGCTGATAAGGCACGGAGTGAATTGGGTAGGGTAGGCAACGTGGTGGTACCTGTGCTAGTGGCGACGACGTTGGAGGCGATTCGCTAGGTGGGTGAGCACACAGGCACAGACAGCAGCTACTACGATCAGAACAACTGTAGAGATAGCAAACACAATAGCGAGTGTCTTCATCAACTCTGCCTCCACCATTCTATCCATCATCTACGCATGGTGATTCTCCACAGCGTTCTTGATATCCCTCTCCAACTCATGGGTGATGACATTCAAGCTCATTGTGTCCAGATCTCGCAACAGCGGGCACACACAAGCACCAATCGTCCAGTTACCCCTATCATGCATTATTAAGTATATGAAACATTCTCATAACTCACGAAGCAAGCTCGATGCAGGAGAGAGGAGGCGTACACGCGGGATCGCAGTCATTCGAGTGTGCCCATCGTGTCTGTCCAGTTGCGGTGTCGTTAAGAATTAATGGAATGATGAGGAGCATTGTTGATTTTTTCTCTCTACACTAGGTGGTCGGTGCGTGGAAAATGAAACGCTTTCGCCAACTTCGTTTGGCTCCACGTGTTGATCTCTCCTCACAGTCGGAGAGAGCTGACATTTTGAATCAGGCACGCGCTTCCCGAGATTCTGTGTTAGATATGAAAAACATATCTATTGATGAGAAGCGTAATTTATTCAACAATTTGATGACGCGTTTTTTTTTTTGGATTTACAATCTAAAATGGAGGCTGACGAGGCAGCGGAAAGGAATACTGGTCCCATTCCACATAATCCGAATACCAATGTGGTTATGTCGCTAAATACAAAGACGAGAATGGTTAATAGAAAGAAAACGACAGTGTATAGTGGTGCGGAAAATGTATTGCCAGGGGGACCCTCCTCCTCCCTCCCCGCCTGCTATGATATCTATTGGCAAAACACCGCGTAAAAGAAAAGCTAATGTGCTAACGATGATAGTGAGATTGCTAGTAAGAAGCGTTCAGTGGCGGATCCTGAGATTAAGGTTGCACCTATTATTGTAGAAACAAGTAATGTTAACGTGAACAAGATAAAGAAACGGAGTGCTGATTTTAATGAGAGTAGAAGTGGCAAGAGATTTAAATCTAGTGTAAATTCGCCGGCTGTGAACTGGTATAATTACACTAGTGTGAAACGTGGTCCGAAGAGAGGATCTACAACTGAGCGTGCCGATGGAAAGCGATTGAAAGAGAGCTATGATTCTCCTGCCGTGAATTGGCAAAACTACACTTACTCAAAACGTGGCAGTAAACGTTTAAGTTCTATCCGTCCTTCGCTTCCCGAGGAGACTGGCAGCCACATTTCAAACGATCGTGATACGAAACGTCAGAAGATACGAGGCGAAGAAGATACAACGGCGGGCGCCGCTCAGCAAGGGGCGGGAACGAAAAATTACAACAGATTACGCATTATTACTTGGGAGTCAGTGTTGTGAATATGCCAACCATGACTGGTTCTTTCTTTAAGTTATTGAAAAGTATTTAGTACAATCCTTCAAATTCTGCGTCCTTGTCCTCTGTTAATGAACTGTACCGTGCTGCTCGAAGTTGCACCTTGGATAGGGTACTCTCTTCACGTCGATTTGTGTGACGTGAGTTACTATGAGAAACATAACGATACGTTTCATTTCCAATGTTATAGATGTTCATAGTCGCAAAATATGGGCAACTCCTATTCCCAACAAAACAGCACTTCCGTTTACGAGGCGTTAAAACCTATCCTTTTGGAGTTTTGACCGAGTAAATTGTGTACAGAAGAGGGTACTGAGTATTACAACAGTAAAATAGCGAGGCTACTGCAGGATTTACACATAACTCACTTTTCTACTCAGTCTGATGTAAAAGCTAGCCTTGCGGAGAGAGCCATATTATCGCTCAAGAGAAAGTTATTCATATACATGTCTTCTGCGAATACGCAAAAGCGGTTGCCTGTTCTTGACAAGATAGTGACGTCTCTGAATAATCGATGATTGGAGGTATAGGCCGAGCGCCGCGTAAGCGACGGAGGATTTCAAAGAGTTGCCACACAAAACGATCGAAAAAGCTCGTCATAAATTTGAGATTGGACAGAGTAAGAGGTAATCTGTCTTGTTTCAGTGAACCTTTTTTTTAAGATGCTATAAAGCCAGCGATGATCACTCTCGTTGGGCAAGTGGTTGAGAGCTTTTTTTTTATAAAGAAGAGTTGATAAGAGCGGAAAACAATAGGGTATATCGAGTGGAGAAAGTGTTAGGAAAACGTAAACGTGCAAATAAGAGATACAAACTAAGATACAAACTATGCAGATACCAACGAATGGTTGGGTTACGAGTTATAATGAACCTACGTGGGAGTATGTATCTCTCGGGTCTTGTTCAATTCGATGATAATTTCGATATTGAGTCATTACCCTAGGTGAAATGACTATTTTCGTGGTACGTAGACAATTGGCTCTTCATCAAACATGTTTGTTATGATTCTACAGTCGTCTGAAGTAGACTGCGCGAGATCGATCAATAGGTGGGAATAGATACGTGCCGCCATCGAATTCTCATAAGCGTCACATAGAAATCGGCTGTCAGTGGGATATAGCTGTTTGGCGAGATTTCTAATTGTCAACTTATCGGATACCATTTTTGTCAAAATTATATATGTACTATTGATCCGTGCACATCTGTTACTCCCGAAAAGTTCTTGTGATAGAAAGATGATGCTTGTGTTATAATGATGAGCGACTCTAGTGTATAAATCGTTCAAAAAAAGAAGGATTTTCTTTGAAATATGAAAGCAAGTCGTCTAATATCAGCAATTTATGTTTACGATTACCGAGTTCTTCCAAATCGATCATTCCTTCGACGAATCGCACGCCCTCCAGTCTTTTCTTATGGAGCATGTGAGTGGACACTTGAATTGAAACAACGGCATAGCGCAACTGAGATACAAGCACGACTGACTAGTCCCTATGACGCCATGGTTGGTCATCAATGGAGACAGTCTCAGCTAATTGCGAAATGATTGA
The DNA here is from genome assembly GCA_963966185.1 of Rhabditoides inermis. Lineage (NCBI taxonomy): Eukaryota > Metazoa > Nematoda > Chromadorea > Rhabditida > Rhabditidae > Rhabditoides > Rhabditoides inermis. The sequence continues at coordinate 760,157 of CAWZYM010000388.1, read as the reverse complement.
TTGAGTATCGCTCTCGCTCCCCCGCATTCATCTCATTCGGACAAAAGTAGTTTTATTATTTATACTTTTGAATTTGATTCATTTTTGTTCTACTCATTTTTTACTGCGCTATTTAGAATGTGCGATTTTGTTAATAGCGTGCAGTGCGGAGAGTGTGAGCCGGGGTACGTGTGTTGTGTGAACATCGAGGGAACTGAGACGTGCTTACCCGACGGCCAAACCGGAGGTGAGTTGGTAGTGAGCGAGTGTGTGTGTGTGTGTGTGTGTGTGTGAGCCTGAGTAGGGTGGTCATTTCTGTGACCATCAAGAAGCTCATCGGAAAGCTGCCCTCCCCCAATTGTTGTCTCCGCCGCAGCGCTAGTAGCTACTGCAGGATGCGCGCGGGGGCATGTTCCACATGCTGCACACCCGCGTCGCTGTCCTCGGCGGACCGGCCTAACAGCATGCCCGCGGGGGTGCCCCGCCGCCGCCTCCGTACGCGCTCGCCTCTGCACCTATCTCTCCTGGCGCACCTACTGAATTTAGATATAACAGTAATCCTTTTTATTTGGCACTGAATAAAAATTATATTAGCGCTACTTTCGTTGTTCATGATTCGAAAGAAAACCCCATTTCTTCCGTGTGGAAGACGCCAAATGACAATGCGATAAATGACGTGCAACCTAGTATTTCACTCCGTCAGATGATAAGTAAATCGCTTTTAAGACTATGACATGCACAATAAACGGTTTGCAAAGACATGAAATTTGTGCACATAATTATCTGAAAAAAGTATATGACAACTGAATTTTTACTCCCTGAATCAGCTAAAGACAATACATTAGGTGCAGAGGGCTATGTGAAAAGTACTGATTTTACTGAGAATGATGCGGGCTATATTAAGAGATCGAAAATTATTCAGAACAGCAAAACTTGTCAATTAATGGATACTGTGGGATTGGATCTTTGGAACCAAAATCAGCTACTTCTCAACTATATTACCGTAGGGCTCACATTCCATCCAGTCTCTAGTTCATACTGCCTCGAACGTCGTGGTCTCCCAGTGCAACTGAGACGTACACAATCAAATTAACCGAAGTGAAATTGTTTTTGCGCGAAGTTGAGCTAGAGAAAGCGACTGATTTGGCTATTCAAAATATGCTCAAATCGAAACAGATGCTACGTTTCTATATGATTTCCTCTCTCATGCGGACTCACCTTGTCACTGCCGGCCGATTGGATACGGGAGATGTGCAGCTTTGGACAACTCACTATTCACTATCCTAGACGAATGAATTCTCGTCGGCCTTATGTCTCCCAAAAGTCTACACGGCAGTTTTGATGCCAATGCATATGAATTTGAAAACTATGGTGTGCAGGATATCACTCTGAACATATGCACTCGAAAAATTCCCAGCCGTGCAATGCGTTTGAATTATGACAACGCCATATACGCACAACCCTTCGTAGATCTACATGGGAGTTTGGGATTCGCCCGAATTACTTACAAAATGTTTGCAATGGATAGACAGTTTATTCTATGAAAGTTTCGAGCGCTGCATTTGAACTACTCAAACCTGGCAGCAGCTCACTTTGCATTTCAATCCGTAAGGAGGCGCCAAACGGCGGCGTGTACATTGCTGTCTAGGAAAAATTGTCTACTCAACAGTATCACACATTCCCGAAAGTGACTACTGTATTTTCGTGATCACCACAGCTCAACTGGGGTGATTACGAAAGTACCACGCAATTTTTCCTAGACAGCAATGTACACGCCGCCGTTTGGCGCCTCCTTACGGATTGAAATGCAAAGTGAGCTGCTGCCAGGTTTGAGTAGTTCAAATGCAGCGCTCGAAACTTTCATAGAATAAACTGTCTATCCATTGCAAACATTTTGTAAGTAATTCGGGCGAATCCCAAACTCCCATGTAGATCTACGAAGGGTTGTGCGTATATGGCGTTGTCATAATTCAAACGCATTGCACGGCTGGGAATTTTTCGAGTGCATATGTTCAGAGTGATATCCTGCACACCATAGTTTTCAAATTCATATGCATTGGCATCAAAACTGCCGTGTAGACTCTTGGGAGACATAAGGCCGACGAGAATTCATTCGTCTAGGATAGTGAATAGTGAGTTGTCCAAAGCTGCACATCTCCCGTATCCAATCGGCCGGCAGTGACAAGGTGAGTCCGCATGAGAGAGGAAATCATATAGAAACGTAGCATCTGTTTCGATTTGAGCATATTGTCAGCGAGGCGACACGCTATCTCGCTGATGCACTCTCACTCCCTTGTGCTCGAGTGCTAATCTCTCTCTCTCTTCCAGTGCCGACAGCACGAGGGGTGGAGCCGGCCGGCCGGACTCACCGCCGACCTACCGCTGATCTACCGCGGACGCTGATTGGCTGAGAGAAGATTCGAGAGCGCGCGGCCACCTATATAAGCTGGCCGATCGCTCATTCGAGGCCGCCGCCGCCGCCGGCCTAGCCGGAGTACGGAATGCTCTAGCGGACCCGAAGGCTAGGCTTGTTAACGCCGCACCAAATCCTTCACCATTGCCATGTCATAAATCCCCTTTCGCAATGTGTCTCTGGGTTGTTGTGTGTAGTTAGTTGTCTCTCGTCGGTTCTATTGGTCTCTCGGTTGCACGTAACTTCTGGGTCGATGTGGCGCGTCGGCTCCCCGCCGACGCGTTGCTTCATAGAGGTAGTCCTTGGGCAAGACCTGTCTGTCTTCGGATGGCCAGATCCTCTCATTGGTAACAGCGAGCGGAGCCATTTCTTCTCTCTTTTTGTGGTAGCAGTTCTGGTACGGTAGCATATATTATCTCGTGCAGGTTGCAAACTGTTTCGTGTTGTATGTATGTGTGCCGCTTTCCACCGAATGCGTGTCGAGCGCCTCTCGCAGCAGTCTAGAAGCTGTGAGAGTGTGTCTCCTATACCGCAGAGAATAGATACCGAGACGATTTGAGCCGCCTATTACCAAGGTGTCCCGTTGAGTCATGGTTGTACATTGCACCGTCTTATCCTCCCTTGTTGTCTGGTCTAGTGAGCTTGCGCAAGTGAGCTCACGCCCCTGGCTTGTTATCGCCGCCCCAAGTTAACCAACTCCCTCTCTCTCTTCCTGCGCGGAAACGTGCAGGATTATGTTCGCGGGTACGGGTGAGCAAAACAGCCACACAAGAGAACGAACGTGCAAGTGTACACCAGTGGGACTCAAAAGGGCTAGTTATTTTCTTACGGCCATTCGTTTGGACGGCTGGCAGTTGCGAAAGCAATCGCGCCGTCGGTGAGTGAGCGTTGTAGTTTGTAGTGTGGTCTCTGCTATACGGGTGCGCGGTGTGTGAGCGAGACTCCATTTATATTTTTTCGCCTTGAGGTAGTATAAGACTAGTCACACAACTACAAATATGTTTGTGTCAGGAGTACTGTAGTTACAGTAATATGTTTTGAATACGGTAGATTTTATTTTCACGTGTCCGCACTGTTCTCTGTTGTCGCGCTCTCGCCAGACATCGATCGTCTGTCGTCTGTGTCGGTGGGTGTGGTGTGAGTGACCGCTGATTTCTCGATCGCGTGATTTCGTCTCTCTCCTCTCCCCGCAGAGGCTGGACCGAGTGACCGGTATCGATCGCGCCCCACAACACAAGCGTGTTTCGAAAGCCGGCCGGGTGACTGCGATGCCCACTGTGCACCCCTGCACCAACGAACGAGATCAGGTACGTCTAAGTGAATTGTGATCCTGTATTTACATATTGTACTATTAGTTTGGTTGTTTTAATATATGTGAGTGTAGTGTTAACTGATTGGTTGCGGGCTGTGGGTAATTTAAGTGAATAGTAGTGCTATAACTTTATTTCATCACGCTCGCTAGACTCGCCGAGTGGGCCGAGAAGGCTGGCGAGGTCTGGCGTGTCGAAGCAGCTTCCGTCAGGAGGAGACTCACTCAGGGAGACTGCAGGTATGCGGGTCTAAGGTGGCATGATTCTTATATTGTGACGACAATTAGAATGCGTGTTCGGGTTGTGCAAAACCTAGGGATGCCTAGGTAGCGGATAATGATAGTGTCATATTCGTTTTATGCCGGTGATTTGATCACACTCGGTGATAATATAGTAGTGCTATATTTATAAATCCTTGCGGTAGTGCCACAGGGTAGGGATCTTTGGTTAGTGATCATTGGTCTAGCACTCTTTCAGTTCCAAGTGCAGTGCGAGCTCACTTTGGCAGAGACATTATGGTAGATACTAGTGGTACTACTCAGAACGGACCGAGAGTTTCGGGATATGAGCTCTTCTCATACACGAAACTCCAAACTACAAGGGAATGAGCGCCATTTCGACGTTCAGCCGCGTCGAGCGAATGATGAGAACAAGTCAAGAACGCGCAGCTGCATTCGCGCAGCGTGTCTCGCAAGGGTTCGTGGTAGGCTATGAGGTCAGAGACGGATAGCATTGATGACTGATGGAAGACGCTATCTATGAGCCGTTTGCGAACGACTATAGCAACATAACGTAAACGTGGGCGCACTATTTGAGTTTTGTAGAATTAGTATTGAGACTATACCTGCACTACTTAGATAGGAAAGAGTGTTGTGTAGATGTGGTGTTGGATCCTATTCTAACTTCACTACGTTCCAGGTGACGAGATGATAGATGCCTCGATACCCAGGGACGAGAAGCCGCTGCACCGTCAAGCAGTGTCGGCGCGCCACGAACACTTCAACAAGGTGAGTTGTTAGTGTAGTGGGACGAGTGATAAGAATATATGGGACTCGATCTAGAAGTGAGCATTGTGTTTCTGCGTGTTAACTTACCAATTGCAGGTGAATTTTCTGGCGCAATGTGAACTCCTTGTACTTCCCGATTTTGTCTTATATTTTCGCGTTACTCTGGTGTCTGTATGATGATTGACATTGATTATTGATTTTCGTTGATTGCTCTTTCTCTCTCTCTTTCTCTCTCTCTCTCTCTTTCTCTCTCTCTCTATGTTTTGCTCGCCACTGTTGTTTCGCATTGTCCGTGTATTAGTTGTCGATTATCGCGCGCGTTTTTTTTTGACTGTCACGTACCACATCTTGCAGGTGCTGCTCGAGCTGGAACATCAAGGCTGCAGGGGTATAAGTTTCTCTTATCCTCTATCTCTGTCTAGCAAGCTTGCTTGCGACCTGGCTTGTTATCGCCGCCCAACGCAAACCAACCTTTCTCTTTGTCTTATCTCTTGAGAAGAAGAAGAAGCCCGCGGAGGTGAACGAGGGCAGTGAAGCATGGAAACAGATCAAGTTTCAGATGCGTCCGCAGGTGAACGAGACGAGACGGTTCACAAGGTGAGCAATGACAACAACATCTGCGTGAACGTGAGCCACGTCAAGTGGGAGGTGTTCAAATACTCTCCCGGCGAGCCCGCACAATTCAGTAGGTTTCTAGTGCGCTTCGAGGACAAGATCGAGGCCTTCGGTCTCAACATTCCCGCGCGTCAGAAGGCCGCGCTACTGCGCTGCAATGTCGTGGGTGCAGAATGGATCTTCCACGAGATGAGCGAGAAGAAGCACGACTACGACGAGCTGGTCAAGTACCTGATGGACTTCTTCGAAGGCGGCCGACATCAGATGGCTGTAGAGCACCGCAGCAACTTCAAGATGGAGCAGGGCAAGAACGAAAGGGTACGTGACTACGCGAGACGTTGTTGGGAGAGAGTTGCCGGTCGTCATTACCCAGGTGAGTGCAAGAAGTACTTTCTCTACGACGACTTCGTCAACGGTATCCGACCTGAAGAGCTCCGAGTTATGAACCTGATGAACTATGGCGGCAGGAACATTGACAAGGACGACTTCTTTGCTGTGGTCATGCGAGCAGACTGGATTGAGACTCTGTTCTACGACCGCGACTGTAAGCCCTGTCCGGAGGAGCTAGCTGGAGACGCAAAGCGGTGCGCCTACTGTGGATTGGCGAAGCACAAGGGCAGCTGCCAGCAGGTGCTGCGCAAGTGGAAGACGGCCGACCCCGTGAAGAAGGAGACCGACAACGTCGAAGCCTGCGAGCTGGAGAAGCGGATGCGTTATTGTGGGTACTGTAGAAAGGATGGTCATTCAGATCTCTACTGTTCTCGTCTGAAGAAGGCGCGGAAGAACCAGGCAAAGCGACACAATGGACGTAAGGCACAAGCCGGATACGATGCCGGAGTGGACGAGTTCGCCGCCCTTTCTCTTAATTAGACGGACGTGCACGTGAGTGAACACCTTTGTATAACTGTGCAGTAGGTAGTCCCTTTTTCTAGTAAGCTCGGATCTGCCCGAGTGATCAAATCATATCAGTTTCCAAATTCGGTAGTTTCTTTTGGGTTTATACGTTTTGCGCGGTCGTTGATTATTGATTGAGTTCTGACTGTAGATCGAGGCGAGACATTTTGTAATCAGATTATCTTTTGTCATGTCACATTGTTGTTTAGACACGTTCGTGGGTCAGACGTATCACCTGTAAACGAATGACGCCACACTTTTTGTAGTATTGTAGTATCCCGAGAGTCAGAAACAGTTGACTTCAGTTTTTTTCAGTTATCGGTGCTCGGTCGTTTGTTGGACAGACAGGGACGGAGCAGAAGCGCTGATCACAAACCGCCAACGCCGACGTGGCTTGTCTCCACACTGACGATGCAGCCGACGCCGCTGCACACGGACGGAGAAGAGGCGCTGATCACAAACCGCCAACGCCGACGTGGCCTGTCTTCACACTGACGATGCAGCCGACGCCGCTGCACACGGACGGAGAAGAAGCGCTGATCACAAACCGCCAACGTCGACGTGGCCTGTCTCCACACTGACGATGCAGCCGACGCCGCTGCACACGGACGGAGAAGAAGCGCTGATCACAAACCGCCAACGTCGACGTGGCCTGTCTCCACACTGACGATGCAGCCGACGCCGCTGCACACGGACGGAGAAGAAGCGCTGATCACAAACCGCCAACACTGACGTGGCCTATCGCTCCAAACTACGTGACGCAGCTGACCCGAACCTGGACAATGAGTAAGATTCAACGGAGCCGAAGTTCATCCGCCAGCCGAATCCGAAGCGCGGAAACTACAATCCGCTCACTCGCAAAGGTCGTCGCCGAAGAGACGACTCTTCTGCCGTGAAGACTGTGGATTCGCGATTCGGACGCGTGAGTTGGGTAGAGGGCCAATCTGACTCTTTTCAGCGCGTGCCGATGCTACAAGTAGTTCGTGCTGTTTGCTTTACGTGTATTATAAGGTTTTGTAGATCCCTTCTTGTGTAGTTTATCGAGTGTAGTGCGCGCTGCCAGCTGACAGCCAGACTGTGCACATGTGCGCGTGAATAGGTTTTTGGGTAGCGTGGTGGTGCGATTTACGTGGAAGGCTTGTCATCGCCGCTCCCAGTTCACGTGAATCTTCTTCCTATTCTCCTACGTGTGATCAGTTGGCTCGTCGTGTCACTGTTATTGGTTTATCTTTACTACGTGGTAAGTTACTTCTAGTTTTTGCTATGTTGTTTGAATGTATTGAAACACTCTGTTCAGGTGTACAACTGCGCTTCCGACGAGGTGGCCGCTCTGCCTCGACAAGATCAACTGTTTTGGCGGTCGAGTGCTCAATGGTCGTCGAATTCGAGACGAACACCGGATGATTCATCCGCAGCATGGTCGAGTCAAGCCGAGCAAGTGGCAGGACATCAGTCGGGACGCGTGAAGTGTGGTCTGTCCATTTATGTTTGATTTACTTTGTATAGTAGCTTGTTACTTTAGTGGGTCGTAAGACACTTGTAGATTGTAATCCTTTCAGGAATTAGTCGTGGTCTTTTATGTAGGTGGCATCGTGCGGTGTCGATGCATTTGTTTGAGGGGGAGGTGTCAGCGAGGCGACACGCTATCTCGCTGATGCACTCTCACTCCCTTGTGCTCGAGTGCTAATCTCTCTCTCTCTTCCAGTGCCGACAGCACGAGGGGTGGAGCCGGCCGGCCGGACTCACCGCCGACCTACCGCTGATCTACCGCGGACGCTGATTGGCTGAGAGAAGATTCGAGAGCGCGCGGCCACCTATATAAGCTGGCCGATCGCTCATTCGAGGCCGCCGCCGCCGCCGGCCTAGCCGGAGTACGGAATGCTCTAGCGGACCCGAAGGCTAGGCTTGTTAACGCCGCACCAAATCCTTCACCATTGCCATGTCATAAATCCCCTTTCGCAATGTGTCTCTGGGTTGTTGTGTGTAGTTAGTTGTCTCTCGTCGGTTCTATTGGTCTCTCGGTTGCACGTAACTTCTGGGTCGATGTGGCGCGTCGGCTCCCCGCCGACGCGTTGCTTCATAGAGGTAGTCCTTGGGCAAGACCTGTCTGTCTTCGGATGGCCACATCCTCTCATTGAATTTTGAATAGCCAAATCAGTCGCTTTCTCTAGCTCAACTTCGCGCAAAAACAATTTCACTTCGGTTAATTTGATTGTGTACGTCTCAGTTGCACTGGGAGACCACGACGTTCGAGGCAGTATGAACTAGAGACTGGATGGAATGTGAGCCCTACGGTAATATAGTTGAGAAGTAGCTGATTTTGGTTCCAAAGATCCAATCCCACAGTATCCATTAATTGACAAGTTTTGCTGTTCTGAATAATTTTCGATCTCTTAATATAGCCCGCATCATTCTCAGTAAAATCAGTACTTTTCACATAGCCCTCTGCACCTAATGTATTGTCTTTAGCTGATTCAGGGAGTAAAAATTCAGTTGTCATATACTTTTTTCAGATAATTATGTGCACAAATTTCATGTCTTTGCAAACCGTTTATTGTGCATGTCATAGTCTTAAAATCGATTTACTTATCATCTGACGGAGTGAAATACTAGGTTGCACGTCATTTATCGCATTGTCATTTGGCGTCTTCCACACGGAAGAAATGGGGTTTTCTTTCGAATCATGAACAACGAAAGTAGCGCTAATATAATTTTTATTCAGTGCCAAATAAAAAGGATTACTGTTATATCTAAATTCAGTAGGTGCGCCAGGAGAGATAGGTGCAGAGGCGAGCGCGTACGGAGGCGGCGGCGGGGCACCCCCGCGGGCATGCTGTTAGGCCGGTCCGCCGAGGACAGCGACGCGGGTGTGCAGCATGTGGAACATGCCCCCGCGCGCATCCTGCAGTAGCTACTAGCGCTGCGGCGGAGACAACAATTGGGGGAGGGCAGCTTTCCGATGAGCTTCTTGATGGTCACAGAAATGACCACCCTACTCAGGCTCACACACACACACACACACACACACACACACACACACACACACACACACACACACTCGCTCACTACCAACTCACCTCCGGTTTGGCCGTCGGGTAAGCACGTCTCAGTTCCCTCGATGTTCACACAACACACGTACCCCGGCTCACACTCTCCGCACTGCACGCTATTAACAAAATCGCACATTCTAAATAGCGCAGTAAAAAATGAGTAGAACAAAAATGAATCAAATTCAAAAGTATAAATAATAAAACTACTTTTGTCCGAATGAGATGAATGCGGGGGAGCGAGAGCGATACTCAATCAATCATTTCGCAATTAGCTGAGACTGTCTCCATTGATAACCAACCATGGCGTCATAGGGACTAGTCAGTCGTGCTTGTATCTCAGTTGCGCTATGCCGTTGTTTCAATTCAAGTGTCCACTCACATGCTCCATAAGAAAAGACTGGAGGGCGTGCGATTCGTCGAAGGAATGATCGATTTGGAAGAACTCGGTAATCGTAAACATAAATTGCTGATATTAGACGACTTGCTTTCATATTTCAAAGAAAATCCTTCTTTTTTTGAACGATTTATACACTAGAGTCGCTCATCATTATAACACAAGCATCATCTTTCTATCACAAGAACTTTTCGGGAGTAACAGATGTGCACGGATCAATAGTACATATATAATTTTGACAAAAATGGTATCCGATAAGTTGACAATTAGAAATCTCGCCAAACAGCTATATCCCACTGACAGCCGATTTCTATGTGACGCTTATGAGAATTCGATGGCGGCACGTATCTATTCCCACCTATTGATCGATCTCGCGCAGTCTACTTCAGACGACTGTAGAATCATAACAAACATGTTTGATGAAGAGCCAATTGTCTACGTACCACGAAAATAGTCATTTCACCTAGGGTAATGACTCAATATCGAAATTATCATCGAATTGAACAAGACCCGAGAGATACATACTCCCACGTAGGTTCATTATAACTCGTAACCCAACCATTCGTTGGTATCTGCATAGTTTGTATCTTAGTTTGTATCTCTTATTTGCACGTTTACGTTTTCCTAACACTTTCTCCACTCGATATACCCTATTGTTTTCCGCTCTTATCAACTCTTCTTTATTTAAAAAAAAGCTCTCAACCACTTGCCCAACGAGAGTGATCATCGCTGGCTTTATAGCATCTTAAAAAAAAGGTTCACTGAAACAAGACAGATTACCTCTTACTCTGTCCAATCTCAAATTTATGACGAGCTTTTTCGATCGTTTTGTGTGGCAACTCTTTGAAATCCTCCGTCGCTTACGCGGCGCTCGGCCTATACCTCCAATCATCGATTATTCAGAGACGTCACTATCTTGTCAAGAACAGGCAACCGCTTTTGCGTATTCGCAGAAGACATGTATATGAATAACTTTCTCTTGAGCGATAATATGGCTCTCTCCGCAAGGCTAGCTTTTACATCAGACTGAGTAGAAAAGTGAGTTATGTGTAAATCCTGCAGTAGCCTCGCTATTTTACTGTTGTAATACTCAGTACCCTCTTCTGTACACAATTTACTCGGTCAAAACTCCAAAAGGATAGGTTTTAACGCCTCGTAAACGGAAGTGCTGTTTTGTTGGGAATAGGAGTTGCCCATATTTTGCGACTATGAACATCTATAACATTGGAAATGAAACGTATCGTTATGTTTCTCATAGTAACTCACGTCACACAAATCGACGTGAAGAGAGTACCCTATCCAAGGTGCAACTTCGAGCAGCACGGTACAGTTCATTAACAGAGGACAAGGACGCAGAATTTGAAGGATTGTACTAAATACTTTTCAATAACTTAAAGAAAGAACCAGTCATGGTTGGCATATTCACAACACTGACTCCCAAGTAATAATGCGTAATCTGTTGTAATTTTTCGTTCCCGCCCCTTGCTGAGCGGCGCCCGCCGTTGTATCTTCTTCGCCTCGTATCTTCTGACGTTTCGTATCACGATCGTTTGAAATGTGGCTGCCAGTCTCCTCGGGAAGCGAAGGACGGATAGAACTTAAACGTTTACTGCCACGTTTTGAGTAAGTGTAGTTTTGCCAATTCACGGCAGGAGAATCATAGCTCTCTTTCAATCGCTTTCCATCGGCACGCTCAGTTGTAGATCCTCTCTTCGGACCACGTTTCACACTAGTGTAATTATACCAGTTCACAGCCGGCGAATTTACACTAGATTTAAATCTCTTGCCACTTCTACTCTCATTAAAATCAGCACTCCGTTTCTTTATCTTGTTCACGTTAACATTACTTGTTTCTACAATAATAGGTGCAACCTTAATCTCAGGATCCGCCACTGAACGCTTCTTACTAGCAATCTCACTATCATCGTTAGCACATTAGCTTTTCTTTTACGCGGTGTTTTGCCAATAGATATCATAGCAGGCGGGGAGGGAGGAGGAGGGTCCCCCTGGCAATACATTTTCCGCACCACTATACACTGTCGTTTTCTTTCTATTAACCATTCTCGTCTTTGTATTTAGCGACATAACCACACTGGTATTCGGATTATGTGGAATGGGACCAGTATTCCTTTCCGCTGCCTCGTCAGCCTCCATTTTAGATTGTAAATCCAAAAAAAAAACGCGTCATCAAATTGTTGAATAAATTACGCTTCTCATCAATAGATATGTTTTTCATATCTAACACAGAATCTCGGGAAGCGCGTGCCTGATTCAAAATGTCAGCTCTCTCCGACTGTGAGGAGAGATCAACACGTGGAGCCAAACGAAGTTGGCGAAAGCGTTTCATTTTCCACGCACCGACCACCTAGTGTAGAGAGAGAAAATCAACAATGCTCCTCATCATTCCATTAATTCTTAACGACACCGCAACTGGACAGACACGATGGGCACACTCGAATGACTGCGATCCCGCGTGTACGCCTCCTCTCTCCTGCATCGAGCTTGCTTCGTGAGTTATGAGAATGTTTCATATACTTAATAATGCATGATAGGGGTAACTGGACGATTGGTGCTTGTGTGTGCCCGCTGTTGCGAGATCTGGACACAATGAGCTTGAATGTCATCACCCATGAGTTGGAGAGGGATATCAAGAACGCTGTGGAGAATCACCATGCGTAGATGATGGATAGAATGGTGGAGGCAGAGTTGATGAAGACACTCGCTATTGTGTTTGCTATCTCTACAGTTGTTCTGATCGTAGTAGCTGCTGTCTGTGCCTGTGTGCTCACCCACCTAGCGAATCGCCTCCAACGTCGTCGCCACTAGCACAGGTACCACCACGTTGCCTACCCTACCCAATTCACTCCGTGCCTTATCAGCTGTTCTAATTTTGGATAACAATTTTAATATCTCAACATGTTTTAAAAGTGTATTCTTATGTTTTCGACCAAGTCTTATTCTCTTCATTTCCAAGCATGTTATAAATAATCTCAAATAGTATACCCAGTTTTCCGATATTTGCTGCGCTCAGCACCTTACTATCATTCATATCACTTTGTAGAAATCTAATATGACGCCTTATACGACCGCACATGTTGAACACTCTATTAGATATGACAGAATGGAAAAGATACTTGCTCCAGAAAAGTTTATCAAGAGAAATGATTAGACAAAAACACGACATCAAACAAACGCTAAAACAGCTCATAAACAAAACACAAATATGATCACGATTAACGATAAAAAGGAGAGAGGGAGCGTGAAAGAGAGTGAGAGGGGCAAGGGAGAGAGAAGAGGGAGAGAGAGAGAGTGTGTGTGTGTGTGTGTGTGTGTGTGTGTGTGTGTGTGTGTGTGTGTGTGTGTGTGTGTGTGTGTGTGTGTGTGTGTGTGTGTGTGTGTGTGTGTGTGTGTGTGTGTGTGTGTGTGTGTGTGTGTGTGTGTGTGTGTGTGTGTGTGTGTGTGTGTGTGTGTGTGTGTGTGTGTGTGTGTGTGTGTGTGTGTGTGTGTGTGAGAGAGAGAGAGAGAGAGAGAGAGAGAGGGAAAAAGTGTGTGAGAGGGAGAGAGAGAGAGAGAGAGAGAGAGAGAGAGAAGAGAAAGACTATAGGATGGGATCAGTCGAAACGGAGGTGCAGAGTATTGTTAACGCACGACTCACACATGACCAAAGGGATCACCACCTTGCCGTTCTCGTCACGCCGGATTTTGGGAGTTGCTGCTGCACTGTCCGAGCGGCACTTGCTGCACGCATAGAAGACGTGGAGGCAGCCGATGGAAAGAATGTTCTTCCAGGAGGCGAAGCTCTTGGGCGGAGGACCGTCGGCGGCAGTCTGTAAATGAGCCATATCTCTCTCTCACTCTCTCTCTCTCTCACTCTCTCTCTCTCTCTCACCCCTCTCCCACCCACCTTGAGTAGCCTGCGCTTGGGGAACGCTGGGCGACCTGAGGGCGCCTGGGTAGAAGATACGGAAGGGGGCGAGGGGACGAGCACGCGATCAGCATCATAATAGTCAATAGTCTCGGATCCATCCACGTTGTCGAGAGCAGGGCACATGGTAGGCAGGAGCGGAGCGTCAGTGTCAGTCCAAGCGGCGGACCTTCTTATGTACCCAGAGACAATGACCCCGCCCCCGCAGGGGTCACCGCTACAACTCCGTTCTGTCGCCCATCAATCACCGGGGTGGCAGACTGAGGTCATTGAGGTCACGCCTTCCTTGGATTCAGATAATTCACCACTTTTTATCTCAGCCGCGCGGTTGTATTGTTCTATTTATTTAATTTCAATTATTTGTATCATTTGTCTCAATCATAGCATGCCTCTTGTCGCAGTTAGTGAATTCCCCATAGAGGCTCGATCCTCACTGGCAAAGGTGTTGCAGCAGACAGATAGCCATGTATCAGAGTACTAATAGAACAGGTAATGTAATATATTTAGAAAATAGAACAACTGGTAGATGTTCAGACTCGCTGCTGGGTCCGATTCAAAGCACCACTTCTATGGATAGTCTGATGAGCTCTTGCAATCACCCAAACCTGCAGATCTCACGGGATAGCGTATCTGTTAGAATAGAGGGATTCTATTACCCTTTCAATGATTTGCTTTTCTGGCTGGGATAAACTTTTGACCGAAACAAAAGTGTCATGTGTTTGCATTCTCGGGTTGTCTCTCTCGGTTTGTGTGAATACTTTGTTCGCTTCGCTCTCTCCGATTCACACTCTCCTCGTTCGCCCTTTTCGATCGTAAAGGTAAACATGTCTTGTAATAAAAAGGCTGTGTGCCTTTTTTATTAGAAGATGTGTTTGCAGTTTCGGATCGTGTCTGCGATCCACATATCACCTCATGCTCGCGCCGTCTGCATTCATTACGCCGATCAACTTCACTTCACAAGCTCACTTCAATGCCGTCTGAACCCAACAGCTCTCTTTAGAGCTAACTGAACCCAACAGCCCTCTTTAGGGCTACCCATTTATGAAACTAACTTTTGTGCTGATCACACATAAATTAGATTAGCACCTCATTTTGCGTGGAGTGTGCTTGTGACAGTCTGATAATGAAGGAGAGAGAAAGGACTTTCATGGCGGCTCACTTCAAATCTTGCCGCCTTTGACTCCATTTACATACCGCGCGCGCGCTTCGTTCGCGCACTCATTAACGGATTCGGCAAAAGCGCGCGCATGTTTCGCGCATTCGGCCTGACGCCCTCTCAGTGATTTAGGGCTACCCATTTATGAAACTAACTTTTGTGCTGATCACACATAAAACAGATTAGCACCTCATTTTGCGTGGAGTGTGCTTGTGACAGTCTGATAATGAAGGAGAGAGAAAGGACTTTCATGGCGGCTCACTTCAAATCTTGCCGCCTTTGACTCCATTTACATACCGCGCGCGCGCTTCGTGCGCGCACTCATTAACGGATTCGGCAAAAGCGCGCGCATGTTTCGCGCATTCGGCCTGACGCCCTCTCAGTGATTTAGGGCTACCCATTTATGAAACTAACTTTTGTGCTGATCACACATAAAACAGATTAGCACCTCATTTTGCGTGGAGTGTGCTTGTGACGGTCTGATAATGAAGGAGAGAGAGAGGGGAGAGAGAGAGAGAGAGAGAGAGAGAGAGAGAGAGGACTTTCATGGCGGCTCACTTCAAATCTCGCCGCCTTTGAATCCGCTTACATATCGCGCGCGCGCGCGTGCTTCTTTCGCGCACTCATTAACGGACTCGACAAAAGCGCGCGCATGTTTCGCGCATTCGGCCTGACACACTCTCAGTGATCTCTGATCTTCATGACCTAGGTCAATAGGTCAACCTTGTCCCATCGCCCGTCACCCCTCCGTGACCTCGGAGTGACCTCTGGGTGACCTCTGACCTAGGTCAGTAGGTCAAACTGTCCCATCGCCCGTGACCTCTCCGTGACCTCTGGGTGACCTCGGTGACCTAGGTCAGTAGGTCAGATTGTCCCATCGCGCAAACCAATACTACTGCGGGTCTCACTCGACTAGCTGTTATCCCCTCATACCAACAATTGCGAAAATAAACTGTTGTTGAAATTCACCCTCGAAACTCGTTCTATGGTGTGTAGGATCCTTCTGGCGAATGCAGCGTACATGAATTGGTGTACTGCGAGATGTGTGGAGAGGACAATCATGGCGAACCAGGCAGTGGAGCAGAGTGGAGACTGCACACAATACACTCAACCAATCGACACACTCCTACCATCACTCACCAGAAAAGAGATATAAGACTTGTCTAGAATTATGAGATAAATAGCTAGAGCGATGTGGAATAATAGCTGAACAATATCGGTTATAGAAATCAGTATCATTATTTGAACGCTGAGAAACCACTTTGAGAACGATTTGTAGATCATCTGAAAATTCATTAAATTTCATTTTCATCTCTGATAGTCTCGCAAACCAGTAGCATAATCACGTGAAATGATATCATAGCAATAGAAAGTGTGAGGTAGAGACATCCAACGAGAACAAATCCAGTATCCGAAAGCGAAAGATTATCATACAATTTCCGGCTCATCACTAAACCAAAATGTTCATGGTGGAATCTAGAAATATACAAACGTGCAAACAACCGCAATGCATGAATTGGAACGATAATTTATGATTATTGTGAATATGCACACAACGCTCACATTATACATACATTACCACGTTAATGAAAACCATTTGACCTCCGCGAAGGACACATGTCTTATAGCGTACTGAGAATGTTATGGTATATTCTGAAGTAGTTATCTTAACATAACAACAATGACAAGAAACACCTACGATAATGAAATCACTGTAGAGCAGACGCGGAAATGACGTCCTTATTGCTAATAAAATAAATTGCCGCGACAACATAGTACATAGAGACAACCAGACAACATACATCATGCGGCAAAATCCCTCCATTGAGCAGTGCAGTGATACCAAGTAGATACCTCAGGATGCCAGGAATGATACAAGAAAATGAACTCTCATAGACAAGAGTTTATGCATGTTGAAATGAGAGATGTGTACAGTGTTAATCATCCGATTTGCACGCAAGTATCCGCAGAGTTGGCCGGCATACAACCCATGTCGTCACCGATCAACGAACCTGGGAAAGAACAAATGAGAGGGAAATAGGGAGAGGGAAATGGGGAGAGGGAGAGGGAGAGGGAGAGGGAGAGGGAGAGGGAGAGGGAGAGGGAGAGGGAGAGGGAGAGGGAGAGGAGAGGGAGAGGGAGAGGGAGAGGGAGAGGGAGAGGGAGAGGGAGAGGGAGAGGGAGAGGGAGAGGGAGAGGGAGAGGGAGAGGGAGAGGGAGAGGGAGAGGGAGAGGGAGAGGGAGAGGGAGAGGGAGAGGGAGAGGGAGAGGGAGAGGGAGAGGGAGAGGGAGAGGGAGAGGGAGAGGGAGAGGGAGAGGGAGAGGGAGAGGGAGAGGGAGAGGGAGAGGGAGAGGGAGAGGGAGAGGGAGAGGGAGAGGGAGAGGGAGAGGGAGAGGGAGAGGGAGAGGGAGAGGGAGAGGGAGAGGGAGAGGGAGAGGGAGAGGGAGAGGGAGAGGGAGAGGGAGAGGGAGAGGGAGAGGGACTTACCAGCGACACACGCGGTCATGAAGCAGGCTAGTGATCCAATGATGAGTCCCTTTGTAGCAGCGACAGCGTATATCTATAGCGTTTTCATTACTCTCCTCCTCTCTTCCGGTTCTCCTCTCTACCTTCTTATTCTTGGGACACATTGCTCCGAAGATTCCAAGCTGACTTCCGATCTGACTCGCATTCGAGTAGCCACACAGCGCATACACAGCTATCATCTGTGCGCGAGCCTGCAACAAAAGTTGTTTATGTTAAAAGTTTACTATCGTAAACTCTTGTTTCGCAAATAGATCAGATAAGTATCCAATATTTCAAGAAGATCAGAGCATACTTATAATTATAGTATAACTTAACCCTCACCCCGATTTCTTTGCGTATGAGCATGCCCTGCATCTGTTGGTACGCGATGAACTCGTTCAGCACCGTCTTCGAGCCGATCAGCTGGGCAACCTGGAAGAGGGCGTTTCTTCTCTTCCTATCTCTCTCTCCCTCTCCCCCTCTCTCCCTCTCTTTCCCTGCCCCCCCTTCTCTCTCTCTCTCTCTCTCTCTCTCTCTCTTTCCACCTTGAGTGTCTCGGCGACCTTCTCCTCCCAGTCCTCCTTGTCACTCGCACCCATCACCAGCGCCACAGGGAAGAACGCGTAGCCCATCAGAGTCTAGAAACACTCTCTTTATCTCTCTCTCTCTCCCTCTATATCTCTATCTCTCTCCATCCACTCACATTGAATCCGACGTTCTCGTAGCCAACGAGATCTGCGAGGTATCCGATCGATACGTCGATGAACGAGATCAGACCTGAACGGATGAAGATGTGACAGGGACAACAAGTTTCACGCGATAGATGTGAGTAGATGAATGCTTACCGAGGAAAACGACGAGGTTGGCTATGATGGCGAACACCACCCACACAGCCTGGTACGAGCCCTTCCGAAGCGCCTCCATCACTGACTTCTCCTCGCTCAACAACACTTTCCTCTTGCGGTACAATGCTGGACATACCTCGGTGGAAAGACGAAGCTGCGCATGTCCTTCTGTCGACTCTTCTGCACCTGAAACAACAACGGTCTTGTATAAACTACGGGAAAGTGCGCGCACCTCTGGGGAGACAATCTTGCTGACTGCGAGTACAGCGGGCGCGGACATGACATTGGCAGAGAGGAGCAGGGCGGGACACGCGCCGAATGAGATGTAGATGGCGAACAGAGAGCCACTGATCATCGCGAAGCCTGCGATATTGGTTGTATATGACATTTCGAGCTTGGGAGAGAGACAGACAGACAGACAGACAGACAGACAGACAGACAGACAGACAGACAGACAGACAGACAGACAGACAGACAGACAGACAGACAGACAGACAGACAGACAGACAGACAGACAGACAGACAGACAGACAGACAGACAGACAGACAGACAGACAGACAGACAGACAGACAGACAGACAGACAGACAGACAGACAGACAGACAGACAGACAGACAGACAGACAGACAGACAGACAGACAGACAGACAGACAGACAGACAGACAGACAGACAGACAGACAGACAGACAGACAGACAGACAGACAGACAGACAGACAGACAGACAGACAGACAGACAGACAGACAGACAGACAGACAGACAGACAGACAGACAGACAGACAGACAGACAGACAGACAGACAGACAGACAGACAGACAGACAGACAGACAGACAGACAGACAGACAGACAGACAGACAGACAGACAGACAGACAGACAGACAGACAGACAGACAGACAGACAGACAGACAGACAGACAGACAGACAGACAGAGAGAGAGAGAAGAGAGAGAAATAGAGAGAGAGAGCACTCACCGACTGCCATGCTCGCCACAGTCTCGCTAGCCGTCATGGTGGCAAGTGAGAACTTCATGAGCACCGCTCCCTCGGTCTGAAAACGGATGTCTTTCCCTTTCTGTCCTCAGGGTTCTCACCGGTCCGAGGAAGATGCTGGCGACTGCGTTGAGTGACTCGGCACTCGTCGTTCCCATCGTCCACTGCAGAAGCACTGCCGACTTACGAAGCAGCCACTGTACGAAACCTGCACACGGAGAGTAGTTCGGGTATTGTAAACAGTAATACCTAGATAATAAGCTGCGGAACACAGCGCCGAGAAGAAGATGATGATGGGGAGCGACTGAAATAGAGCGTCTATCATCTCTCTCTCTCTCTCTCTCTCTCTCTCTCTCTCTCTCTCTCTCTCTCTCATCTTTCTCACCGTGAATGAGAACGGTCCGTCCATACCGCATATGCCGGGAGGATTGGGGATGTATCCGAAAATCACCGACGTGCCGTTGCCGGTATACCTGGAGAGTGGATACACCCTCATATCTTCACTCATCCCCTACTCACCCCAGAAAAGTGACGATCTGCTCGGTGACAAACTGAATTGACGAGCGGCCGGCCTTCCATCTAGACAATAGGATGCACTATGCACCATGCACCATGCATTCAAATGTGATGATCACCTGAGAATGAGGAGGGCGACGATGTACTGCAGTATGAGGCCCCAGACGACGGGCCGCCACTTGATCTGCAACCGCCACTTGATCTCCCTCTCTCCGCCCCGCCCCTCGCCCCACTACCCACCCTGCCCGGATTGTCCGACACCAGCACGGATATGATGAGGATGAGGAAGAGAGAGCCGAGCGAGCTCAGCTTAGCCGTGCTGCAACCACTCTGTGCTAGGAGAGGAGATGCGAGCATCGCGCACACCTGTCATACGCATTCGCCACCACAAACACTAGCAGAGCGACCAGCGAGACGACATAGGCGGCCGGCGTGAACCACGCTCGCGAATCGATCCATCTAAGCACTCCATCAATCAATACCAATCGATACACCCACCTGTTCACAGGATCGAGTAGTCCCTTGGGCACTCTCTTCTCCACGTGTGGATACGCGAGATATGCCCAGAATAGACAGCAACACACCTGCACTCGCATACACTTACTAGCGAACAAAACAAATCATCGATCAACACACGTCTCTATTTGGTTATGTGGCTCTATCCCGATGCATTCTAATCCGTTATATGGCCCACCAGTAGAAATATGCTCTTGTTGAAGTCATGAATGATGGCGAGTGTGAGCCATACATGTGCGAGTAGAGCCACTCCCGCGACAGAGAGCAACAGCAGAGTGCGCTGTGACAGCGGCAAGGGGAGAGACTCCACCACGCGCCACCCCATATATCAATGAACGCCACTATCAGACACCAACAGATAACGTTCGCACCTTACCAAATCCACGCTAAGCCTCACGTTAACCAAAAGCGAATCAAACCCAAATTGTATTGATGAAATGTCGAATGAGCAAATAGGGGACGCAACGAGATGAAAGTTGGGGAGAATCTACCGGTCGCGCACTCGCATCTATACAAGGGGACGACAACTGACGGATAGGGAGAGATAAAGCATCGCGAGTGTCTTCTATTGGCTAACACGCAACGGGGCTAGTAGGTGAGGGAAATTCGCGAATAAATTATTCATAAAAACTCGATGAAACTCTTAATATGTCAAGTGATGGTGCGGGATAGGGGGAATCGAGAGGCTTGTGTTGGTCCGACGGGGCTGCTTACGACGACGTCACCAGAGTGTAGATCATCCTGAAATTAAATAAACATCAAATGTGAAATATATGTCATAAATAATGCATTTTTCAATAGAAAAGTTATGTGAAAGGCCCCTCGAAGTAAGTGTGATTGGCGCATGAATATACACGTTCAAGAGAAAAGCGAGAGAGAAGAGAGAAGAGAAACGTGAAGAAGCGTGCGAGAAATGAGGAACGTGCAAAAACGTGCACGAAGGGTGTTTTTTTAAACTCCGACTTCCCGGCATTTTCGGTCCTTGGTCAAATTTACAAAACTACAACATTTTGGAATATTTTCACATTACGGTTACGGTGCCAACTCAACTTTGAAAACCAGATGGTACACTAACGTTAATATTAAATTAATCTTCATAGTATTATACTTACGCGTAAAGATAGTAGAAGAAGGAGATGAGATAGAAGGCGAGCTTGGCCCACGAGACGCGCAGGCAGGCCGACAGCTGCTGTCTATTCAGGATGGTGGTCGCGTCGTAGATTCCCGGGCCGGACATCACCGGACGGCGCACGTACCTAAAGCAATACACCAACGTGTATTTAAAAAAAGAATACTAGTCATGTATACGTACGTGACGACGTGGTAGATGGCGAGGGGGAGGTTGGAGAGGAGGGCGATGAGTTGCCAGCTCAGCAGGAACAGCACCGTGAACGACAGCTGGATCGCGTACTCGGGCAGGATAAGCTGAAACTCACAAACGTCACTTTACTACAAAAATTAATTCCGTAAAAAACCATTAAACTACATGCCTGGTTGAGGTTATTGCACTGTTCGATGGGGTTCTTGTAGTCCGTCTTGAGCTCATCGATGCAGATCACCTGTAGTAATACGTCATCATTCAAGTACCTTCACCATTCTTCCCGCTAACCGTGTAGATGGCGAAGAAGATGCAGAACGCAACTGCGATCAGCGCGAACAGGTAGCAGAACGCGGCAAATGTAAAAGCCATTCCGCCTCCCGCACTCTGTAATGGAGATGATCATGGGGAAGGAGGGATGGCGACAACGGAGGGAGCACAACCTGCGTAGCCGTGCTGGCCTTGGACAAGTGTGAGAGAGGGTGCATCATACGCATGATGCAAATGGTATCAAGCAGTACAGGTACAGGCAAATATCCTGGCCGAATCGCGACGGCGGTAATACTCGAATATAGACGGAGACAGGTGTTTGAAACCGTGCTTTATACCGAGCGCATTTGGAAGTGAAATGAACGAGAACGCCACTCAGTACAACACACGGCGGGGGAAATCGATACGAGCCTCCTTCCGACACAACAAATAATCGGATAAAGCTAGAGAGAGTGTTAGTCAGAAATGCGAGTAAACGAACAATAAAGCTATAGATAACACATATAAGATAAACTATAATAATCACAGGAGGTATCACAGGACATCAATAGCGCATGTGTTGGTCACCTAGTAACCACATCCGTACGCCTGACGCCTGAAAACACGACACTAGCGAAGAACAACAAAACTAAGTACACACAGGAAAATATTAATAACTAACTGCTAACGATACGACAATAAAAATAATGAGGTCAATTCAAAATAGTATTATGGATATAAAACGGAAGGAAGGAAGACGCGAAACTCCCAAGTGTAGCTAGGCAAGCGGCACTGCAATGTGTAGAATAGTAATTGAATGTTACTATCGAGTGACTGCGTAATGAGAAACAGTGCGGTATCGAAAGAGATAGAATCTCCTCATATTCCGGTCCGCCATACGCAATGGACAACGCAATTCTAGTCACTTCCGATTGCGATCGCTGGCTACTGGCTAACAAACGCTCGCTGGACGCACAACACACTACCGAACCGGTACGGGCATGTATACATCATATACTTTCATTACAGACTAAGAAAAAGTAAATCATGAAAGCAGAACAAATCAATGACAGCGATGAACAGCGCAAGAAATGCTGAATAACCGAAATGAGAAACATTGTGCAGAATATGAAATCTCACTAACACCACGTCAGCGCACTGCTACGAAAAGGCGCAATTTCGCGAAATGGTCGGGTTGTTGAATGGAAACAATTGTCTATCACCCAGCCCAGAAGAAATGGGAAAAACATAAATAAATCGGATATTGTCTAGCTTGCGCGCATCGTTCTTCTTTGCCCCTTGAAAGTGAATGATGCGCACTTTGAGACAGAGATGAGAAAAGAAAACTTCACATACAATCCCTTCCCTATCCCATCTCATCCGTCTATCATTCTGCTACTGCAGCATAACACCAGCGCATCACATCCACAACTGGATTTCAGCACGAAGCAAAGTGTCGAATATGCACAACGCACCGTGCGCTCGACGATGGTATGCGCTCGACGATGGTGGCGATATGAGTCACCAAAAGTGCTGCTGCCGCTGCATTCTCTGAAAGAAGACATCGTAATCGTAATATTAAAGTCTTCATAAACAACGACAACGACAACAAACGCACATAGTCGTCGTTCTTCTTCTGCTTGATGGGGTCGGAGATGCGGGTATTGTGGTAGTACCTGGAGAGCAGCGACTCGCCGGTGTCCACATCGCGAGCCACAAGCTCGTCGCGCGTATCGGGATTCATAGAGTCGCACATCTAGACATTCAGCAAAAGAGTGCGAATCAACGCTGATGTCAGATTCAAATCGATAATGTATGTTCTGTACATGAAGTTGACACGTGAAACTGCATGAAGTCTCAAGTACAATCTAACCATTTTGGTATCAGATCAATCACCTGCTGCTGCGCGTCCAACATGTCCGAGTGCATGGTGCAATACGCACCAGTGGCGCGTGCGAATCCCACGAATCCCACAGTCGGCACCGAACCCGGCTTGAGAATCGGATCCGAGGACGCACTCTCGCTCTTCAGCTCCACGAACTGATCCGAGTCAAAGTGCTGGTGGCACAGAGCCGGCGAGGAGTGGCGATGAGATAGCGCCATAGTGATACGGTCGCGATCCTGAATTTTTGAAACATTAATAGATCCAATAAATATGATTAACCTCCTGTCTCCACAGGACCGAAGTCTCCCAGAGCAACTTCTGGAAACGATCAGAGGGCCAGGAGAGATACTTGGCGCCGTTCGGACGACCATCACAGGCAACGCACCACGAAGATGCCTCACACAGCTGACGCACACGCTGTAACAGACATGACGATTGATGAACGGCTCGAATACTCTCACCTGTTCGCGCACGTGCCTCTTGCACACCATGACCACCTCCTTGTACATGCAACAGCGGATGACCAGCTCGTCGCGAGAATACTTGCCCACGCCCAGCAGGCTGCAGTACAAGTGTACAAGTGCTCATCAACGACTCGTTGCATTCTGCCCACTCACTCCATCCACTCGTTGAGCAGCGGCTCGCACGTCGGCAGCTGCGAGCCCATGTCCGCCGACATCACAGTGTAGCAAAGCACGCAGCTGTAAGGCCGTTCCTCATCTTCGTATCCCGGCGCATCGTCGTCGTCTAAAACGTCACAATCAACCACAATGTATGTACAACATTCATTAGTTGTTCCATTCCAACTTAATACGCACTCTCGTCGTGGGACTCGTCGTCGTGAGCGTCGTCCATGTCCGCATCTCCGTCCTCCAGCAGCTTCTCACGCATCC
This sequence comes from Rhabditoides inermis, assembly GCA_963966185.1. Taxonomy (NCBI): domain Eukaryota; kingdom Metazoa; phylum Nematoda; class Chromadorea; order Rhabditida; family Rhabditidae; genus Rhabditoides; species Rhabditoides inermis. The sequence continues at coordinate 735,696 of CAWZYM010000388.1, read as the reverse complement.
TCTCCACACTCACAGCGTCCCACTGCTGCCGATTGATGCGAACCGCATCAGCGCTCGCTGCGTCCACCTGAATAAAAAATTTCTTATTGTTTTTATGTTGTTTCGAACAAATAACTTGGCTGTGCTCGTGTACGCACGTTGGGATCAGGGATGGCATCGGGGCGGAGACGGGGGCCGAATGGGGAGGTCTCCCAGCTGTCGCGGGGGAAGTGGGCGGAACAGAGGAAGATGGGGGTTCCCTGGCAGGCCGAAGCCGCGCGCTTCCAAACCGCACAGTCTCCATCGGCCAGGCTACTCAGCCATGCAACGCGCATCCCGTCATCGCGAGGGAACGGCACCAGCTGAATGATGTAAATTAATCGAAGAAAAAAATCCACTACTCTACAAAACAAACCTCAAACTCCGGAGCAACACTCATGCAGAAGACACACTCGACGAAGATAGGTTCGACCTGCAGCGGGCGCGACAGGTCGATACCCGGCTGGTCGTCAAAGGGCATGTACTCGTGCTCATCGCAGATGTTCCAGTACTCGGGCCACCAGATCAGCACGCAACGCAGCGCCACCTAAAACATACACATGACACCACTATTCACGGCAGTCCCTGTCAGTTTACCTGATGCAGAATGGGCAAGCCGGAAAGATGCAACCAGCGGAAGAGCTCGATGCGGTTGGCGGGCAGAAAGCCTCCCTTCGTGAGGCGATTCATGCGGCAAACGCAGCAGTAGTAGCTGTGCTTCAGCTTCTAAATATTAACAGTGGTTCAGTTAAAACGTTTTTCTGCAACCTCCTGGTCGCTCTCATAGAACGCCACATCCATCCTCTCCTCCCTCTCGTCGTCATCGAGTGATAGAGTGATGGCCCTACTCGGATTCTTCTGCTTACGGGCACGACGCGGCACCAACTCAGGATCCGAGATGATCTTAAACATGCGTAATACATATATATCATCATTGAATAAAATAACATACATCGGAGTGGGCACCGCAGATGGCGACAAGAGGATGAGTGCAGCCTGAGGCTAGCTGCTCGTCGTACTCATTCTCAGTCGAGTTGCTCGAGCCGCAGTTGAACGTGTCAAGCCATTGCCTGGCTCTCTTGGGGTCAGACGGCAGATAGTAGAACTGCAGACCAGATGTACTGCGGCACACATAGCAACTGTAAAGAAAAGTGGGGACATCACACACTTCCGGGAATTTTTCAAACTCACACATGGCCCTTGACGTTCACCGGCTTGCCCTGGAACACAATCAGATCGATCTTCTTCATAGGAACCGCCGGCTTCTAAAACAATTAGTAAGAAAAAACAAGCGAGGTAAACACACCGGACTGTCGTTGAGCATTGCGAGATAGTTCTGCATCTGCTGCACGACGAGGCTCGAGTCAGAGACGTCGTACTCCTCGTTCTCCACCTCCCCCTCGTCGATCACGAGCTCGCCCTCCGATTCCGCCTCGTAAATCTCGTCGTCTTGTTCGAACAGCGGCTCCTGCTCTTCATTGTTCACATCGAGCACCGGCTCCCCGTTGTTGTTCATCTCTAGACCGCCTTCGTCCATGTATTCGACGACGCGGTTCGCCGGCTCCTCCATAGAGTAATCATGATCTGGGTTTGTACCCATTTCTGCAACAAAAAGAAGTGATATATCTAACAATGTGCAAGGAAGATGCGAGTTGTAATAGCGATATGAAATGCGAGGCGAGGAAAACAAAAAAACACACAACAACACAAACTGAACCGAAAATGACAAATAAACACACACGAAAACAGTACAACAAAAAGCGAAAACACACGTAGTCAAATGTGAGTCAACACAACTCTTTTTCGGGAGTGGAATTTCTGGATGTCGGGAAATCTGGGACCGATTTCAGTTCGCGCGGGCCCTGAAGTGCCCTGCGTGTACACACGATAAAAAATAAAATGAATCGTTTATAAATTATAGATCAAAAAAATTATTAGAAATTTTTCTCTTGTGGAATTTCACACATGTTGCATGTTTTTATACTTATTCGCCACACATAACGGTTCCATGTGCTAGTGATGTGTGCGCTGTGTAAAAGCCTAGAGGTACGCTCAGTTTTTATTTTATTTGTAACATATATTATTTCGTAACTTTTAAATAAGTACTCGAATCATTTAACAAATCGAAACATCATTACTTATTGTATTACATTGTCACATTACTTATTGTATTACGTTTCTGAACAGAGTGTTTGTTTAGACAGCTTTGCACCTGCCGGAGGCATCAACAGTATCAATCCATGCCACACATATTTAAATGAGGTGTGCCTGTTGCACAAACAATATCAGGCTGAGTCAACACATTGTCTCCAAGTATAAAAGGTGCGCGGTACAGTGGAGAAGCGATTCGCCATGCGTTCCCTGCTCGCACTAGCTGCTGCTCTCGCCACCGCACACGGTGTATGCGACCCAAATATACGTGAGTCTCTCTCTCTCTCCCTCTCTATTCTATCTCTCTCTCTCCCTCTCTCTCTCTCTCACTCCTTCTCTCCATCCCCCTCTCTCTGTACTTCTCTCTCTATCACTCTCTTTGTTTGTTTGTTTTTGTTTCGTAAAATGATTTATATCAATACAATCTGGGCGAGAGGAATGATTATCTCACATGCTTCAGTGTGTGACAACAACGGGCAGGCGTGTCCAGCGGCGAGTCTCACTTGTGAAATCGTGGATACCATGCTCGGCATCGGACACTGCTGTGCTTATGTGAGTGATGCGTTCATAGTTTCTCTCACAGATTCAATTCAGGCCAATCCCACTGATAACTACAGCACGCCGCCGTCCATCTATGTTACCACTCCTTACTATCCCGGTTCGTTCAAATCGCCTTTTACAATAAAGAAACGCAACCAATAATTCGTCAATCATGCACTCATTTTCAGGTCAGTCGACGCACGCTCCCGCCACTCATGCGACGGGACATCCATCGACGATGTGTGTGGATCAGAAGAACCCGTTCACTGGACTGGACGAGTGCCCATCCAGGAAGACACTCTGCAACGAGAAGCAGTACTATGTGAGTGAGAGACGAGTATGTGCAGGTATCCCGTGTCTATTCAGGAGCTGATGTCTCGCCAGTGTCCGCGCACCTGTGGCCGCTGCTCGGATGTGGGGACTGGCAGCACAGTCCTTCCCGGCTGCCAGGACCAGCTCAACCCGCAGACGCGCCAGTCAGACTGCGCCATCCGGCGACACCTCTGCCACGAGGCGGCCTACGCGGTCAGTGCCTGCTCTCTGCCCACTCACTGCTCTCCTTTCAGACAGTGATGGCTCAGCAGTGTCCGATGACGTGTGGTCTGTGCGGTTCGCGTGCCACCACCCCGCACAGCCCGTATAGCCAGTCCACTCGGCCCACCGCATTCGCACAGTCCACCACCCACAGGACAGGATGTGAGTAGCCATCTCCGCCCCTCTTACCTATCCTCTCGTTCAGCGTGCTCCGACCGCATCAACCCGTCGACTGGCCGCACGGACTGCGCTGCTCTCGCCGCACTGTGCACCCGCCCCCAGTACCAGTCTCTCATGAGGGAGCAGTGCCCCCGCACATGCGGACTCTGCTAGCTGGCACCACAAGCATTCTAACCTATCTGTGTACATTTATCGGGCAATAAGAGGTCATAAAGGGAGTATCGGTGTTGTGTTGTCTAGAACATGCTCTGGCTGAACGCGGCCTTTGGGGGCTGATCGTATTGGGGAGCGAACTGGTTGTACGGCTGCTGGTTGTAGGTGAACTGAGAGTTGAAGTTGTTCTGAGGAGGGGCCGGGTTGTAGACGGTCGGATTGTACGCCTCGGCACTCTAAACATTGGCATCCCTCTCCCTCTTTTCTCCTCCTCCTCCTCCTCCTCCTCCTCCTCCTCCTCCTCCTCCTCCTCCTCCTCCTCCTCCTCCTCCTCCTCCTCCTCCTCCTCCTCCTCCTCCTCCTCTCTCTCTCTCTCTCTCTCTCCTCTCTCTTTTTCCTCTCTCTCTCTATCAGCCCCACCTGCGTGTAAGCGGGAGCAGGCTTGTACGTCTCGAAATCGTTGTTCACAAGAGCGGTGGACCGGACAACAGGAGGCTAACAACGAAAATTCACATTGCTGATCGAAGTCAACTAACTCACGTTCTTCTCGAATGTGGGGAATCCCTCCCTCTTCTGCAGGAACAGATCGAATGCGAAGAGGAGGGCGGTCAGAAACTCGATAACCTGTATTCAATTGTGGAATAATATAATATGAAAAAAAACATACTTACCGCAGCTGCGATCCACTGTCCGCGGATGCCGCCGTAGCCCCTTCCCTGTCTGTTCACCAGCTCGTCCGTGGTCTGCACTGCCATCCACGTGCCAAGAGCGCCAGCGATGATCATCAGAAGCACACCGAGAATCGCATACACGCGCTCCTCAAACATAATAGTTAAAGAAGGACATCTATGCGTAGACTCACGAGTCCGAGCACGGCGTTCCTCAGTCGACTGCGGTGCGCGTTGAGGCCATAGAGGACGAGAATGATTGCACATAGGATGGACAGCAGAAGCAGGATGATCAGCACGAATACCTAAATACATGTGATCTTTGGTTGTCAAATAAAGATAATTTGGCTTGAAAGAATGGGTGGAACATACAATGATGAACGCACCTGTCCCATGGCAATGTATCCGAACACATTCATGATCATGGTGCACGCGTCGTTCCCACACGTCACATCGATCAGCCAGTGCAGAGTGAAGTAGATCGCCTAGGCGACTGCCGTTATTACCTTCTTCTTACATGTTTCACGTTGCATTGTAAAAAAATAGTGTAAAAAACGTATAAATAATAATGATAATCACACATAGACGATGTACCATGTGCAGCCATCTGAGAATGGCTCCTCTGCTTCCGAGCATTCCCGGTGAACAGTCCACGTCCTCTTCCACATTCACTGAGCCGTTCTTTTCTTGAGACGACATCTTCAAAATTCGTTAAAATGAAGAAATCAAATGGCAAATTAAGAAACGTATGACCGCAGGGGACACGAAATATGCAAATTCACTCGATATCAGAATTATCAGAACGGATTGCGCGGCTATCATGTGCAAACATGTTAGTTGCCAGCCGGGCGGGTGCTCGATTATCTAACCCACATCTCTCAGGTGGGATCGATCGGCAATCAACGCCCTATCAGACCGGCACTGACTCACTGATAACGACTAGCACGAGTTCAATCTCATTTCGAATCGTGATTTTATACGGAAGGTCTGGAGAACAGTTTGTGCATGTGGGGTGAAAGTGTTGGCTGGGTTCAGGAGCAGTCGGCATCACGCGTTGTCGTCGCGTGGGGGGCTGCTGTGTCGCCTGCTGGGAGGGGTGATCTCGATACATGCACCGCTGCTCTCACTCCCATCAGACTCGCTGTCCGACCCGGCAGAGTGAGACGGCGTCATAAGATTCGGCGCCTACAAGTATAATAATTAAACAGTTTGAATAATAGTTTTAAAGCGTTACAAAATAGATGTAAATGTCAACCTGTGGATGGACAGCTTTGTCGAGGAATGTCTCGACGTGGGTGTGTTGGAATGAGCGGGCGTCGTCGAGTGGGGTGCGTCCCCAGCGGTCGCGCACATCCACTGGCACGCGGGCGATGTTCACCAGGAAGGTGCACATGGAGAGGTTGCCCTCGCACGCCGCCACGTGCAGAGGACTGCGACCGTCGTAGTCCGCCACTGACAAGTCCGCGCCCTGAGAGAATGAGGAATTGTTTGTATTCTGATTGACACCGAGTCGTTTGCTCACCTGTAGGTAAAGCCTTCGCACAGCAGTGAGGTCATTGGCGCGAGCCGCGAACAGAGCCGGAACCAACCTTCAGACAATTCGAATGAGTTCTTTGTTTTCAAGTGCACGAGTTGTGCGAGTTTAGAGTACATCTGATCGACATCAAATTACAAGTGCATGGGACTTTACTAACATGAGTGTGTTGTTGTGTTCTTTGCTCACCTGTCCCTCTCCCTCTGCTCTCTTCGGCGAGGATCTATCTTGTTCGACTCTGTGTGCAGGAGACAGTCGTAGTTGTGAAAGTTGAACCTGCGACGTGTACATTATGTCTTTTTTGATTCACGACACAAAAAGAAGAGTGACAGATAGTCATCTAGTAGAGAAAGTGTCTCACCTATTGACGAGTTTCTTACAGAACGCGACTCCGCGACAGCTGTTTCCCATTTTGTCGAGTCGGGGCGAGAACATGGCGAGTCCCATCACATTCGGGACCACCACGATCATGATACCAGACACTCCCGACTTGGCCGGAAGACCCACCTGAAATAGCTTGTAACCACAGTAGGATGGTATTGGTACACCGAGAAGGAGAACTGTCCGGAGGCGTCGTACATTCCGCAGCTGTACATGAGGGAGAGGACGTCGCGGCACGGGCCAGGCTCGATGCACTTCTCACCGGTCAGAGGGCACACGCCTGCAAGGTACACTACAGTGATGCGAGAGACCACGCACCTCCATTGGCCAGAGTGGCAGCCATGACGGAGAGACTCTCGCAGGTGGTCTCCAGCGAACACAGCTGGAAGTAGAAGTCCAGCGCGTTCGTCAGGCTCCCCACCTGCAAATGAGAGACTCACCGATTGACGCCTGGGTTTTCCCTTCTCCCTATCTTCTCTTTAAATGTTTGTACCTCCGGTGGAAAGCAGTTCTTCTCTTTCATGTAGTATGAGAGTGCGTAGTTTCTGTCAGCAGTCGCCCTCTCGGAGAGGAAGGTGGCGTTGTTGAATCCCACGTACTCTCCCCCGGATATGCGACGGTACTGCGTCAATACCTACACTCAACACTATCACTTCTTCATTGACTGGAGAATGCGTAACTCACGTAATCGAATCGATCCGCCATATGCTGCTTGTTCTTGATGAGTGAAGTGACGACGATAGCACCAGAGTTCACCTAAAAATGTGTTTCTATCAAAGTAACTTATCATAAACGTGATCGATACCATAGGATTATGCGGCTTATCATTGTGATCGAGTGAGATGTCGTTGAATAGACGACCGGAAGGCTCTTGTCCTACGTACGAGTGAACCATATCAGCACCTACATTTCACAGTCTTTATTTTCAATAAAATGATTCACATTTCTCACCCAGGTCCGAAGCCGCTATAGCATAGTTGAACGCCTTGCTTACTGACTGGACACAGAACGGATGGCTCGAGTCTCCGAATGACGCCTAAATAGAAAACTCCAATCCATTATATAATAAAGCCACAATATAATAAATTACTCACCCGCTGTCCGTCGACCGTGCAGATGGCGACTCCGAATAGCTTGGGGTCCTGGCGGGCCAGCTGTGGGATGTATGTAGCCACCTCGCCGTCGATGATCTCGCGACACTACAAGTGATGAGAGGGTAAATGATCGTGTAACCAAAACTAACCTGGTTGTAGATGTCTCGAATGTTCTCGACGAATCCGCTCCATGCGGGGATTATGAGATCGTTCTGCAGCACCTTTGTCACGATGTCCACACTTCCAGAAACGCATCTGAAATAAATTGAACATAGTGGAAAAAAGTGTTAGCACTGACTCTAAGAACTCCTCCCTAACGAGCTTCCAGTGTCGCGGGTCCTTGGCCTCGTTGCTCAGCTCCTCCGCTGCTTGCTCCAGCACACACACCTGCCATATACATATACACTATCATCCTTCATCTCTCCACACCTACCTTGTCCATCATGGGTTTGAGACGCAGGTCGTTCTCGCGGATGCCGAACGACTTCATCACAGTCAGCAGCTTCCCGATCGACGCCTACAACTATTTATCTAGTGTAATGAACGGTCATCTACCTGATTCTTGTTGGGTATTTTGAACAGTTCGAATATGGTGTCCATCTGACTGTCGGTGTCTGCGTAGGGATTGCTCATTCCCCGCAGAGTGTGCGACAGGCGGTCCGAGTGAGAAGGAGACTTCTCGAAACCCGCCTTCTCCAGCGCTGAGCTCACATGCCGCACTGAATAGTTTTAATGATAACCAATTGTTTTCGATCCGTTTGCTTGCAGCTCGAAATATAGGATCACTCACTCGTGCTTTCAGAAGGCGGTCTGACCATATCTGCATAGCGCTTGATGTGTGAGACATCTGGAGGAGCGATGATGGGATTAGAATGCGGCATTCCGGTCACAGACACAACTCGCAGGTACTCTTTTATAGTACGAGGAAGCGGTAGATGGCATCTCACCGGTAGAGAGAGAGGGTAAACACGCGATCGCTATCGCCCCCACTCATCTCACAACACCACAGCCTTTATCACTATCGATCACAAAAAGAACAATACATGCACGTAGTAGTGCAATGTAATAATGTACACGTACTACCATGTTAGCTGAGTTGCAACTCAGTTGCAAGACCCAGAAAAAGCTCGCGAGTCCGTCCCATTTTCGAAAACCATCAAGTACTACTGTGACTATAAACTATTTTTTGCAAACATCTTTTTATATTCAAGAATAATTTCTTGAGATGTCACTCAGGAAGAAAATGTTCCTTCACGATACGATCTCTCGCCATGATCTCGGCTCCAGATGACAAGTAGTTGAAGTCGTTTGACGTGTGCCCTTTTATATAATGGTCAATTAAACGTAATGGCAAAATTACCAAATTACTCTCCCTACATGTTTTTCGAAAACATCTCACTTTTGGATTGCGCCTGAATGTGAGAACAAACAATCACTATCAAAAATTAAAAATAAGTCATTGAACAAGATTAACGTGTTTATGAAGATGATACATAAGTGTATACTCAATACAATTATGATAGCCATAATAAAAAAGTTACCCCCTTATAAACCAAGACTCTCACAATAACATTGAGTCTACTAAGAAACGTGTTTATTGTGATAGAATGATGCGTGTGAAGAATACAATCACTTGAGGGGTTTCTCGTATATTGTGAATGAATACTCTTGGTCTTGTATCTTCACAGCTCTAGCATATTCCGAGTGGCGCTGCTCACTCGAAGCCCCTCCCGCTTCCCCGCACTCAATGCAACTGGCTCTCTAGAAGTGATCACTTATAACACGTGATAACAAAGCATGATAAACAAAGAACCCTACCTGGGCGCAGGTGATGACTGCTTCAGCTCCGAGGCGTGGATGATGTCATCGCTCCCAGCGCGGCCCAACAACCAATGCGTCTCCATCACGCCTTTGCCCTGATTTAGCTTATTTATAGGATTTTCAGTAAATGTGTGTCACCTTGATGATGACTTCTCCTCTGGGTTCTGTGCGATAGCCGCCCACTCGAAGCAGTAGACGATTCGCTTCGGCAGACAAATGCACATGTCCAGCTGGAAATTAAAGTGTTTACCTTTGTTACTGTTACTGTTACTGTTAGTTACTGGTAGTGTTACTGTTACGTTTTCCGTTGCTTTCCATTCTGCTTGCTGTATTAACAGTGTCTCCGAAAAGACAATATCGTGGCATAGTCAGTCCAACTACTCCCGTCACTACGGGTCCTAAAATGTATAAATTTCGTCAAACTTGTATTCATTATCACAGCTTGCCTGTATTGATTCCAACTCTGATACGTATTCTTTCTCCTGGCAGGTGTGGAACAGTGAATGTCTGGAGGGTTTCGATAAACGCAATTGATAAAGAGCACATTTCTCGAATGTGCTCGTAGCCATTTCTCTTTGGAAGTCCGGATGCGATCAAGTAACTGTAAGGACCTTCTAGTAATGAAAATAGTAAATTATCCTACCCATCGCCAATTGTCTCGACTTTGTAAGTGTCATGTTCTTCAATAATTCCATCGAATAAAGTGTAGAGACTGTTCAATAGATTGACCACCTAACAATAACGTCATTGCAGATATAAAACCAAAAAAGTGTGGCACCTGTAGAGGAGTGCACTTGCTGGCTAGTGTTGTGAATCCAACCACATCCGAAAAGAATATAGTGGCACTATCGAATGACTCGGGCTCTACTGACTGACCCAGTTTCAGCTTGTCGGCCACAGATCTAAATAGTATTTACATGATTATGATGTCCATACCGAATAATTACTTTGGTAGCATTCTGTATAGAAGAATGTCGCTCTTTTTCTTTTCTTCCACCAGCTCCTTCATTCTTTCTTCCACTTCTTCTTCCAATGTTCCAGCATATGATTCCAACATGGTGAACACGTGATCCATCAAATTTGATGTTTTCCCAGAGTGCATATTCTTCATGAGCGACTTGATTGTTGAAATTTTTGGTCTGCTTTCCGGAAACTCAGACCAACAGTCTCTCACAAGGTGAAGCTGAAATAATATAAAACGTCATTAAACATAATTTCAAATTACCATTGCTGGGTTCATATCTTGATATTCTCCTTGCATCAGAGGAGGTCTAATAGGATTAGTACCTCCCTTTTTAACCATGTACAATATCTCCTCTACTTTTTCTTTTCTGTTTTCCAAATCCCAAGCAGATGCTTTGCCGATTAGCTCACTGAAACGAACAATTAAATTGTATTCTTCTATTAGACTCATACATATTACCAACCTGCAAATAATTGCGAATGAGTAAATGTCTCCTTCTTGTGAGCCACTAGTGAAATCTCCTCGTAGCAACTCCGGCGCCGTCCACAACAGATCTATATCAAAACTATATGCGAACAGTATTCTTTCGTACCTTTCTTCGGTCTCTTTTCGTGAATCTGTATGCATCGCACTCCGTGTCCTGTCAACTTCACCTGCCATCGATCGTCTATCAAACAATTGAATGATGTGAGTCGGCCGTGGAAATGCAGGAACGAGTTGTGAATATAGTGAATACCCTGCAAATCGAACCAATTAAAAATTAAACCACGTAATCATGACTTACGCTAACAATATCAATAATTAACGAATAAATGAAGAAACTGTCCATTGTCATTGATCCTTTCGCGATGACATCCTGAAGAATGGTTTAGAATTCACATCAAACAATACATACCTGTAGACTGCCTCTACTGCAGTACTTCCACACTGATAGCAAGACGGGCGCATCGAGTGACAAACCAATGAACTTGTTCACGTTGTCGTTGTCCATTGTGCGCATCTGTGAAACGGAAAATGAGACAAGTACACACCTTGTTTTCACACCTTTCTAAACTCTTCCATATCCGCCATGGCAATCCTCGGTCGTTGTTCGTGGTTGACTGCCATGACAATGTCCTTGTTGAACACAAATAGGTTCGCCCTCTTTCCATCGATCGAACTGTCCGTTGTTATCTTTGTAGATGTAGTACTCGGCACCGAGATTCCGGATTGGAGAGAACGCTTCGACTCGGCTTTGCTCTGATGTAATCATTATTCAAGTAAACTTTTTTATAACTTTCTTTTATAAACGAACCTTTGTGGACACCTTCTGCAGATGGTGGAATGGAATCTGCCACAACGAGTTCTGGTAGTTGATCTCCTTCTTTTTGAGCATGTACAGGTATATGCATCCAATAATCATGACAATAAAGAACACTGCTATTAGAATGGAACCAATGATTACCCACACCAGATTGTCTGTAAATGGTAAAATTAGTACATCAAGGAAAACATATGAATTACCTTTTACAAAATCGACAGGACAGTGCGTCCCTGTGAACCCACATATGGGAACAGATACGGGCCTCACGCCACCTCTGTCATCCCACACATGATCGTAGTCTTTGTGCATTGTAAAGTTCTGAGTGTGAAATTGTCAAACATTACATAATAACATCACTCACTGCGCTCCAGCCATGAACAAATATAGTCGAATAAATTACAGTTTGATAAGTATTACTGAGACCAAGTAGTACATAAATAGGCATTCTGCTCACATTTGAAGTGATTGAAACCTTGCCAGACATTCCTAATGAGAGTTGTGTGATAAATCAAAATTTATTAAGACTAACCTTCCCAAGACTCGTATTCCCCATTTGCACCCATCTTGCTTACAGTACCAAGTGCAACTTCCTCTCCAATTCTACGATTTTCGATGCCAATCTAAACATATAAAATTATAAAAGTTGTAATGCAAAAAGCAAAAGCTACTTTATTGATAGCCTTGGCGTATTGATAAAATGCATCGTGCAGTTGTCCGGCAAATAGGGAAGCCTTGAAAGACAATCAGTGAAATTGAAATCCACCCTTCTCACGTATTTCTTTCCGCCAAGACAGGTCGCGTCACAATAGAAGGGAGGCTCGGATACTCTTCTTATGACCTCCTCGTTGAAACCCTTGTATTGATCCTGAGTCAGAGCCATGGACTGAAAAAAAACATTAATAATCAAGCAGTATTGCTCACGCCTTACATCACTGAGTACAAGAACGTTGAGAAATGCAAGCTTTGCCAGATCATCTTTCCCATCATTTTGACCGTCGTTCTGCAGCCAAATTGGGCGTGTCGTGCCATCATCATCCAGCATATCTATTTTTTTTTACATTGATCACTAACATACAGTTTGGATTTACCAAATCCTCTGCTTTTTGTGTCTATGAATATGTATACATATTCTGGTCCATCCATGTCGAGGGCCTCGGCAGTCAGCATGATACTACGCTTGAATCCAAATCCTTCCGCCACACAGATCACGATGACAAAAAAAAGGTCATTTTGTCAAATAGATATGATCACGACTTACTTCTAGCCCTTGTCCGCAACTGTTCGAATGTAGTGTTAAGTGTCATTGCGTCCACTTTATGCATCTCATGACTGAACGACAATACAATATCATGCATTGAATTGATCGCTTCCTGAAAGTATCAGCTACTGTTTTACCAATGTTTCTCGAAACAGTTATTGCACTCACTCGAAGATCTTGAGTCATATAAGGGCACTTGGTGGGATCGCCGTCTCCAGAATAGATATACGCAAACTCGGTCCATTCAAACTGACGCATCACTGTCCCTACCGCAATACCCAAGCTGGAACAAGTTGTTGGTTATGAAAACATGTGATATATACCTGTGCATGTTCGGTGCCATACTGACAGCGGTGGGAAAGCGAACAGGATCAGTTATGGCAGAATAGGAGGTGAGTCCCCAAAGGAAGATGGGAATATTATAGTAGGCTGTCACAAGAGCAGCAGCCATAGCCGCTGAAAACTAATGTAAGGCTAATATTTTTTTAAATAATAATATTCACGTTCGTTGCAGCTGGGACCAATAAGAACATCAATGTGTCCATACTGTATCATCTCATTCGCATATCCGACGCCCTTCATTTCATTGCAATTATCGAACATTATTGTATAACTGAAACATGAATAAATTTATAAAGAATTTTACATGAAATAACTCACTTGAATGTGTATCCTGGCAGAAGATTGTCGGCAAAGATCTTGTCTTGTGCCACGAGAATTGCGCCAGCCGATGCAGCATAGCCCACGTATGGAGTCTACAAACATTTATAGACACACATACTTATACTATAGCTTACCGTTATGTCATTTCCTTGTTTCACAAACAACAATCCGACTTGAATAACCTTCGAATTTGAAATAGTAGGTACAATATCAGGCGGGTTAGTCGGCACTTGTGTATGACATTTTGCAATGAGAAATAAGAAAACAGGGAGCCATTCTAGCAACATTGCAAGTAATGATACTCGTATAGGAGTGAGTTGGTCACGAAGCAATGAAGACCCTCACATACACACAGCTCTACGTATTAATATAAACGATTATTATATATATCACTTGTTTTCTATAGTCATCAAATATGATATTGCTTCATATAGAAATCACATGACAATTTTATAAATTTATTTTCTTTTTTGGATGTTGGGGGCCGGCCCCCCAAACCCCCTTCTTCAGCTTCAGGCCTTCAGGCTCTAGACCTCTAGACGTTGACATAAACAACTATACATTTTTCTTTATACATATACATGTCTTAAAGGAACAATGACAACTTATTTTTGAATCGGAGTATTATTAAAATCATATGAACCTAACACATTTTCAAAATTTGCTCAAGAACGACGATTCTGCGTTACTTTCGAATCAGCCACTGCCAAGGATGCAGACGAAAATTTAAATTTAAAATTGGTCTTACCACGAATAACCTACCGCCCCACGCTTCAATACTGCAAAAATTGAGCTCGGAGACATAAGCGCAAAGGAACGACGCCTTGCACTTGCTTCATGGCTCGGTGCATGGGCGCTGCGTTGTGGCTCCCGAGCTTCGTCGGTTCGATTCCGGCCACCGCCAAATGTTTTGCTTGTAAGAAAATGAGGAGTTGTGGCAGGTTGTGGCAGGAATAAGTCGCCACTGTGCCTACATACATGTTAGGAAATGTGTTTAAGAAAGTATACGAAAGATGACTTTTTTATACATTAGAAAGAAGTTTTTTTTTATTCATTAGAAAAAAGTAACTTTTTTTTTTAGGTATTTTTTAAACACATCAGAGCCATACAAAAGCTATTCAAGATATGAAAAAGTTGTGTTACGAAATGTATAGAGAAAGTTTTGCAAAGCAGAGATTAGGAAATGACTAACAATGACGAAAAATAGTGTTAAAGTGTGGTGACTGTCTACTTTTTTCTTCAATTGACCATTTCGAAAAAGTTATCATGATCGAAACCAGGACAAACAACTTTGTATACGGTACGGCCAAGTTTTCATAAGAGTCCGCCAAGACGAGTGCGTGAGCTGCCCGTGTTGGCCATTCAGGCCCAAAACCTATCTAATACAGAAAAAGTAGTTTTACATTATACATAGTTTTCTAATCACAGTACATTGAGAGTAGTTTCACATTGTACATAGTAAATAAGCTCGCACTTAGCTCAGGATTTTTCGTTGAAAACATTGTCGTGGATTTTGAACATACAGTATACTGAACGAAATGCACAGCATCTTGTTTTTGCAGTTCATTTCTCTACTCCATTGCTTTCCTCACATGACCACGTGGCGTATTGGTAACGCTCTCGCTTATCAAGCAGCGGTTCGCGTGTTCGATCTTGGGTACCGCCCGCAAAATTTTGTCAAATTGAAAACATCATCCAAAGGGATTTGATCGTTGTCTAACCACTCTAATGTCTCTCATCAAAAGAGTGGAACTCATTTACGAGCCCACTATAAACATAGTTTTTTAGTTTTCAAATGTAACATTTGCATTGTTTTTTTTCCATTTTACTATTGATAGCCATTTTCTAAGTTTGTTGTACATACTTGAACTCGTGTTGACATTTACTAACATGTACATGATTTCAAATGGTTTTATCGTGCGGGCGCGGCTTGCTTCTCGTTTCAACTCTCATTCAGTCACACGAAACGTTTCTGGTTCAGGGTCTCTAAATGAATTGTTAATAAAGTGCATTGAGAATATGCTCACTTTGGCGCAACTTCCTTCTCTTTTGGCAGTTTGATTCCATTGATGATATCATCACTTTCTGCTCTCCCCATAAGCCAATACGTTTCCATCACACCCTTGCCCTGTGATTAATAGAAATATATAACACATTCTAATAAAAACATGCAATATGTTCTAAAAAAAATACCTTGATAAGTACTTCGCCTCTTGGTTCAGTCCGGAATCCTCCCACTCTTTCCACCATTTTATTAGCTTCAGGAGAAAGATGGATGTGATTAGCTACATATAAGAAAGAAGATATGAGAAAGTGTGTGTAGTAATCACACACTGCTTACGTTTTCCGTTGCTTTCCATCCGACTCGCTGTGTTTACTGTATCACCGAAGAGACAGTATCGGGGCATTGTCAGACCGACAACTCCAGTCACCACAGGACCTAGACAAATTAGTTTAATGACATAGTTTTATTTTATAAAATACCGCAATTGAGTCCGACGCGTATTCGAATCTTTTCACTTGGTAAATGTGGGACAGTGAATGAGCTGAGCACTTCAATGAAAGCCATTGACAGAGAACACATTTCTCGAATGTGTTCATTGCCATTTCTAGTTGGAAGACCGGATGCAATCAAATATCTAAAAATTAAAAAAATCATGTAATTTTAAATCAAAATGCAGTTGTATTTCATACCCATCTCCAATTGTTTCCACTTTATAGGTATCATGCTCTTCGATAATTCCATCAAACATCGTGTACAATCCATTCAGCAAACTGACCACCTAAAATATATTTAATTAACTGTGTAAAAAATGGAAGCATACTTGGAGAGGAGTACACTTGCTCGCCAGAGTTGTAAATCCAACAACATCAGAGAAAAAGATTGTGACATTTTCGAAAGATTCAGGTTCGAAGGCTTGTCCGAGTTTTAGCTTGTCTGCAACCTGACGAGGCAGCATCCGGTAAAGAAGAATGTCGCTCTTCTTCTTTTCTTCCACGAGTTCCTTCATTCTCTCCTCCACTTCATCCTCCAAGGTAGAAGCATATGACTCGAGCATGTTAAACACGTGATCCATGAGGTTTGTATTCTTTGCAGAATGCATGTTTTTCATCAGTGACTTAATAGTGTTGATTTTAGGACGATCTTCTGGTTTCTCTGACCAACAGTCACGCACAAGGTGTAGCTAAAATGTATGTATGTATGTACCTGTACATAATAGTTGCTGCTTACCATAGCAGGGTTCATATCTTCTAAATCTCCCATAGTGATAATGGGACGAAGGGGATTGCTGCCACCCTTTTTCAATCGATAAATAATCTCCTCCATTCCCTGTCGCGTGTTTTGATTCTCCAGATCCCACAGAGATTGTCGCGAAATCAACTCACTAAAACAGGGTACAGTTGAAGAAGTGTATTGGTTTAAAAAAAACTATTTTAGTACATACCTGCAAATTATGGCAAACGAGTAGACATCTCCTTCCTGTGTTCCTATCCAGTCACTTACTCGTAGCAGCTCTGGAGCAGTCCAAAGAAGATCTGAGTGATACAAGTGATTGCATTAATAACATGTTGATAAACAAACTTGTACCTTCATTGCTCCAGTTTTCCACCATGCGTACACTGCCCATTCCATAGCCTCCGATTTTTACTTGCCACCTCTCATCAATCCAACAGTTTCTTGACGTGAGATGACCATGACATTTCAAAAATGTTGTATGGATATACGCAATACCCTGAAAGGAAATAGTGAAAACAAATGCCAGCGAACAACTCACATTAACCAAATCTCTCATTAGTGAAATGATAAAGAAGCTGTCTTTGTTCATTGAACCCTTGAGAAGGACGTCTTGCAGACTTCCTCTACTGCAGTACTTCCAGAGTGAAATAAACTCGGGCGCATCCAGAGACACACCAATGAACTTGTTCAAGTTGTCGTGGTCGAGTGTGCGCATCTAAACTTTTATGTTTTAAATTTTTTATGGGAAAGAATTACCTGTCTAAACTCGCGAAAGTCGTGGTCGGTGAACCGTGGACGCATCGCGTGTTTCACACTCAATACCGGCAGATTCTCGTGAAAATCTAAAACTGGACATTTTGCTAGCAATAAAAATGCAAACTTACAAATGTCAAGATTTTTGTCGTCCATACTTTTAGTGGTAAACTTTGTAGATGTGGAATTCTTTGATGATCGTAAGGATGAAAGTGACATCAGTTTGTTATTTTTTCTTTTTTCCGACTCAAACGTTCATTCATTACATAGTTGTCGAAAGAATGTGGTACCTTTGTGAGCATTTCGAATGGAACTTGCCACTTGCTGTTTTCATACTCCATATCGCGACGACGCGCTCTTTGAAATAGCAATTGTATTTCAAAAAGCCGAAAAGCTATGTATTTGAACTTACAGAATTATGTAAACTCCAGCACCAATCAACATCAGAATGATACAAACAATGACAATCCCAACAACAATAACAGCAGCCAAATTGTCTAAATTCTTATGTAATTTACATGACGTTATATATATGTTCACCTTTAAAAATGTTCACAGGACAGCTCTTTCCAGTGAATCCGCATCGAGGCACTGCTTGCGGACGGCCGTTCTTCCGGTTTCGCCACAAATCTGGCTCCGCAACGATGCGAGTGAGATTCTACAAAAAAAATACACATGATCTATGATAAACTGAAACTTACGGCAGAATCGCCGGCAACGAAAACGTATCCGAGAACCACATCCTCATCGGATTCGTTGAGGGCAAGGACAAACAGAGTGGGCATGCGACTGCCGTTCACCGTCATTGACACCTTCCCAGACATGCCTCGAACAGACAAGTTAGTTCGAACGACGTGTATGTGTTTACCATCGATAAAATCCCACTCTGTGCCGACTCGTTCACTCGCCGTGCTATGGCGGATCAGCGATCCATTGCCCCTGTTCTGCATGCCTATCTTGTGCATTGTCTTTGCATACAGGTAGAACGCGTCATGCAGTTGACCGGCAAATAAAGATGCCTACAATACAAAACATGATGATATCAGCAGCCCTAGAAACATGTACATGTTTGTTTGTGGCCGTGTTACATTCGTATCCGCAGTTGAAAGGAGGATCGGTTATTCTCTGCACCACAGACTCTTTGAAATGCGTGTAGTTGATGTTCAAATACTCGGCATAAATTTCCTAAAGCATGTTCACATTTTCCATAGTCTATTGTGTTTCTTACGGCGCTAGCGGTAACCATGAACACTTTCTGGAATGCTAGTTTTGCGTCTGCGTCTCTTCCATCATCCATTCCCACACTCTGCCAGATTGGAATCGGATTACCCATCGCATCTACTGATTCCGCTGAATAACATAATTATGTATTATCTTTTAAAAGGACTTCCGTAAGAGAAGAGTTTGTGTTACTCAACGTAATGCAACAAAAGCTCATGCATTTTATCAATCGAAATAGTAAACAAACCTGCTCTTTCTGCAATTAAAACTAATGCGAGCAAATGTTGTATGTCGGGAAATTGATTTCGGTATCCGATCGATTATATATAACTTGTTGAACTAATGGAGCAGGTTTGTGTACTATTTCGATTGATAAAATGCATGAGCTTTTGTTGCATTACGTTGAGTAACACAAACTCTTCTCTTACGGAACTCCTTTTAAAAGATAATGAATGTACTTTTATCGGATTTCATATAAATCCATCTACATTAACATGAACCACAAAACATTTTTTAAAAGAAATCCAACAGTTCACCCACCTTGTTGAGTCCAAAATTGTATAAAATTTGCAAAAAAAGAGTTTAGGTAATGCTGATGGGAAAATTTACAATTTCAATGTCATTTCTATGTAAAATCATATATTACAAAAGGTTTGCCACCAGCCGGAACCGAACTCGAGCCATGTGTCTCAACGGGCGCAATCGCTAACCACAACACTACTGTGCGCACGACAGAGGACGCGATCTGAACGATATCAGTGCAATCCACAGGCAGTGCGATTGTGCACCTCCTATCTGCTGGGGGCAGCCGGTGCGCGCCACCCCCCCCCCCCCTAGAAAACGTTCCGTACACGGGGGATTGCCTGCCCCTCAGGGGGCGCGCGCGCGTATCTCGCTTCCTACAACAGCTAGCGTTACCAAAATCGAAACTTAACCATTTTCTAACATCCTGATAACATCTATCAGCATCACATTGTTCTCGTAAAGATTCTAAGAGACCTTTCGTTCAGTCGCCTTTTGCCGATTCTAGCGCGCGACTAGGGTTAACACAAACCAACCAGCGCTGCCGCGCTGGTTGTAATACTATACAGAAAGTCTTGAACAAGGATCAGGATCAGAACAGTACTCACAGAATCCTCTAGATGCAATGTCTATCACAATGTATACGAATTCATCGTGGATCATCTCGTTATCATAAGCAGAAAGCATAAACTTTCGTTTTAATCCCATTCCTTCTGCCAGACACACAACAAATACTGAAATGAAATAATTTTGTTTGAGATAATGATTATTTTTTGTAATACTTACTTCTTGCTCGAGTCTTCAAGTATTGCAGAGTGGTCCCGATTTCTTTGTCAGTCATATACTTAATTTCTTGCACAAACGAAATAACTAGATTGTTTGAAGTACTGATAAGATCCTGAAGGAATGTTAGGCGCTACTCATAAAAGAAATGTGTACCTGAACATCTTGCAGCATATACGGACACTTTTCTGCATCCCCAAAAGAAGAATAAACAAAAGCAAACTCAGTATACGAAAACGCAGACATCATTTCTTTCACGGTAGCTCCAAGACTGCATGCGGAATATGCTAACATGTTTTTTTTTCAAATTCATACCTTCTCATATTTGGACTTAGAGATATGGTAGATGAAAATCTAGACGTATCTGCGAGTGATGAAAAGGTTGTGAGGCCCCATGTAAACAGAGGCACGTTCGAATACGCAGCCAGCGTCGAGGCAGAAATTGCAGCTAAAAAGTATTTCATTATTATTATATGTAACTTATACAAACACTATGTACTTACGGGAATTGCAGGTCGGTCCGATAATAACATCGACGCCTTCTGTGATTAGCTTATTTGCCAAACCGCCGCCGTACATTTCCGTGCAATTGTCGAACACGATCGAGAAACTAAAAAAGAAGTCAATGCAGTGTTAGTGTTTGTGCGTATGCTGAGTATGTGTTTCACTTGAATGTGTATCCGGGCAGCAGTGCTTCCCTCTCGATTCGGTCCTTTGCCACCAGGACAGCACCCGCCGACGAGTAGTAACCGATCGTGTTCTGAGGAGAATCCTATGAGAATCGCATGCAAGCTGCCTCAACACTGTCACGAATCACAAGTCACAATGGCGCATGCTCTCTCATTCAATACAAACGTACCTCTCTGTCTGGTATGTCTTTCACAAACATCAATCCCACTTGAATGATTTTCTCAGACCGAAAGAGTTGATTCTAAAAAGCACGAAGTGTTTTAAATTTATTTCACGCTTACCTTGACAACATAAACATTGATGAATAGTAGTATCCACAAACGGAACATATTCACTAGTAGTGTATTCTACGCATTGTCCCTTTTATTCTCGCGGCGAAGCCACTCACTGGTGATATTTGATGATGATCACAACAAACTTACACGACACTTACTACCTTCTATTCTGATGAATAATGCTGACGGGAAACATACCAACTTAGTATAAAGAAGATATTGAATTGACGGGCTTCTCTTCACGTGAACGAGTATGTTGTGTATTGCTTCTTTTATTAGTTGATTATACAGAATGTTTGATTTTTTACACTTCTATATATGTTAATTAATATGAACAACATGGATGTGATTGATAAATACATCAGTTATTGGGAAAACCGTGATTATAAATAATATAAATATTCATTTCTCTCGAACAATAACACATTTTATTTAATAAAAGAATCGCAGAAAAAATGACAAACATCGAGTATGACAAAAACCAGCACAAATGCATGCGTAGAACAAGAATTGAATGAAGAGTGCACTGTTATTGTTTCTTCTGTTTGAACTGTGTGTACATGGCCTTGTCCTCGTCCCAATCCGATGACACATCCCTCGCCAGCCTCCCCCGATCCGCCACATCCTCCACCCGAGACGTCGGAGGCGTACCTTCCCTGAGCCGTATGTGATAGAAAAACAACAGTTTTTGCTTCGCTCACTTTGCTTGAGTGAATGTTTGCTGTCGAGTGAGTGTCGTCTGTTTTGCTTTCGTCTCGGATGCATGAATCACGAGATCGTTCCCGACTGTGCCCAGCAACCAGTACGTTTGCATCACACCTTTGCCCTGGACAATTTAGTGATATAGTGAATTAGTGAGAAAGACTACCTTTATAATGATCTCTCCTCTAGGTTCCGTTCGATAGCCTCCGACTTTGAGTAGAAGACGATTCGCATCTTCAGAAAGATGCACGTGGCCGGCTGAACAAAAAAAAATAAGATCACTTCATTCTCACATACGTTTTCCATTGCTCTCCATTCTACTCGCAGTGTTGACAGTGTCTCCGAAGAGACAATAGCGAGGCATTGTTAGACCGACCACTCCTCTAAAACCATAGTTCTATGATTGTAAGTGAGCGTGGAACTAACGTAACGACAGGCCCGCTGTTGATACCAATGCGGATACGTATGCGATCATTTGGTAGATGAGGTACGGAGAACGTTTTGAGAGTTTCGATAAAACCCATTGACAGAGAGCACATTTCTCGAATGTGGTCGTTTCCGTTGCGCTTTGGAAGTCCGGATGCTATCAGATAACTGAAAAATCATAATTATGCAATTGTAAGTTGTTTTTTTATTACCCGTCACCAATAGTTTCTACTTTGTATGTGTCGTGCTCTTCGATAATGCCGTCGAATAAAGTGTAGAGACTGTTGAGGAGATTTACCACCTAAATTCTGTAAATTTTATCCATTTACTTATTGTACAAACCTGTAGAGGAGTGCACTTGCTGGCTAGTGTTGTGAATCCAACCACATCCGAAAAGAATATAGTGGCACTATCGAATGACTCGGGCTCTACTGACTGACCTAGTTTTAGCTTGTCGGCAACAGATCTAAATTATTATAATCTAGCATCCAAACTGACACACAATGGTAGCCTCATCGTGCACTTACTGTGGCAGCATTCTGTATAGAAGAATGTCGCTCTTTTTCTTCTCTTCCACCAGCTCCTTCATTCTCTCTTCCACTTCCTCTTCCAATGTTCCAGCATATGACTCCAGCATGTTGAACACATGATCCATGAGATTGCTGGTCCTTCCACTGTGCATGTTCTTCATCAGTGATCGAATAGTCGCAATGGTCGGTCGACTGGACGGCAGCTCACTCCAGCAGTCGCGAATCAGGTGAAGCTAAAAGGAAGGATGTCTCACTTGTTATTCCAATAACTGTACTGTACCATTGCCGGGTTAATATCCTGGTTCTCTCCGAGTGAGAGAGTGGGTCGCAGTGGATGTGTCCCTCCCTTTTTCACCATGTACAGTATCTCTTCTACCTTCTCCTTTCTGTTCTCCAGATCCCACGCTGATTTTTTGGTCACCAGCTCGCTTAAAAAACTTATGTGACGAAAAATTTACAACAATTGTTACCTGCAAATGATGGCGAGTGAATATATATCTCCCTCTGATGAGCCTCCGTTCATGTCCCCTCGTAGAAGCTCAGGCGCCGTCCACAAAAGCTCTAAACTATCGTAGAAGAATAGTTCGAATCATTCACACCTTTCTTCGGCCGTTTCTCGATGGTTCGAACGGCGGACAGTCCGTGTGCTGTCAGCTTCACCTGCCATCGATCGTCAATCATACAACTCTCGCTGCTCAAACGACCGTGATAGTGCAGAAACGAGTTGTGGATATATTGAAGACCCTGAATGAGCAATAAACATCATATTAACGAATATAGAAACCTACATTAACAATGTCCTTTATCAATGAGTAAACAAAGAAGCTGTCCATAGTCATTGAGCCTTTTGAAAGCACATCCTAAACAGCCTTTGTTTAGTACAACGACCAAACAAACACGTATACCTGTAGATTTCCACGACTGCAGTATCTCCATAATGAGAGAAGAACGGGCGCATCGAGTGACAGACCGACGAACTTGTTCACGTTGTCGTGGTCAAACGCGCGCATCTAGATGCTTTACAATGTCACAATTACAAAATGCGAAAAATTACACGTCTGAATTCTTCATAATCAAGGGCAGTGAATCTAGTACGCTGTTCATGTTTCACTGCGGCAACGAGTTCCTGCAAATAATTGTTTAAGTTGCAACTTGTAAATGCACTCGCTTTGTTGTAGAAGTACACAGCGTTCTTTCTTTCTTGAATCAAGCTGTCGGCAGTAAATCGAGTGGATGTGGAGTGTGGAATGGACACTCCAGACTGCAAACTCCGTTTCGATTCCGCTTTTGTCTGAAAAGAATTGTGCGTTTGTAAAATTGATTTGAAATCAGTACTTTTGATGACACTTTCTGCAGCATGTTGAAGGGCACCTGCCAGAGAGAGTTCTGCCGTTCGAGTTCAACTTGTTTCATCCTGAACACGTCTCATAGTGATAAAACATACACAATTTGTACCAGTAAACGTATGCACATCCTGCAATCATGGCGACAACAAAGAGACCTCCGAGAATCGAACCAACGATCACATATACGAGATACTCTACAATACATGCATGTGAGAACGGATAGAATGTTTATGTAACCTTTCACAAAATCGATGGGGCAGTTGTTTCCGGAGAATCCACAGATGGGTACAGAGAGCGGCTTGAATCCGTGCCGGTACGACCATAGCTTATCTTCCGTTGTGATCATTGTCACTTCCGCCTCGTAGCCGTGAACGAAGATGCTGGCATACGACTCAACCCCATACGTCGAGTTGACACCTGCACACAACTAGACAAACTGTGGGAGAATTAGTCTTACCCATCAGATAGTAAGTAGGCATCCGCGAAATGTTGGTGGTGATGGAAACTTGTCCGGACATTCCACTGAACGACGAATAAGTGCCGTCGGGGTTTATCGTGCTCGCCGTTTTCAGAGCAACCTACAATACAAAACTGCACAATCGGCTTCTTAATTTTACCTGTTCCCCATCTCTTCTTTTCTCCACCCCCAGATCTCGTATGGCACGCGCATAACAATAGAACGCGTCGTGCAGTTGGCCAGCAAACATGGACGCCTATAATAGGGTGTTCGAAGCAATCAGCTCTCGATGCGAACACACTTCGACTCTTACATATTTCGCTGACTGATTCCCGCAAGTGGCGTCGCAGTTGAATGGAGGTTCGACCAGACGTCTCACTACCGCGGTACGGAACTGTGTGTAGTTGTCTGCTGTCATGGTACGGTCCATCATCTGCCATGTAAATACAATAAACAGAAAACGTTGCGCACTCACATCGCTAATAGTTAGGACATTAGCGAATGCAGTTTTTGCCAACTCGTCCTTTCCATCAGGAATGAGAGTTTCCTCCCAAATGTTCCGCGACGTTCCATCTTGGTTCAAAGCATCTGAAGCAAGAATCGCACTTGAATGTTTGCATGAAATCGACCAACCGAAACCTCTGCTCTTTGTGTCGATGAAAATATAGACATACTCGTCGGTCACCATTCCATTCTCCTAAACAAGCTGCCATGAACTATACACCGTCTATATTGATCACCTGTGCAGACAACATGAAACTTCTCTTGTATCCCAACCCCACCGCAAAGCACATTACAATTACTGAAACAGCTCTGTACGGTATATCTTGTTTGTAACTTACTTCTTGCTCTTGTTTTTAGGTTAACTAATGTCCTGTTGATAGACACTGAATTGACCTGAAAGTCAATAAGTTATTCTAGACCTCATTCATGTGCAGACCGTCGGTATTTCCTGTGTGAAAGATATGATCACGCCGTCCATAGAATTGATAGCATCCTAAAACAATTGTAGTTGATGATTTCTCTCAATCTATCACATGGCAAAGATAATATATTATTGCACAACTATTATTAATGATTTTTCTCTCCAAAATTTACCCTCAAATCCTGCGCCATATAGGGACACTTGGTAGCGTCGCCGTCTCCAGAATAGACAAACGCAAACTCGTGCCAACCAAATTGCAGCATCACGTTACCAAGTGCAATTCCCAAACTGAAATAATAAACATTTGCGGATCTTTCACATCAGCGTACCTTAGCATATTGGGTGCCAAGCTGACAGCAGTGGGATAGCGGATGGGGTCGGTGATGACTGAATAGGAGGTGAGTCCCCAGATGAACACTGGGATGTCGTAGTAGGCTGTGATCAGAGCGGCCGCTTGCGCAGCTGGAATGGCGTGAACGTGAAAAGCACCCTACGATCTTGGGGCTACAAGACAAGAATGGCAAGACAATGGAATGAGGAATGACAAGAACAAAAATTTGAAAAAAAATGCCAGAAATGCTCGTACGTTCATTGCAGCTGGGTCCGATGATGACGTCGACATTGTACTTCTCCATGAGTACATTCGCCAGTCCGACCGCCTTCATCTCGGAGCAGTCGTCGAACATCACTGTGTAGCTGCAACACACTCTCACTCACAGAACAGACAGCGTCTGCCACTCACTTGAATGTATATCCGGGAAGTAGGTTTTCCCTAAAAATTCGATCCTGCGCTTCTAAAATAGCGCCAGCAGATTCATAGTATCCGATATAGGGCTAAAATGAACCGTAAGAAAAAAAACTGATGCCGGAACAACCTGTAGGTCAGAATTGTTCTGGACGAATAACAGTCCTACTTGGATAACTTTACTAGTCTTGGGAGGAACGGGAGTGGTCGGAGGGTTGGTCGGAACTGGAAGGTACCGTAGCTAGCAATCAAGTCTAGCAATTAGTTTACCAAATTCTAACCTTGTCCATTGATAAATCCGAAAAGAAGGAGTAGCAAGAGCGGGAGCATCTTCTCTCACTACTACCACGTTTCTTCGCATTTGAACGCTCGAAAGCCGAAGCCATACAACCTCATATTATCATTATGAACATTCCTGGCAGATATTGCTTTGCGTGATAATCACTCTATCACTACGCCCACACGGGGGATTCATCTCCGTTCATGTTATGACTACCGTATCGGAGGGAGGTGCGGCTAGAGTGGAGAGAGAGAAGGGAGGAGGAGGAGGATTAATTCTCGGCCATCAAAGGAGATTGACAGCTCCCGCATGCACAAATATTGCGGGCCCTGAGACGCGGTCGAATCAAACACTTCCCCCACCAAACAATCACACCATTCATTATACATCTTCATTCACAATCAATAAAATAATAATAATAATACTCATCGACACTAGAATTGACAATGAAACGTAACAAATGACACAGAGTGGATGAACACAAAAGGAGAGGAGTCAATACTTCAGTACTGTACCATAGCGACATAATTATATATTATATATAGTGTATGTATTTGCTCGCGGTTTGCGAGTGTGTGGTGTCATGGGGTAGGAGGGTGTGTTGACATGGGGTTGTGTACCCTGTACAGGAAAGAGAGAGAGAGAGAGAGAGAGAGAGAGAGAGAGAGAGAGAGAGAGAGAGAGAGTCATGGGTGGGATAGCGGAACTGAGCATGAGTTGAGAGGAGGAGGGAGAGGGCCGATCATTCCATGTGTGGCGTCGGCATGAGGCTGTCCATCCACTGTCCTCCCAGCGTCGGGGCTGCCGGTGGGAAACCCATCATCATCGGGGGCATAAACGGCTGGATGCTGGAAAGAGAAGCGGTTAGGAGGAGAGGGAGAGAGAGAGAGAGAGAGAGAGAGAGAGAGAGAGAGAGAGAACAGCACTCACCCGGTGTTGGGGAAGGCGTTGTAGGCGGGGAACATGTTCCTCTGCATGTTGTACAGGTCGGTCGGGTTTCCGTATCCCATTGGCATCGAAGCCGCCGCCGCAGCCGCCGCGTCAGGAGAATACGCGGGAGCACTGCCAACGCTCAGCGGATCTGAACATAACAATCATTATCACTTACATTCTATCGCTTTCACTTTAGAAGGATGTGTTGATCTTTGTGTTTGCAATTTATTGATGTACTGACCGGGACTGGGCGACTCGCGGTCCTTCCTCCGCCTGTTCTTGAACACGTTCACTGCCTGTTGTCTTCCGGCGCGGTTGCTCTGGTCGATCATCGGTTGAACGATGCGCCGTCGTGCGTTGATGAACCTGCAGGAAAACAGTTAGAAGTGTATTCGAGTCCATCCCTCCGTTTTTCCCACATTCGCACCCCCCGTGGCAGATATGATCGCCTCTCACTGTTGCGATAACCATCTCACCCCGCCATTCTCTCACAGCCTCAAACACTTCATAAAACGGAGTGAGTGAAGTTGGTCATAAATCGAGGTTGGAGTGGGAGGTCACTGTGTACATTGCACAATATAATCTGCCCCGGCTAAACGACTGTTTTATGAGGCGTTGCGTCGGAAGAGAGTTGGCGAGAGAGGGGAGAGAGAAGTGAGAGAAGGGGGAAGGAATGGAACGAAGGCCCCTGTCTATCCGAGCAGTGATTTTCTTCGTTCGTTGAATCTCTCTCTCTCTTCTCGCTGGCAGTCGCAGCAGCCAGCTGTACCCATCCATCATTCCGAAGGCCTCTCTCTGTTGTACGCCCGCTCCCTCTCTCCACCCTCCCTATTGCGCGCACTCTCTCGCCGCGCTGCCACCTCTGCCTCTCTCGCTCTCTCATCGCGGCATACGGTAGCCGCTAGCAGCAACTGTGCAGTGACTGGCGAGTAGAAGAAAGGTAAACCAGGTGTGGATGCGCCTTGTGGCCCCTCGGGCAGTGTTGTGGGAGGGAATGGAAGGAATGAGGGGGGAAAGGGGGGGGGGGGAGAGGAATCTGGGTATTCCCCGGAGACGCGCGCACCACCCAGTGATGGATTGCAGACTGGGGAGCACACACACAGATTCGCGATAAGAAGCCGGCCCCGCGATCGGCAGTCGCCGATACTCAGTCTACTCAGCCGAAAAGCCCGCCAACACCCCCCGACCTATGTCATGCATTAGTGAGAGTATCGCTGCAAGAATTCTATTACCCGAAAACCGCGAGCGAGAGGGAGGGAGGTCTCTCCCCCTCTCCCTCCCTGCTTCTCTTGATATATGCGCACGCTAATCGGTAATGGAATATTGTATGAGTGGCGGGGGGCTGGAATTGGCTAGCGGAGGATAGGCAGGAAGGCAAAGGCCGTGATAATTGTTGGGCGTACGTGGTGAGAGCACATCAATCTCTCGCCTCTGTCTAGTCTCCCTCTCTCTCCGTCCACTCACCAGTTGTTCACTTGCAGGATGGTGAGCCCGGTGTCGTTGGCGAGTTGCTTCTTCTGCTCTTCCGACGGGTACGGGTGCTGAAACGAGGCATTTGAATATACATACACTATCTAGGTGCACAGCTGTGCTCGTCTTGGCTGTGTCTCCGCGATTCGACACCCTGTGATTAGCTCCCCTATTGGCAAACACCCCATCTTCTCCCTGGTTAATCGAGCGTAGCAAATCCGGAATCATGGTCTCCCAATGTGTATGGATATAGCACGGATATGGCGCGCTGTGGCTGTTATCCCCGCCGCGCATCTCCCTTTCGCTCTCTCTCCCTCTTCCTCTCTCTCCTTCTCTCGCTCTCTCTCCGTTCACTCGATCCCATCTTGCAACACATACACAAGTGCGTCTCCACTAATAATCGTAAATTCCCAGGGCGGTGAACGTAATGGTCATAAATGCGCGGTGGCCCTATAACAACACAATCCAGTGTGTTGAGTCGAAATGTTTACCCCCGAGGTGGCAAAAAAACGGGGGCGGCGGGCGGAGTCGAACCCGCGAGCCATCAATCGCCACGCACACGACGACACAGCAATTTATGTTCCTTCATTCATCGTGTGGAGAAGATGAAGTGAGACGAATGACAGCCGGCAGAGAGAGAACGAGGCTGATCAAATGAACAGACACTATTCGAAATACCGTAGCTACACGCGCCACTACCGTACACCGGCTCGCTTCCGGCGGCCGCCGCGCCCGCTTTTATAGCGCTATAACGACATCCGCTGCAGCCGGCAGTGAAATGATGATTGGAGTGGGGTACGGTAGATGAGAAGAAAGAAAGGGAGAACGCGTACCTGGAGGTTCTGGAAGAGCCATGCTCGGAACTTGTTGATGGCATCTTTGGAGAACACCTTCGGAACCTTCTTCTTCCCTCCCTGTCCGTCAGAGGCAACACTGTCCCTTCCATCGTCATTCGAACCACACATCGAGAACGCATCATCTGCGAGAGAAGCAGCCGGTTAGGAGGATCCGAGGAGGGAAGGGACCACCGCAGCCAACCGAGCACAGCATCCGACGTGACAAGATAGTGAGACAACAGAGAGAAGAGAAGAGACAAAAGTAAGAGAGAAAAAAATGAACATAAATGTGTGAAACATATAATAAGCGTTATGAGTGCGCGCGGTGATGGTGGAAAGGCGAGTGGCGGGACACAACTGCCAGCCCCAGCAGCCAGGCCGACAAGTGACATACATCAAACGCATTGCGGCCACTCTCACACACACACGTATCATCACTTCCACACCACACACATCACTCGCAGCCCTCCCCTCACCGTCAAGTGCTGGAAGAGCCACTGTCGCATGATGTTGGTGGCGGGCTTCGGGAAGATGCCCCGCTTCTTGGACGCGGACGCGGCCCTCCGCGACGACGCGGGCGGCGCGGAAGACGACGACGCGGTGGACGCGGCCGCCTCCTCGAACCGCGAGTAGTCGTAGTCGTAGCCGTAGCTCATTCCTGCGGCCGCCATGTGAACAGTAAGCGGGTGTGAGAGCCAGGGGTGAGTGAGGGTGCCAAGCAGACTCAATTAACGGGAAGCGGTGAAGCGTGTAAGTGACAGGCGAGACGACGACACCCCACAAAGCAAAACCGACACAGCTCTCACCGAGGACGGGCGACTGAACGTGCATCGGGGACTGGGACAGACACACGGACACACGGACAGACAAACACAAGGCGCGCGGTTAGAGGAGACGAATATTATAGATAGAGGAGAGAGTCACGTCGGATGCTGCAAGTCGGTTAGCGGGGAGAGGGAATGGGGAGAGATGGGGTTACGAAGGGGCCATGGATGCACTCACCTCCTACTTCTGACACCGACTCCAGAGATCCGGGCATGTGAGAGTGGCCGTTCTGAGCAGAGTCCGCGATAGAACTGAAAGCGATTGGTTGTTTGTTTGTTGTGTTGTGTTGTTGTTTGCTTGCCTGGCGGATGGGGAGGCGCTCATGGCGGCGCTCGGCTGGGCGAGGCTATGGCCGTTGGGGGTGAGTCCAGCCGACGGACCCCCGGCCATGGATAAAGGGTGCGGCTCACCCATCGGGTACATCGACGAGCCCTGCAACACCACACACATCACTCACCCATCTATATCCGCCCCCTGTGCAATTGTGAAATTCACCCCGTCTCTCGTGTAATTGCGGGTGAGCATCGATTGCTCGTTTTCATAGACTGGAATCGGTGGCGGGAAAGGGAAGGGGGGAAGGGGGCGCTCATTGTGTGGGGCGCCATTCACATACAGTATCCGCCAGCCGGCCCTACCGCACCAGCTACAGTAATGCCCTTTCAAGGACGCGCCGCCTATGCAAATCGCAGCTATCACTGTCAAACGCCAAGTAGCTCTCGAGTGCGCTCTTGAATTTCAACTAATCCCTTTGATCTACCAGCTGCCGCGTCTCGATCTACCGCACATCTATCGCTCAATCAGCTGATCGGGATCGATACGATCCCCGGCAGCCATCAGTCATCTCTCAGGTGTTGCATAGCTCGTGTCAGTTGCCTCTCTCAATCAACCCTCGCCCCCAACGCGTCATTTTTATGGCGGTTTTGAAGATCTCGCTCGAGAAAATAGCCGTGTAAACTCGTAAAACTAACGCGTTTGCGTGCTGCGGAATGAGAATGCAATGGGCAGGAGAGAGGCGAGAAGAGAGATCGGATGGAGCGATAGAATGTGGCAAGCGTCTTGCACTACATTATTATGCAAATTCACAAAGCAGGTGGCGCGATTCGAATATGGAGAGAGGGAGAGGCAAAAGACGCGCCGCTAGACATCGATCACTCGTCGCGCGGACAGATGGTAGGACGGAGAAGAGGGGGACAAGGCACGCACGCACCTCCATCGGATGCGGCATCGCATTCGTGCTCTCCGGAAGAGGCACCGTCTGCGGCTCGAACGGCGGCTGGAAGTGGTTGCTCATCGGAGCGCTGCTCATCGGAGACTGCTGGATGGCCGACGGCGACAGCGGAGGCTGCGACGACGACGCCCGCTCCTCGCCCACGATGTCCATAGGCATCTTCGACTTGAGACACGTCACGTAGCGGTTGCAGAAGTTGTCACACAGCTCATGAACCTGAAAACAAGATTGTTCACCTCTATCAATGTGACCATGGAGAAATGTGGCGGGTGGAGAGAAGGGGGAATGCGCACAGCGGGGAGTCTACCAGTAGCACATGAAAGACGGCTGCGGCGGCTGCGAATAGCCCCGTTCACTCAATGCAAATGTACGCTGCCATAGGCTCGGCGGTCTATTGCAATTGGAAAACGAACGCCGCGATTCAAGCAAAGAGTGCGCAAAAACAGTGAAGAGATAAGAGATGTATAGGGAAGGGCGAGGCGAAGCGAGATATCGAACAACTAAGTAGTAAGATAACAACGTCCGCAAAGTGCGGCCATACATACTAGTTGGTGATTTATGAAAGCGCGGGCAGAGTGAATTATTACTCGTAAGTAAACGAAATGGCTGTACTCACCTTCTCCAACTCTAGTAGATGGAATCGCAACATCTGAATCGCTTGCAGCATCTGAAAATGACGTCATTGAGGGGGTGTCGAGGGGATCGATCGATTAATGATCGAGTGATAAGCGTGCGAGATGAATGGGATACGAGAAGAGATATTGAACGCGCGGGCAATAAAGAGTCGACGAGAATCACAATAAATCAATGATAGGGATCGATGGACGGATCATGGATGGATGGGGGACTCACGAGAGTGTCGAGTTCCCTGTTGGGAACGTAGTAGGGCTTGTCCTTGAGCACCATGTTGCTGAAGTCAGCCAGGTCCTCCTTGAACGACGCAGACGAGCAGACGTCGTTGGGCGCGCTGCCGTCGCGGTTCTGCTCCCGCGGGGTGCACGTCGCCAGCTCGCACTTCTCGAACAGGCACGTCAACAGAGGGTACAGCGGGTGTCTGCAACCGATTCATCAACCACACACTCCATTCATCACTGTTCCTACTCGACAGCTCGGACATTGATCTAGTGCGGACAGGGTGAGAGTGAGAGCACGAGAGAAGTGACTGCCGTGCCCCCACTCACCCACCACACAACTATCGATTCACCTACACCGCAAAAGGCAATGAAAGGAACTAAAGACAGTAGATACTAGTAATACACCGAGAGCATACTCACGCGTAGATGGCCTCCTTGTCTTGTTTGAGATGCTCATCGAGGGGACCACCCTGCATGAGAGGGTTCGTAGACGGCACCCCTCAAATATACATCATACTTATCAAAACATAATGCATTGTGAAACACACATACTGTATCATACACAATGATCTCTTTCAATTATCAAGGGATATTTGCGTACAATGAATACTACTGAATACAAGTATACGTACCTGTGGGCGGGTAGTAGAAGTTGGGGTCATAGGCGGCAGCGTCCGGAGGCGGCTGATAGCCGCCGTCAAACTGAAACACATAGGAGTTAGGCGGGCTGGCTGTCGATCGGGAGTGGCAGAAAGGCAGGGGGATCAATCACCCCGCTATGAATGCATCAACAGTCAATCAGAAGGGACTGCGGGCGTGGTGTGCTCGATAGATCATCGGGGCTACACGGCCACTCCACCTACCCGCTGCGACATGGCCACGCTGCGACGGCCGGCCGAAGATATAGATAGATGGATGGGATGTGCTGCCCCCACCGAGCAGGCAGTCAGTCATGCGCCGCCGCTGAGGAGGCGGGGCCGCCCGCCGCCGCCCCGCCCACCCCACTCACACTCAGCCAACCAGCGCCCGCGCCCCCACACACACCCAACCGCCGCCTACCGTATACCTAGTTCTATACTACAGTACGCAAAACTGCATTCTATGCGAGGATTGTGTACGGAGTTATTGTTGTATAGTGTGATGTGTTCGGCTCACTCACATCTGTCTTTTCCTGCTTGACGGGCTCGAAAGTAGTCCACTGCTGCGGTTGGTAGATCTGATCGTCCATTCTGAAACACAGCGCATTTGTCATAGCGCATTTGTTTGTTTGACAACTGCGATTTATTAATTTATGAGAAAACAATCGCGGAAGTAATTGCAATTCATGTGAGTATCTTTCAAAAAATGTAGATTATGATTTTATGGGGCAATATTTCACTCTGCGTGACAGTGTTATCTGATGAAATTGAGGGAACCTCGAATCTCGGAGGGTGAAAGAGCGAGTGAGAGAGGGAAGAGTACGAGAGAGCGGGTGAAAGGGAGAGGGGCAGAGAGCAGGAGTCACGAGCCCCGTGCAAATCAATGCCGCGCCCGTACGTCAGCGAAAATTCGAAGCGACAGGCCTTGTTGGCTATGATCGACGAGCCGAGTCGGCGCCCCGCACGGACCCAATCCCGGGCCCAATGCAGGACTCCCGGTAGAGCATTGTTCGAGTACGTGTGTAAACTCCCGTTTGCCGTATCGAAACACTTGCGTAGCGTAGATCGAATTGCCACAAAAAACTTATCGGCGGCCATATCATTGTGCAAAAAGTATACGCACTCGCGGGAATCGCAACAAGTAACGGCGATAATAGGGAAAGTGGGGAAAAAGCATGGGAAGTGCACATTGATCGATCGGCAGACGAAAGACATAGGGAGACAAGGAATAGATGGATGAGGTGGGGTAGAACAAATGTGGGGATGCGGGCACGCCGCTAGAAGAACGGACCACCCAGACTGACCGGTGGGTGGGGAGAGTGAAGTGAGTACCTGGCTCACTCGACCTGCCAAGTCCCCCTAATTGGCTAATGGGATTAGGCGGGATGAAAGGCGCCGCCAATTAGGCCGCGATGCCTATCGGGCATGGGAACACCCTGTACATTGAGAAACACCTGGGAACGTTGAAATGCAAAATGCACATGTGAAAGCTAGATCAGATCAAAGCCTGCCTATTGTTTATTTTGTCAGCCGCTTGTGCAATTCTTCTTTGTTGAGAGGTGAGGAGGACAGTGGATGAGTGAGGATATTGGATTACCGAGATTACCCCCACAAAAAGAGCCGACCCGGGGTTCCTGAGTGGCTATGATATGCAAACAATGACGCAGTCGGCTATCAACAGATGCTGGCAGGTCGATGGTGGAAAGGAGAGGCGAGTGGTAACCAGTCAGGGCCGCTCACTCCTGTTTCATCGCCAAATGGAGCGTCATGCGTGGAAATTAGATAGTGGCTGAATGGAGAGAGGCGAGGGCAGGCCGAATCTGATGCCTCTAATTGTATTGTAATCGAGAAGCTCATAATGGGATGAAGCGTATTGACTGGCTGAGCCGAGGTGAGGCAGACAGAGAGTGCGCATTGTACAGTACTACTGCTATCGCAAGTCTGCTTGTGTGTTATGCTGAGGCACGTTGTTACAACTTACAGCCTGGAGCTGGCTATTACAGTCTCCTGTTTACGGCCCACGAAGCCTAATTGGAATCAGACCTGCGCCGTAAATGTTGCAATATCTGGCGTGGAAGAAACGAAAGAAACGAACGCGTTGATAGCGAAATGGTGGAAGTACACCAGATAATACTGGTAAAAACTTATCGAACACATTGTGAAAGCAGAGAAGAAAGAAAAGGAAGCGGCTCGACAAGAGAAGAGAAGTGTGAAATGTGTCAAAACTGTGATGGGTTGGAATGAGAAGTAGTGGGAAGGGTGACAATTGACATATTGGCTGATGGATGTAGCTGGCTCTACTGGTAATGGCCCGCATCAATCACTGCACTGGGAGGCGGGGCTTCCGGCCGGCGCCAGCCCCCAGGCAAAGTGAATGCCCAGCCCGCCTCCCCTGGGTCGCCCCATTGTTCCACTACCGTATACACCACCCCCTCCCCCTTTCTATGTGTGTGCTCACTCGATGCTACGGTAGATCGGGTCTCGAATCGAGAGCCGCAAAAACGGCTCTACAATTGTCGGGGCGGTATCCGTGGCAATGGGGATGCGGTTGGGTGGGGATGAGAGGGTGATGGGTGTTGGTATGAAGACGTGGTGGTGATGGATTGTGGGAAAGGAAGAGGCAGTGGGTGTTACACTCTGCACTCTCTCAGCAGCAGGATGAGGGCGACAGGCTTTGTGACTCGCCGGGGCAATAAATCAGCCGACGGAGGCAGCGCCCGCCACACTCTACAAGGCACAAAGAGACACAAAAGAGACACACGCTGCACAAATTGAAAGAGGGCAGGAGGAGAGGGAGGGGAATCGGGTAGACCGAGGGAAATCGGCTGCGAGTATTTGCGGTGCGGCCGTCCGAGTCACGACAGCCAGTCAGAAATGCATCAATCATCCGCCGCGGCGAGAGAGCGCGTGGAACGCAGAGACACAGACGAGACAGCCAGAGGGAGTGCATCAAGGAGAGAGTGTGGAAGGGAGTGGAGGCAGAGGGGGTTGTATGCAAATTGGAGACCACCAAGAAACTGTCAGTCATACGCGGTGGAAATGGAGCGCCGGCAGCACACGCGGATTGTTCAAAAACGTGCCGCGTGGATGGTGTGAAGCGTGGTGAGTGGCCCCGGGTGTCTCCCCCCACCATTCCACCCTCCGGTCATACCCACCCTATGCGCGTGCCAAACAATAGGTCTTTATTAAGTTAGCACCTTGCTCATAGTGATACCGCCGGCCAACTTCCGAACAAAGGGGAGAAAATGGGTTTTGAGAATTCGTTGAAACACAACGATTATGCATGTCATGTGTAGGTGTGGTCGGTGTCATTCATTTGCATCATGTGTGTATGGTGTTGAATGACAGTGGTGGAATGTGAGCTGACACGTCTGTATACGGTGCGTGGGTCGCCAAACCCGTTCAAATATGCGATCCCGCCAAGTGATTACTCAATATGCCATGCAAAAATCAGCACACAAACAATGTTTTCAAATTTTTCGATGGAGACTTTTTCAATGGAGGCCGAATCTTCATGATCTTGGACTTGACTTTTACTTGACTTTTAATGGTATGGTACATCAAAACACATCGCACAGAACACGCTTTTTCGATTTTGCAATAGAAAAGGTAGTTTCAGATAGCTCTCTAATGAGTTTTGAAGAAAAAGCAGCGTAGTTTCGATCTCATTTAACTCTAGAGATTTAGATGTCGAAGAGGCGACAAAGAGTCGAGTATTTGCGGCGATCTTTCACTCAATTGCTCCATCCGTCACCATAAAGGAGGGATGGATGTTATTGGAAAGATGGATGGATGGATGGATGGATGGATGGATGGATGGATGGATGGATGGATGGATGGATGGATGGATGGATGGATGGATGGATGGATGGATGGATGGATGGATGGATGGATGGATGGATGGATGGATGGATGGATGGATGGATGGATGGATGGATGGATGGATGGATGGATGGATGGATGGATGGATGGATGGATGGATGGATGGATGGATGGATGGATGGATGGATGGATGGATGGATGGATGGATGGATGGATGGATGGATGGATGGATGGATGGATGGATGGATGGATGGATGGATGGATGGATGGATGGATGGATGGATGGATGGATGGATGGATGGATGGATGGATGGATGGATGGATGGATGGATGGATGGATGGATGGATGGATGGATGGATGGATGGATGGATGGATGGATGGATGGATGGATGGATGGCGAATCGAAACGACAAGCAAAGCGAGCACGAAAAAGAACAGAGAATACAACAACGGGTCACAACATTTATGAGTTGCGAATGATGATCTATGTTGGTGTCTGTTGCGAGGGGCGGGCGGATCAAAGGGCGACAAGGGTACTGTAGAGGGCAGAGAGGGTGTGCTAGAGTGTTGATTGGAAGAGGGCGCAGACACACAGCAGATCGGGTAGATCATCTCCGATCGGAAGTGATAGGCCGCTGATCCGAGATGCGTGGCGCAATCCACGCGGCGCCTTTCACTTCCGAAAAGAAGAGACCCGAGGACACTTCACTGTAACTTTACTACAAACAACTACTACTAGAATGTTAAACCAACTTGTTTTTTTGTGTTATTGTTTCTGATTATGATACATCAGTCAGTCCTAAATGAACGGCGACTATGAATGGAGCATTGTGTGGGTGTCTTTGATGTGGCGGCGAGTGCATTTCGCGCATCGTAAATGACCGTATAGGCAGTGCGTATGGTGTTTATGATGCGCGGATAGAGGAGAGGGAGGGATGATCGCGCCTCACTACATACATTAAAGGCCAGCTGATCTGTCAAGTCGCCTGCATGACACATTGATGGATCGCCCCAACAAACAGCTGACTTCATCCTCTTCCATTTCCACGTTTGCGCAATCGGCCAGCGACCTCCAGCCATATTGTGGCGCGGACACGCGAGCCGATCCATCTCCATTATCCGGCTCACTTGCCTATTATGCTAATTATGGAGGTTGGAGTGTGCGGTCGGATAGATGTTATCATAGTCGGCAGGCCGGAGGGCGGATCCTGGGATCCTGGGAATGCGAGGCTGGGAGTGGATTTGGAAGGAATGAGTGGTAATTGGGGATCAGTCGCGTGCCATCAGCAACCGTACACTCATTGCGGTTTATTTGAAGATAAGTTATGTGAAGGTATGAAGGTATACGTGTGGGAAAACTTTAAAACTATAAACTATAGTTTCAAAACTCTGTGACGTGAGAAAATGCTGCAGATTGTGAACCATACATTTACAGAAGGGGAATTTCTTAAAGAAATTTATAATGTGTTCATTTCTCGTAATGCGAAATGAGGAAGGACAGGTATAAGAGATAAGAGTGTTTTTTTTCAATGCGCGGAATGTGGAGATCGATTACCATTCCACTGTGTTTGACCACGACCGACCAGTCACATCGCAAGAATATACAACCAACTTTTTTTGTTTAGCCGGTTGAATCCGGGTTCCTCCTAGTCGAGAACAAAATAGGGTTCTTGGATTACGACGACGTCAACAGAGGAAGGTTGGGTTGGTTGGCGTAGGACGTCTTGGATTCTGTTCTTGAGTCCGTAGATTGTGTTGTGACGCCTTCTGGATACCATGAAAGTGGATTGTCACACCACAGGGGCTGGGTGAATTTCACAAGAATGGTTGACTCCGAGGGGGATCGAACCAGCGACCGTGAGATTGACGATTTTTATTAGTATGAACTACACATACAATTATCAAAGAGTGAATAACACTGTGCTGTCTGTACGAGCTGTCTTTTTGTGGACCACTTGTGAGCAGCTAGTTTGAGTTCTCGAAATCTTGAATATCCTAGATAAAATCACAAACCATCGATTGTATGTGTATGAATTGCAATGTATGTTTTTTTGATCATGCAATGTATGTATTATCAGATTTCCTTCGCTGTTCAGAAGTGGAGGAGATGCGTAGTGCGCCTCATCCGAGCACCCTTTATTGTGTGTCTCTTCTTCTCATGTTATTTTTGGTTGATACAAAGGAGATTGTATGATGCAGTAGCAGCCGGTTGTCCACGCATACCCAACTGTCTGCTTGGAAGAGGCACGGTGCACGGTCTGCGTGCGAGCCTCCCCTGCTCGCATCTCTCCGAGATAACTCTCTCACATCCGTGTTCTCGAACTTGGAGTACTGTACTGGTAGATGTTGATGTGGGAGAGGTGCGAGGGCTGGATGTGACGCACTGCGTGGGCGCGTCTTGCCAGCAGACAGTTGTGTATGCGTGGACACCCGTCTGCTGCTCGTGCATACCATTCATACATATTCCCGCAGTGGCATTATTGACGTCCCGCACGCTCTGTCTCTTCCCGTCTTCCGCCACACACATAGTTAACGATTTCTGTAGTTCTGGCGCATGGTACGGTGCAGATTCCGGTGGGTGGCCGAGGTTAGAGAACATTGAACTAACAGTCCGTGAGAGTTGTAGACCTTCCCTATAAATTGTAACCTAAATGTAGCAACTAGTTCAATTATTAGCGCGATTGTAGTTTTTTTACTCAAAAAAGAGTTTTTTTTTTCAATTTCGCTCACCTACACTTTTGCTCGCCTTTCGCACAGATTCAAATATCGTGAAATCAATGAATTGCATTGAATGTTCATAATTAAGGAGACACAAATCTCTTTCGAAAAGTACGTAAGTAAAGAGAAGAGGTTTGTCTGGATCTGATTCAACAAAAGCACATGCATAAAATCTCTTTGCAGCTGCCTAAAATATCAAAACAAACCTGCTCTGTAACAAATGCTACGACAAATGTAACAATCGAACTTCCTGGAAATGTTACAGCGGTAAGATTCATTTATTCTTGCTTACTACTTACCACTACTCCTCTTCACACATTTCATAAATAGATGATGGTTCATCATTCTCGCTAAAACTAGAAACTTTTTACTGCGCGGTATAACGTATAAGTGTTTTCGACTTTTTTAAAGGGACTGTACCCTCTGATAATGGAATTTTTTAAAATACACGTCAATGATGTTTTTTGTTTAGCCGGTTGAATCCAGGGTCCTCCTAGTCGAGAACAAGATAAGAACATGCCTCGAAACGATATTTCCTTAGTGAGTTTTCTCTTCAATTAAAACAATCCAAAAAGTCGTTCTAACTCTGTTCGCCGTATTTTTAATTTTGAGTTGCACCAAATATAGTGAGCCCGAACATGAGTTTCACTCCTTTCACGAGAGAGAGAGAGAGAGAGATAGAGAGAAAGAAAGAGAGAGAGAGCGGTTAAAGAAAGACCAGAGCCCGTTCAATGAAGTTTTGAAATTGACAAAACTTTGCGTGAGGAGCAGGTATTGAACCCGTGAACATATTCTCGCTAACATGGGAAATACAAACCCCCAAATGCTCGGATTTGTACCGAATTGATATGGTGGACAGACATGGGATGTCAAAACATAACTGCGTTGTCAAAATTTGCATTAGTGAATTTTACGGTTTTTGAATGAAGGTTTTTTTTTCAAAGTTTCAACACTGCTCCTGATTTTTCACACTGTGTTCGCTTCCTCCGTGCTCGTAGAGCAACTGAAAAAAAAGGGTGAAGAAATACGGAGTGGGATCTAGGGTCACGAAATTTTGTTTTTGCCAATGTTATTATATGTGTGTTTTTGACTTTTTAGCAATTGTACTGTACGTGAAATTGTCACTTTGAACTTTCAATTTTACGTTAGGTTCCAACTGAGCTGTGAAAGTTCAAAGTGACAATTTCACGTACAGTACAATTGCATTTCATGTAAGGTTCCAACTGAGCTTAACATTTTCCGTTTAAATGTTATCCCATATTGCAATATACTAAACGGTTACATTGTCTAACCGAGTTAGACAGCTATTTATGATTGTCTCAACCTAATCCAGCAAACAGAAACACACGATTATTGCGCCCAGTTTTTTTTTGCGATGGAAAATGAAAGAGGTTTGAAAAAGATTTTGTATATATGCGAATTAGGTTTTAGGTTGACACCGGATGCTCTTCACTTAAGTTCTTCAAATGTCCTATTGTTAATATTGTTTATTTCAGAAATGGCGCATGGAAGATTGGTCCGAATGCTATGGCAAATGTGAGAACAAAGGCAAACAAGTGAGGCTTGTATACTGTCAAATGGTAATATTTTCTCAATGTTTCTTTTGTTTATCAATTATTTGATCAATATCGTCGTCTCTCCGGGTAATATTTTGAGTGAGGTTGATACATGTACATCATGATTCATATTCCTTACAAAAAGAGGCGGCCGCAAATTGTGCTCTCCAATACTGTCAGAAACACGCATTTATTAAATGGACAAAACAAACAATTTGTACATAACACACATTCTTCGAAACAAAATTATTCATATATATATATATATATATATATATATATATATATATATATATATATATATATATATATATAAAATTGGAGAGGAGTTTAGCCCCTATTAATAAATTATCGATAAAGTATACTTTTTTACATATCGTGGGAGGGAATATTTTACATATCGTGGAACTGATCGCGGGAGGGAACAAGCGGGCGCTCTTTCGAGATGTGCGCGCTAGGCTCTTCCCCGCGGATGGCATCGCGTCTCTCTCTCGAAATGGTGTTTTGGTGCATGAGTCACGGGAGAAGGCGGAGCTTTTCGGTGAGCATTTTGATGCGATATTCTCGCCTCAGGGTGCCCTTCCGACAGGTGCCGTGCTCCCGCAACACACACATCAACTCACGTCCATTCCTATGCAGAAATACATAAAACCATTCAACGATTAGCATCAAAAACTAATACCAGTCCCGATGGCATCACTCACACTTTTCTGAAGAACACGGTAGATACTATTAGTGTCCCACTTTCGATTCTTTTTTCAATGTCCACATCGGTCTGCGCAGTCCCCCGAATCTGGAGACTGGCGTATATCAAGCCATTGTTCAAAAAGGGATCTCGTGATAACATCTCCAATTACCGCCCTATTAGTCTTACCAGCAGTGTTGCCAAAGTCCTTGAGCGCATTTTTGTTAAACAATTGACTTCATTCCTCGATTCAAATAACCTTATCTCATCTGAGCAGTTTGGTTTTCGCAAGAATCGTTCGACAGGCGCTCAACTCATTCAGTGCTATAGTCATTGGTTGAAACATGTTTCTAACGGTTTTATGATTGATTGCATATACTTCGACTTTAAGAAAGCATTCGACACTATAAACCATTCTCTTTTATTTGATAAGTTGCATTCGCTCGGTGTAAGAGGAAATGTATTGGGGTGGATTCGTAGCTTCCTGTCCGACCGTTGCCAAGGTGATGGTTGGAGAGGAACTTTCCGCACCAAGACTCGTCAATTGCGGCGTGCCGCAAGGGTCGTGTCTGGGCCCAATATTGTTCAATGTGTATATCAATGACATCATAGCGCATTTGCCTGATTATGTTTCGTGTGAGTTATATGCAGATGATTTGAAAGTTTCTTTTGCATTTGACAAAGACGATCTTTCTGCCAAATCCAAGTTTCAATGTACCATTGACACAGTTACTGATTGGTCTCATCAATGGGGATTACAAATTTCCACTGAAAAGACACAAATTTTGCACATTGGTCGCCGAAATCCCCGATTTGAGTATACAGCAGGCGGCACCACTCTCGCACTTGCTAACTCAGTCCGGGATTTGGGCATAACAATGAGCACTTCTCTGGTATTTGACTCTCACTATGACCTCATCATTCAAAATACGCTCAATTCAATCAATGATTTCCTGAGGGTTTATCAAACGAGAAATTTACATGTCTTGGTTGTTGCCTACACCACTTATTTCCGATGTAGTTG
Source organism: Rhabditoides inermis (assembly GCA_963966185.1). Classification (NCBI taxonomy): domain Eukaryota; kingdom Metazoa; phylum Nematoda; class Chromadorea; order Rhabditida; family Rhabditidae; genus Rhabditoides; species Rhabditoides inermis. The sequence continues at coordinate 692,951 of CAWZYM010000388.1, read as the reverse complement.
CATTCGCTCTGCATTCGGCCTCCGGCAGACTTTTTCGCGAGCGAAATGCGAAAATAATCGCAAAACTTTTAGCTTGAGAGAATCGCGAAACTACCCATAATCGCGCGAATTCGTGATCTTTTCGCTGAAATTCGGCGAGTTCGAAGATATTCGCTTCCACTGAGAATTACACAGATTTGTTTTCTTTGTTATAATTGAAAACTTACTTCTTAGAGATTGGGTGACATGTTCAACACCAAACATTCAAATAGGAACATTGTTTTGTCACTGTCGCACGCCTTTTTTCAAATTCGCCAAAAATTTTCGCGCGAATCGGGTGGTACGAGTGCGCAACGACTAGTCACTAGTATGTTATAACTTCAAATAATTGTGATCAATACAGCTTCCACGATGTTTATGAAATGTCTTTTCATTTATAAAGAACGAAAAATATACATAATAGTCAAGTTTCGTACATGGATTCGCGAAAAAGTAGCGAATCTCTGGTATCTCTCGTTTCGCAGCGAAAACGGAGTCCGCGAAAATTTTCGCGATTCGCTGAAATTTTCGCGCGAAAAAGTATGGCACCTATTTTCGCTTTTTTTTGCCGAAAGCATTTTCGCGATTCGCACTGCGATTCGCAAATCGATAATGCATGCTAAAGCATTGCAGTTTTCGCGCGATTTTTTTCGCGAAAAAGTCTGCCCGGGGCCTAAATTGGAGTGCTGCACTGAGTTGTGGAACCCTCAGGATGTGGGATCGGTGAATGCGATAGAATCTGTGCAGCGATACTATACGCGCCGAATATGTCGCCGCGCTGGTTTGTTCTCACTCACCTATCCCCAGCGATTACAACTTCTCGGCTTACAAACATTAGAGCAACGGCGCATTCTGAATGATGTGGCATACATGCATAAAGTGACCACAAACTCTACATACCTTGACTATCATGGTCTTTTCAGCTTTGTACCAACTCGTTCTCGCACTTCTCATGGGTGGCGCGTGGTTCCGTGTTTTGATACAGCCCTTGAGAGCAGTGCATTTTTCAACAGGATTTATAGGCTTTGGAACTCACTCCCCCCTTCCATAGTAATGTCTGCAGAACATGAAACTGTAAAATCCTTCCTAGAAAGTAATCCCCATTTGTTGCCAGTTTCGAAGATTCGTAGACTGTAGTCAACAATCGATGCTTTCTGTATCATTTTACACTTTTTTTCTCATACCGTATGCCATTGCTCATTTTTCTGTATTGAACTGTTTCTCCAAATGTACACGGTAATAAACTTATTAAACTTATTATTATTAATCAAGTAGCACACGATATCGATTACGTATAGTACAGTGGAATACGGTAAAATACAGTAATACAATGCATACTGCAAGTTCCAACAACACCAGTTTCGTTGTCCCGAGGATGCGCACGTGCTATTGGTAATGCATGTCATCCCCTGCTTGCGGCTTCTAGGGAAATTTCGATCTCGGCGACGGAAGATTAAGGCTTCAAAGAATCGATCGCGAAGAGATGTCTCCAAGAGTTTCATCGTCTTCGAGGATTCCTCTCTAGTCTCAATGCTTCAGATGTAGAGAGTAGCAAAATCGAGTACCGATCCAGTTAGTGTCCTCCGCCGCACAGCATTGTTCAAGGGTCGGGGGAATAACAAAGGAAAGGCACGCGACCGCGCGCTGGCAGAGAAATGAGTGGAATGTCGATATATATATATATATATCGTAACATGTGATTTTTAAATCTAAAAGTTGATAAAAGCGTTGCAGATTGATGACGAGGAGAACATCTTTGTTATTCCTAATCGCTATTGTGACAAGTCGACTATGCCCGAAAGGGAGAGAGATTGTGTCAGGTATTTCCAACACTCAGTGTTTCAAAAAAAATCACTTATCTATAACAGGCCATGCACATATTATCACACTTCGGCCTGGTCCGAATGTTCTGTTTTATGCGGAGAAGGCATTCAAACACAAACAGTCTCTTGTCGTACTGAGACACCATGTGACTTCTTCAAAAGAGATAATTGCTACAAAATAGTAGAAAACGAAAAATGCGGTAAGTGATTCGTTATCAGAATGGAATATGTTTTTTAAAGTATATTGATCAACATGGGATACAAACTTACTTGTAAACGAAATTTAAAAACTATTTATTTAGGATCGGAGAAATTGATTTCTCTATTGAAAAAGTGTAGTTTGGGAGAATGTAACGGTCCACGCTATTCGATTGGTGAATGGAAAATGGTATTTCTATTTGTTTCTATTTGATATATGCTTAGCATTTTACTTGGTCATTTACAGTCTGAGACACATATACTTCTACAAATCGAAAGAAATATCAGCTGCGTTAACAGTGACGGAGAAAAAATACCATTTGATGTGTGCGAATCGTCAGAAATCGTACAACCTCTCGTCAGAAAGTAAGCTTATTTTCATATTTTAATCACTTGAAAATGATTGCTATATTTTGCCTCTGAAACACCTATAATTTGTATCTAAAGCTCGGAAAAAGATTTAGATTTCGGTTCAGATTTAGTCTCAGATTCAGATTGTTTTTTTAGCCCCAAAAAGAGGGTCAGATTGTTGAATCCCGCCAAAAGGTGGTGAATTCGAGATTGTTCTCGATGCGATACTGAGGATATGGCTGCTTTCTGGACCGCCCAACCTTTGCGCGTTTTCTCACCCTGGACAGTGTGCTGGCAGGCTAAATGCCCTTTACCATATCTCCAATTTCGTCGCGAGACAAATCGATATTTGGCCGCTTTCGGCTGGAAGTAACAATCTACAATCTGACCCTCTTTCTCTTTCTGAGGCTGAAGAAACAACCTGAGGCAAAGCCTGACTCAAAAGGCGAGGTCAGACTCGATTATGTATCGAAAAGTCGCTTTATGATACAAAAAGGCGCTTTCTGAGGATTTTTCTTAGCGTGAGGGTGCGTTCTGAGATCTTTCTGAGTATCTTTCTGGGGATCTTTCTGAGGGCGCGCGGCCGTTCTGAGATCTTTTTGAGTGTCTTTTGCCAGCAAAAGTTGAGTCTGACCTCTACTAAAATATGAACCTCTTTCCGAGCCTCATATACAAATCTGAGGCCGTTTCTGACCCAAGCATTTGAGTCTGCCCGTTACTTTAGGGCTGTTTTTTTCAGGTTGGCTGGTTTCTGGATGGAGAGCGACTCTGGAGAATGTTCGAACACATGCGGACACGGCACTAAATCGGGAGACGTGTTCTGTATGTATGTTCAAGGGACATGCCGCGGTATGTTGGCGGAAAATTCTATTTTCGATGACGATGATTCAAAACATCAAAAATTACAGGACGACGAGCATTGTGCATACTTACCGAAACCGCAGAAAATACAATCCTGTTTTGAAGAATATGGATGCACAGATCCTATTATTCAGGTATTATTAGACAATTTCATCAAAAGCGGTTCTGTAATAGGAAGGGGTAATTGCTTGTCACCAAGATGCAGTCTTAGTAAATTGCATTTCGCGAATTGACCATACATACATTTTCTATAGAACACTAGAACATTTTTATAACACTCGTGTGGCGCTGGCGAGTGTGAAAATGTTGTTGGAAGGCTTCTCGATTGCGCTTCTGCGAAGCTCGTTCGGTTCATGCAGCGCCGAGAAACAGCCATGTTCCCAAGTGGTCAAAACGGCCACAATGGCCGCAAAGTGGCGTGTACCTGGCCACCTCTGTAGTTATCTATATGTACTCTTTTGGTATTTTTTTCTTGTTTAAGGCTCGTCTTCATGAAAAGATGAGACTACTCTAGATGAAGTTGAAGTCTTTGAATATTTAAAACAATCACCACAATAAGGAAATACCGTTTCAAGACCGTTTTGTTTTAGATTTAGTGTTAATTATTTCTCTTATTGTTGTGTGAGTTATGTGGATTATCTATAATGAATAATGAATTGGATTCTCGTGTTTCTGAAAACATATTGTCTGTTTATAATGCAATATGCTTGTATTCGCGTTTTTATAACTGTGTACATGAAAACAAATGAGCAGCTGTCTAAACTACAAGGTTGTCAGATAATAAATATTTTGATTGCAAAAAAGCGTTTCAGTGTTCATTGAGTAATTATAAAGTAGTGTTAGAAGCGCATTATACCCCCACGCCATGACAGCTGGAAAGCCCTTCTGAAGCCGCAATGACTATCGCGATTTCTGTGTTTCTGTATCAGTTACGATCGGCTGGAGCTTGCGTCGATCTGATCTCTGCGACTGATGTGAAGTAATGCGCATATCTTACTTAGCATACTTGTGCAATGACAAGAACTACACATCGACCTGTACATCGACCTCTTCGCTGTTGAAAGAATAGAGAAAGAGAGAGAAGGAATGGAGAGAGAGAGAGATAGAGAGAGAGAGAGATAGAGAGAGAGAGAGAGAGGGGGGGAGAGGGAGGGGAGAGAGGGAGGGGGAGAGGGAGGGGAGAGAGGGAGGGGGAGAGAGGGAGAGGAGAGGGGGAGAGGGAGGGGAGAGAGGGAGAGGGAGAGAGGGAGGAGAGAGAGGGAGGGAAGAGAGGGGAAAGAGGGAGAGGGAGAGGGAGAGGGAGAGGGAGAGGGAGAGGGAGAGGGAGAGGGAGAGGGAGAGGGAGAGGGAGAGGGAGAGGGAGAGGGAGAGGGAGAGGGAGAGGGAGAGGGAGAGGGAGAGGGAGAGGGAGAGGGAGAGGGAGAGGGAGAGGGAGAGGGAGAGGGAGAGGGAGAGGGAGAGGGAGAGGGAGAGGGAGAGGGAGAGGGAGAGGGAGAGGGAGAGGGAGAGGGAGAGGGAGAGGGAGAGGGAGAGGGAGAGGGAGAGGGAGAGGGAGAGGGAGAGGGAGAGGGAGAGGGAGAGGGAGAGGGAGAGGGAGAGGGAGAGGGAGAGGGAGAGGGAGAGGGAGAGGGAGAGGGAGAGGGAGAGGGAGAGGGAGAGGGAGAGGGAGAGGGAGAGGGAGAGGGAGGGGGGGAAAGGGAGAGGGAGATAAAGGGAAGAGGGGGAAAGGGAGGGGGAGGGGGAGGGGGAGGTGGAGAGGGAGAGTCATATCAGAGTCACGTTTCGAAGTCACAGCAGAAACGTAGCAGCCCACACAACAAATAAAGCTTGAATCGACGCAATGAGCCAGTATCACGGTGGATTAGGAGATCTGCATCATCCATACAAATCTTGATGAGACCGACTGGCGACTCGTCGAGTTGTAGTTTGTATGTATGTAGTCCACCCCCTCCGCTCCCGTTTCCCGCGCAAACTCACGTCTGCCCCCAGACCCAGCAGCCCGCGCCTCCTTCACTCCACCGTATTTTTCGTTTCTTTCCGCTCTACCGAATGCCGAATTTCCTCTAATTTTCTACTCGTTCGATAACTTCATTATTTCTAACTGTACATTTGCAGGTATGCGTGTGTACAGTGTTTTGAGTGCGGATTCGTTGCTTGGCGGCCACGTGATCGATATCCTGGGGAAGAGAGATGACGTCACGATCCGACAGTGGACGTACCACCACACTTCCTTCCACCAGAACGGTACGATTAGCACTTTGCCTATGTATTGATCACTATGTCTTTATGTTGATTACACTAGCTGTTCCAATGATGCTTTGTTTCAGAGGCCTCTCTGATCGAGGCTATTGCTGGCGCAGATGTGGTGGGGTATTGATTGATATTGATCGGTGATGTAACTTTTTCAGATCATCAACTGTCACGAGCAGCAGGATCTCACCATTCTGCCTGATATCAGCGGACTCAACCTCCACAACGTGCAATGTGTGTGAACATGACATCATACTCCTTTTTCTTTGGACCCTTATCATGTCGTCTTTTTCAGTGGTCCGTTGGCTGGTGGAACATTCTAGTGTTCCGATTGTGCACCTCTCTTCGTCGTATGTGCAGTGTTCGAACCGCTGGCCGAATATTTCCGAGCCGGAGTGTCTTCCCTCCAAGTACATGAACCAGTGGCCATTCAAGGTATTCACTCATCGACTTTGCTTATTCCATGTTTCATTTCTTTCTAGGCCTATTGCCAGTCCAAGTGGGATGCTGAGAAAATTCTCGAAGCTGCCAGTCACGAACAGCGCAGTATTATGTGAGTATATTGGTTTGTTGTTTACTTGTGTGTGCATTGTTTGTTTCAGCCTGCGCAGTGTGCCGATGTATGGAGAGGGAGACTACGCATCGATTGTCACCGATTCCATTCGGGCTGCTGAGAAGATGGGATGGATTCCGCTGATTGGAGACAGGGGAGGAGTGATGCAGGTACGAAAGATGGAGAGAGAGAGAAAGGAGGAAGAGAGAGAGAGAGAGTATGTTCGTATCCAGATGGCTTACGCTGGCAACGTGGCTTCTGCTTTCGTTCTGGCTGCAGATAGGCTGATTGAGGAAGAAGAGAAGGCGGAGACTGCCATCTCGGTAATCCAGGTATGTTTCAACCTATTATTTTGGTCCCAATTTCCCTTTCTAGCGTTGCGAAGTGTTTGTTGTGGCTGACAACTATGTGAAGGAAGACATCTATACCAGTTTCATCCAGCCTCTCGCAGCCGTTGTGAGTGCATCCTGTACTTGTGCTGTACCCGCTTCTCTCCTTTTCAGCCTCGCAAGCTGCGTATCTGGTCGCACTGTCTGCCCGTGTACCCTCTCTACTGGATCTACTCTCTCTTCGCCCTTCTCATTTCTCTCGTCAACCGAATCGTCCCCATCTCCCATCTCCCCATCGCAAAGGTCAGCATTCGTTTTCAGAATTTACTAAATCATTTGAAAACATCTAATCAATCAATCAATCGTTTATCCGGAATCGTTATATCTGAATATGACAACACAATCATATGAAACATACAGTAGTGCCTAAGATACTAGATACATAGGCTAACGCCGGGAAAAGACAGGTAGGCTGACGAGGTTAGTGGTGGGAAGACGATACTTGATCGATAATCATTTCTAATCAATCAATCCATCGTTATATCTGAATATGACAACACAATCATCTCTGTCACAAAACATCTAAATCAGATCTAATAGGACAGCAAGTGGCAGCGGATGGTGTCGTCTCTTACCCATCCTCCATTCGAGTCCCTGCTGAGGCGAAGGGGGGGTAACGTAGACGTGTCTGTAATGTGCTCTCATCTCATCCGATACCTCGCTCCCCTCACCCAAACTCGGTCGTTCGCTTCCCCCTCTTCTTCTTCAAGAGCGGCGCAAGGATCATGACCTCCCTGGTTCGACCCCGACGCGTCTGAAGGGGTGTGAGTGCGTACAGTTGAAATGTTACTGTGTGGATATTGTTGAATGTGCGTATATATCTGGAGTGTTGCGTACCACAGGGCGAGGAGTGGGAGGGGTGGACGCCGCGCGCCCGCGATACATGGTCGCTACCCGGCCAGTCTACAATATGCACACATATCTACAGTATCTACAGTTTCTCTTACCATGGCTGCGGGCATGGGAGTGGAGCTGGCCAGCGGAGTGCCAGGCGACTGGAATGGTGTACAGTAGCCGTACCACGGCGCGCCTGCGAGGAGGGGGAGACGGCGTCCTGTGGGAAGTAGTGCGATCCTGCGAGCGATTCTTGTAGAAGGAAATGGGTGGGAGATGGTGGGAGTAATACCTTGGGGGGAGGCGTGTGCTCGTGGTCGGAGGTGCGACGCTGGGTGCGGACCATTCTTCCAACGCCAAGCGGGGAGAGGATGGTGCGGGTGGGGGAAGAATGGCGACAGCACCGCCGCAGAAAGTTCATCAACCGTCATGTCGCCATACTAATGAGTTCTGAATTGAAAATGAATGTCAATCACATGTCATGTCTTTTACTTAATGAATGATTCATATTTTCTTGTTGTTTTATAAACTGATATTTCTACTCCAAATCTTCCCTATTCAGCTCCCCGACGCGTGCTGGTTCTTTCTGTTCTTCCACCACTGGTGCTACTTCAACACTCGGAAGGCAGAGGATGTGCTGGGATACTCTCCCCCCTTCACCCAGAAACAGGCTATGCAAAGGGTGGGTCGGTGACAGTTACTCACTCAGAGAGGGAGAAGGAGAGGGATTGAGGGAGAGATAGAGGAGGAGGAGGAAGACAGGGAGAGGTTGTCATTGCAGTGTCAGCGCCACTACCAGGAGCTTTCTCTCAAGCACATCCGCCGATTCTCCTTCCAGCCTCGTGCCCAGGAGCAGTGAACACTCTCACTCCCATCTCCCATCTGTGCATGCCTTTTTGCTCAACAGTTTTATTGAAACGTTTTACCCTAGATAAATTCGGTGATATGTAAAATGGTTCTGGTCTTTTCCTTGTTTCCATGAGTGCGAGTGCAGTGCATCAGTGATTGTTGCTACAGTGGGGTGGTAGACTGGCCAAGTGCCGGGCTGTGACCGCTGTCTCCACTCCGCCTCCCTCTCCCTCCCGTTTGTCTCTCCTCTCGATCAAACATCTCTCAGCTATACACTTGTGTGTTATGCATTCCTATATCGAAACAATGGGATATTATCCATCTCGTGTTGTTCTTACCATCAGTCTTACCGGAAGTGGGGAACGATTCGAGAGATGCGAAGAATGCGCGACGCATCTCAGCGCCTTCTCCCACTCTCAATTCATGATGTCACTTATGATTATTGGCGGAAACCCAGTTGGATGATTCATTGATAATGATGTTACACAGAGATGAGGAGAAGCAGGAGAGACGAATTGGAGATTGATTGATCATAACATGCAAGCAGCCACAACAACACTCTGCTAGCGGCAGCGGGTGTGAGAGTGGGGAGAGAAGGAGAGAGAACGTACGCGGCAGACAGATGGGAGACAGCTGGCTGTGCGAAACGGGAATGATTCGAAATTGATTTCGATTCGACTCATCAGATCACTCATTCTCAACCGGCCAACCCTCCTTGCTCACCCTCTTGAATGGGGAGGTGTAGTTCGCACTACGAGTGTGTCTATCGATTGCGGTGGTGCGGGAGGGATTGTTGGCTTGCGGGGCGCGCACGCGGCCGCGTCGCGTGCGCCGTTCCAGTGAGTGCGAATAATGACGGACTGATGGATTGTTGAGATCCTCGTTTCCGTCTCGCCGCTCTCTCAAAAAATTCATCCATCGCACCTTGTTCCAACTTTTTGCGTTCTTTCGCAGTGTGTTCTCGTCGTTGATCGGGTGTAATGTGGCGTTGCATGTTCATCAACATTGTTCATTGTTGTTACTATACCTTGCCTTGCTCATGTCATATTGATGCTCATGTTCTATTTGCAGCGTGTTATTGTTGAATCGATGCGGGTTGGGTGAGTGCGGGAAGGTGTTCAGCTTCCAACTGCAACGCTGGACGACATGAGCATCAAGTTTTTCTCCGGTCTACAGGTACGTTTTTGCATCGGGCTATCTACATAGCTCATTTTGTATTTGTACAATTGAGTAAGATGATACTAAGAGTATGTAGATTGTAATGATCATTGTGACTGGTTGCCCGATAGCTTTTCGCTGTTGTCATGACCAAGCTTGTGTGAGAACTTTCTTCGCGTAGCGAAATCGAATTCATGATGTTCAATGATTGTGAAAAAACATATGTATTGATTGATGGCATAATAGTATGTGTATTGCAGGACCTGTTGGGTCTGTATGACTCGTCGGCTGCGGCGGCAGCAGCGGCATCCTCGTCGCCCTCCTCTCCCATACCACCCACAATTGGTACGCATTCAAGCTATATTATATCATTTGTTTATGTTGTAACTCGTTGATGTTGATCTGTGAGAAGTGGTCGTTCTCTTGATGATGAAATGGGAGTGATCAGGGGTGCGAGAGCAAGGATTATGCAAATGATATGTGCGTGTTGTGCGTGAGCGGACCCAGGATGCACACGCGTGTATTGTCCACTCCCACTCTCACATTGATCTAGTGATCCTGTCACGTCGTCCCTTTATCGCCCACTAATCACAACTGCCATTGTGTTTTGCACCGAACGGTCGACTTGATCTGCTTTTCACAAACTTTCTTCTTTTTTTCGCTGAATTTCAATCCTCGATTGCTATTGTTGAATGGGTGAGTGTACAGTGCGAGTTCTTGGTTCTTGGTATTGTTCTTCTTTGATTATGCTGCTTATAATGAAATGGGTGGAGTGTTCGTGAATGTTTGATCGGTAGGCGCGATAAGGGAATTGTTTACACGAGTTGTGGCTGGGGTGGAATGACCGTCAGGCAGGAAAGGGCGATAGGGGAGAGGCGAGTGGAGGAGGAGAGAGACCGACATACGCACTTGTTCAAGCGAAGCGCTGCGAATTTGCCATTTGATAATGAAATCGATGCGTAGACATGGATGTGGGACATGCGATCGAAGGAATGTGATTGTATGGGAACAGAAAGTGCAAGCTATAAAGCAGCTATTAAGTTCAAAAAATGACAAAATTTCCAAAAATACATTTTTTCGTATTTTTCGACATTTTGGCAATGGGGCGCGCGAAAATTGTAAAAAATTACAATATTTTTTGACATTTTCTTTCGCATTTTTCGGCATTTTTCGGTATTTTTTGACATTTATTTCACATTATTTTTTGTATTTTTTTGAACTTAATAGCTGCTTTAGGAACGTGTTTGTCCCTTTGTTTACCCCGTGTTGCAGGCTTCTCTTCTCCTGCTTCTTCTACTCCCGCTCGCAAGAGATCAGCCCAGGAGGTCAACCACTCTGTCAAGCCAGGTATGCCATCACATTACTGCGGCACTCGTTCTTTTGACTGATTGAATATGTTTTTTTTATCAGTTTGATTCCGACATGTACATACAATGGTAGCATGATGGGTTATCTGGTAGCACACACAATCCTATAGTGGGGAATTGGGGCTCCTTGGCTGGAACAGTGCGGCGCGAGTCCTGACTGTTCATGGTAGATGGGCGTGAACATCGCGAAGTGACCAGTTCCGGATGCGAATATGTATCTATGTATAGTTGTGTCTGACCATGTATGAGATGTGGTGTGCCTAGTATCCCTCGGGAGTTGGTGCTGGAAAGGGTGTTGGCAGCGGCCGGATATGCATCGGCTGCGGCGGGTGCGATTGGGTTGAAGTCACGTGATGTGAGGGGAGATTCCGCTTGCACGCGTCATCTGCATGTCCCCCGCGCCCTCCCCGTCCTACACGCTCTCTCGATTGTCTCTCCTAATCACTCGCACATGTTGGGAAGAGCCAGCGGGGGTAAGAAGTGGAAGAGGAGAGAGTGTTCTTGGGTGATAGCGGGTGCGGGCTAGTGCCTAGTGTGTGCGTGCGAACAAGGCAAAGAGTGGACTCGGCGGCGTGCCTTCCGCCCGGCTACTCTCCCTCTGCCTCACACAACGACCAAAAACCAGTGTGCCGTCGGTGTGCTGCGCTGGTTTCGGGAGGGCGGGGAGAGAGAGAGAGAGAGAGAGAGAGAGAGAGAGAGAGAGGAGAGAGAGAGGAGCGCGTTTTATGGACTCGAGGCGTGACTAAGGCACACGCGACGTCAGATGGGAGCGTGCGGGAGACTGGGAGGCCATGGAATGGGGACCGAGGGAGGGCGAAGTGCACTCGCTTAGCGGTCCAAAGCCACCGGATTATGCGAGTTGAAACTAAACTTGGGAGGTCGGGCTTTCCGACTGACGAGAGAGAAAGAGAGTGAGAGAGAGAACATTGAGAAAAGGACGTAAAGTACTTCATTGAATCCACGGCTTGTGCACTTTAGTTTGTTCCGCGTGTGCGGAAAGAGCCGGCGTTTTTTTTTTTTGAAACGCTTGCACTTTTTTGTCATTCGGTTATGTTGTGGTGGGGTATTTCAACGACAAGAGTGAGGAATCAATCCATCAATCATTTATCCAGAATCGCTATATCCTGACTATACAACAAGTGCATACGGTACACCACAAGGGCTAAGCGCTGGGAGAAACACAGTTTAGCAAGGGGGATGGTAGGGTCGAAGGTCGAAAGTCGATATTAGATCGATATTCAGTCGATAATCATTCGATTTCCTTTCCATAATCCATTAGAATTAGATACCATCATAGACGATAGTGGGGCTCCGGGTGTTCCTTTCCTTCCATTATAATCCACAATAGTAACTCCGCGGGCTAGGAAGACAGCGTTCTCATGAGCTATTCCCCGCCTTGCTCAAGGGTACTGGGGGAAGATCATTTCGACCAGACCGCGCGATGCGAGAGAGGAAGAAATAATAAAGAGAGTGAGGAAAGAGTGAGTAATGAGTGGAAGTGGAAGGTGTTGTGAAGGAGGAGAAAGAGATAGGGAGAGAGAGGGATGGTGTCTGGGATGGACCCTCGTCTGATCTATGCACACGTCGACACGTTCATATGTTGTAATTGTGGCGCGTGCGTGAGAGAAATACAAGAGTGGGGGGAGGAAGGGGAGGGGATGTATCCAAGGCGATTGCGGATTTGCCACACAGTGCACACGCACACAATCATGTATATCAGGGTTTGCCGAACGCATAAACATTCCTGCAGATACACTGTGGACACTACGATCAGTTTTTTTTGGGTCGATGTCGAAAGTGAAAAGATTGTGCGACGACTAGAACGATTGTTCTTGAAAATCACTCGCTGAAATTTTTTTTGTGAATGGAAAAATGAGAATGGAGAAGAAAGACATAACAATTTGTTTTAGTGGACGACGAATCTCCGATCCGCCGCTGTTCGCACACGCGAATCGTGCACTTTCCGGAAAAGGACGCGGATCTGATTCGAGGATACGTGGATGCACCCAGGCCACTATACGCACAAGGTGAGAAGTGTAGCTGGATACAGTGGAATATCGATCATGTGTAGATGGGTACGTTGCGGCGACAGGAGAGGAGCTGCTGCTCGCGTACCGAGAGGGCTGCGTTCGACACCACACCCCTCCACTACCCTCCGTCGAGAGACAGTTACAAGTGAGACGCGTTTCATATACATGTTGCTAGGTCTATTGCATTTTTTTTAATTTCCATTTTTCAGACTATGCACAGTGTTGCGGGAGTGCGCCAGGAGCTGTTGTCGTTGAAGTCTGAGCGGATGAAGCTCGCACAGTTGGACGCTATCGAGGAGATCTTCCGACGGGTGCAGTTCGAAACACTCGACATGGAGTATACATTCATGGACGACGACGTGAGTGTTGACAAGTGTTTCCCTCATTGCTTGTTGACTTGTTGTGTTTAGTCGGCGATAGCCCTGGCCGAGTTGCTGGAGTTCTACGACTCGGCCATCCGACTCAACCTCTCATTCAACAACCAGATCACTCTCAGAGGATGGCAGGCCATATTCCGAGCTGTCAGAACGGTGAGTGCTACAGTAGTTTAATGCATCTTATGTATTTTACTCGTATTTTTTTCAGTGCGCGTCACTGTCGGCTCTCGATCTCAGGTACACTTCACTTTCGGAAAAGGTGCGTGTTTTCCTGCTTTGTTATTGATTGAGTATTAAGAATGGTGGTTATTTTGTTCTTTATATGTACTGGTATGTATTGACACATAATGCATGTGTGTTGTGTGTTGCAGGCGCTGCCAGTGCTGTGTCGTTCGCTGCGCGCTTCTCCGCAGCCCGCGCTCACCTGCCTCCATCTCGAGAATGTCGACCTGGCAGGCAAGAACCTGCTCCTCCTCGTCTGCGCACTCAAGACCAACACTCTACTCAAGGTATGTAATGTATCGTTGGGTTGATTGCATCTAGCTTACAATGTTAAATTGAAGCAGATACGTACCTTAAATTCACAAACATACCTGTCGGTACAGTGAAAATTGATTTTCAAACTGAAAGTTTACTATCGTTTTTGATGAAGTAATTTTTTTGGATTGAAAACGGTTGTTTACCTATATACTCGTAATCGAGTACTCGTAACTGATGTCATACTGGTACACAATTCGAAATGTCGGTATTCGGATAAAGAAAATTATGTGAAAATGGTTTTGAAAAATCATTTGTGAATCACACGTGTAGTTTTGTATGCTATGATGATTGGTGTGTGTTGCAGGAGTTGTATCTGGGCGAGAACAGTCTGCAGCCGTCGTGCGGAGCTCACATCTACCAGCTCATCACCAGCAACACGAGCATTCAGATGCTCGACCTCAGGAACAACCAACTACAGGTACGGGCCGCGCTTGTTTCGTAGCGCTTTGAATGTTATTTCTCTGCGAGCGCTTCTTGCATTGTCGCAATTTCAGTCTATGTGACTAGTTAATACTCTGAAACGTACATGTTGTATTCAAGATTTCAATGATTGTATTTATATAAGATTGCATCTTGAGTATTATTACTTTAGTCTGCAGGATCTAGTCTCATTGTCTCAATTTCAGTCTATGTGACTAGTTAATACGCTGAAACGTACATGTTGTATTCAAAATTTCCATGATTGTCCTTTGTCCTTGTAGGATGCGGGTGTTCGGCACATATGTGATGCGCTGCGCAACTCGGAGGCAGTGGCGAAGAGTGCGCTGACTGCGATAGTGCTGTGGAACAACAGACTGACGGCGGACATATGCGACAGTCTGGCACAGGCACTGGTGAGTCAGGGGGGGGGGGGGCGGGGTGAGAAGGCGGGAGAGGAGAGTAGCGATCCCTGTTCAGCTGGCCAACAGTCGCCTCGAGACGCTCAACATTGGCTCCAACGAGATCGGATCGCTCGGAATCGCACGATTCAGGTTTTTGACAAGATTTACTTATCCCCAATGAACTTGCCATTAAAAGTATTGTACACTATTAGTTATTTGCGTATAATGAAACCTAATGTGTATGTGTTGGTGATGATGTGTATGTTGTAGGCACGCGATCCAGCAGCGTTGCCATCTGCGGCGGCTCGGCCTGCAGTCGACGAACTTGGACTGCCAGAGTGAGTGGCTGCTTGCCTTGTCTATTGTCCCCTCTCACTGTGTGTGTGCAGGCGCGATCATGCTGGCCGAGTGTGTGGCGGACAACTCTTCTCTGCTCCGCCTCGACCTCCGCGACAACCCCATCGCCTCCGCCGGCCTACTCGCACTACACTCCGCCATCAAGATGAACAGGTTATTATTGATGTTACAATTGTTGTATTACTGTACACTTGTAGTTCGATCACGCTGCTCAACCTGGACCAGAAGTGCGCGGTGGCATCGTCGGAGAAGGTTCGTCACGCATCTGTTGTATTGTTTCGGTAGTGGTGTAGTGCATTCTGTACTGTGATAGTTTGACTGAGCCGTGAAGTGTCATTCCTGTTTTGCTTTTGATAAGAGGTAGGAGGTTCCACACTTTTTTATTGACAACATCCCCCTGCCCTCACTTGATGGGTGTGTTGTGTGCTCCTTGTGTGTAGTGTGTGAGGGGTGTGCGACTCTCTAGGTGCGCCAATATCAGGACGAGTTCCGCCGCTATCTGGACGAGATTCGCGAGTACTGCGAGAGAAACCGCAAGGAGGCGATTCTCAAGATGCAAGCGGTCAAGGAGGAGGAGCAGGCGGCCGATGAAGCCGAGAAGGAGCTGGAGACGACAGAGTGAGTGAGGGTGGAACCGAACACATCTTTTTATCACGAATACAACAACACATATATATGAAATATGAACCTTCCGATTTATACGAGACTATTTGCAGGGATGAGCCGTGTGCATCGGCGTGTGCTGATGTGCAGGAAGAGGCGACGGTGGAGGACAAGCAAGGTGTGTAGGGAAGAGGAAGAGGGGATGACGGAGGAGGTGGACGGTCACTGTCTGTTTTTGTTTTTTATCAGCCTGATTCCGACATGTACATATGTAATGTTAGCATGATGGGCTTTCACACACAATCCTACTGTGGGGTATTGGGGCTACTTGGCTGGAGCAGTGCGGCGCGAGTCCTGACTGTTCATGGTAGATGGGCGTAATTATTGCGAAGGGTCACTGTCTCGTTGCAGTCTCCCCGTCCTCGTCCTGCCCGGATGCGTCTGTGCGACGCGGCAAGTTCCAGCGATCCGCCAGTCTCACCTGCAACGAGACTGTACATGATATTCATGTGAGTGTGTGTTTCAGTGTTTGCCCTCTTACCGTGTTGTTGTAGGAGCGCATCCGTGAGATGGGCAGTTCGTCGACTTCATTGGATGGTGTCTCGAACGCGGAATCGATCCAGACCATCAAGCGACCGCACGCCCACTCGGCACGACTCAGCTGTACGTTTCTTTACACCAAGTCTCGCATATCTATGCGGTTGTTAGTGTGACTGCTAGCCTGGTCGGCATTGGAAACACTGGATGCCTTAATCGTCCCCACTTGCTTTTCCCCACCGCGCAATTGCTCCCGTCTTTTGAATTGCGTGAGATAGAGAGGGGGAGAGAGGAAGAGAGATGAGAGATGCGAGAGACGCTAGCATCCGGCTAGGGATGTTGCAATATTCATGGGAGGTGCTCTCTTCGCCGGCTGCTCACTCGAGAGAGCCTTTCCATATCTCCATCTCTCTCTCTCTCTCTCTATCTCTATCTCTCTATATCTCTCTCTCTCGTGTAATTCTAATTTCATCAACCATATAGGGACGGGTGGGCTGGCTGGCTGGCTGGCGACTAGTAGTGGATGTGTGTGCTTTTGATGATTTGATGAGAGAGAGAGAGAGAGAGAGAGAGACGGGTTCGGGGGTCTGCATTCATGCATTTCGAGTACACACTTGGAATATGTGCACGAAAGGTGGCAGCGGCAAGTATTTGCGTGTGTATTGGGTTGGGATTCTTGGCAGCTGCGGGGAGTTGCGAGAATCCTAGAATGTACGTGGCAAGCAAAGCAAGACATAGGAAACATTGCGGATGATTAAGACATTGTCGTTAATCATGCAGTGAACGGGGATTGAAACTGACACGTTTGGTGTAGCTGCACGAATATTATTTCAAACAATGTGTAGTTGTGTATACTGGAATACTTGTAGACTCTGGCAACTGGGGCGGTTCGCTGCCATCGCTGTCCGACTCGACAGTCTTCGAAGCACCGCCGTGCACTTCGACGTCTGCCTGTCCCAGCCCCGCCCCCTCAGTCTCCGCTCCCACCGTTCCC
Source organism: Rhabditoides inermis (assembly GCA_963966185.1). Lineage (NCBI taxonomy): Eukaryota > Metazoa > Nematoda > Chromadorea > Rhabditida > Rhabditidae > Rhabditoides > Rhabditoides inermis. Next base: position 676,041 of record CAWZYM010000388.1, on the reverse strand, counting down.
GCACCACAGCCGGTGGTGCGAAAGACACGGCGATTCAGTGTATCACCGACTACCTCTACTTTGGATATCAGCAAACCAACTTTGAAGGTTAGTATTTTCATTGTTGCGTTCTTGTACGTTTCACGTGCACACTAAAGGTGCCGCGAGATTTTCGTCTATAATAGGTCGAACAAAATAATCGAATACTGTTTTTGTGATGTGATGTGTGTGTTGCAGAGCCGTCCAGTGTCGCTGCCTCTGGATGTGTCTCTTCGTGCGGCCGTGGCGGGTCCGGCCTCTGCCCCCGTGCTCTCATCCTCCCTCCCCATCTCCTCATCCGCTCCCTCCGTCACTGGAATACAGTGGCCGGGAGTGAACGCCGCCACTGACAGAGGTGTGTGAGTGGGTGGACAGCGACACAGGTGCACAGGGAAGAAGGAGAAGAAGAGAGATGGAAGAGGTAGAATAGTGGAATGGGGGGAAGCAGGGGTGAATCAGTGTGGCACTTAAGTAGCGGTCAGTCTCTTCGAAACTCCCTTCGATACTGACTTCGAAACGCGTTTCGAAGAGACTGATCACACCTTAATAAGAGGCTGATTGCATGTCTCGCTATCGTTGATAGTGTTGAATGTGTGTGTTGTAGGTGTGTGCAGTCCGGTGGCGGAGGCGTCCGTGTCGATGGAGCGGGAGGCTGAGGCGAGCGCCGCCGTCCGCCTTCCCCCCTATACTCTCCCATCCCCCCATGACACAGCCATTGTCAACGCAGTCGTCAGAGATCTCGTCAACTACGTGGTACGTTTTTTTCAACGATATTTTGCTCTTATAAATATTTAGAATTGTTTGAAAATAATTTGTTAAATAATGTTGATGTTTAGGTGTACGACCAGGAATCTGTTGTGGAGCGAAAGGCGAGCGTTCTGATGCGGGCGTTGACATTTGAAGAGAGTGCGCAGCTTGCGCCACCAGTCCAGCCCACCTTGGCCACGCCCCTCTCGGAGTGCGCGACCCCGTCGTCCCCCATGAGAGGGGTGATATGCGAGGACGGGATGACGGACGAGGAGACTGTCACGGCAGTTGTCAGAGGGATGGTGAAAGAGGTGAGGAGAGAGAGAGAGAGAGAGAGAGAGAGAGAGAGAGAGAGAGAGGGAGTTGAACTGTGTGTTGCAGGTGTTGGTTCGCGAGCGCGAGGAGCTGCGTGTGGCGTTGGAAAGGAAGCGTCGTTGCCGCGCGTCCACTCCCACCACTCCTCTCACCCCCCTCTCCCCTCCCAACCCCTGACATCCGCTCATCCATTCACTTCCAATCTCTCTCCAATCACTCTTTCTTATCCGATAGCACACAATTGCTCGCTCTCCCTTTATCTCCCACACAACTTTAACCCTGGATCAAACTGCAATAAGTGTGTGTCTGTTCGGTAATCTCATTAGATTACTCCCCTCAGGCTCCCTCAGCCGACCATCCGAGTGTACATAGTGCGCGTGTGTGTCATTCCCGCCTCCGCGTTATACATATTTCCCCGTTATTATATAAATAGATTTATGTATTTGAAGTGTTGTGGTGGTATGGGGCGTGTGGCTCCTTTGGGTGGCCCTCTGGGGGCCGCAGGTGTGAGAGAGGGAGAAGGGAAGGGAGGGAGGGAGGTAATCGATTGGAGGGGCGGCGCTCGGGGCGGGCCGAGCCTGCCTTCAGCCAGCCACTGCTTCTGCACACATCCCTCCACCACCACACAACACCCAAAATGGCCGACGCTGCGGTAAGTTTCTTATTCCTTCTATGTTTATTTGTTTATATAATTCATGAGAACTTACTAGATAAGATTGTTGTGAAGTGTGTTAAAGGTGTGGATTTTCTCTAATGCGTTTTGTAGAAACGTTTGTGTCAGCGCAGAGTATTAGAAGATTTGCTGCCTTAGAATGCTAAGAGTTCTGTTTTATAGAAACTTTATTGCTATTTGTATATTCGATATTTCGTTTTTTCGAACAACGCCTTTTCATCCGACATTCCTTTACTCCTTTCCAACTCATTCAGGGTAGTACTAATGAAAGTATTATGTAGTGGCTGTTTTCATTTCACTCGCTTTCCTCGTGGTGAAGGCCCGAAGGCGTAAGTGATGCTCTGAGAGGGAGAGAGGGCGGAGAGAGTGTTGGAGGAGGAGAGTGCAGACAGACATTCGAGAGCGAATACGTTGAAAACAGACAGCGCATTCCTCCCCCATCCGACTACCCAAAAAAGACAACAACAACATTGTGTATTATGTCTCTATCCGATTGGTTCATGTGCATTTGTATAGTTGGCGGTTGCAAACGTCACACGGCGTTGCGAATAATGCGCGCACCTCTGCATCGATTGTGGAGAGTAGAGAAAGAGGGCGAAGAGAGCGGCGGAGAAACAGCGACGAGCGAGGGAACAATGTTGGTGCGGTGGCAGGCGAGAGACGCGCACACACACAGACTCAAGGGTCTTAGGACACGTCCATAAAATTCTCGGGATTCCGCGCCTCCTCGCGCGGCGGCCGGCTCGAAAAATTGTCGGGATGATGGGGATAGCGTTTCCCGCGCCATCTCCGCTTTACTAAAATACTAAAACTCGAAGCAAATTAATGTTATGTTTCTAAGTATACTAATATTATACTATTTCTAGTATGTGTATATTTCAGAAGAGCGCTTTCGACTCTGTGTTCTCGAAGACGAAGGAGGTGTTGGGTGCGGCGGCAGAGACGACCAAGGCGTATGCGGGACAGGCACAGGAGGCGATCGGCAAGATCATCCCCGGAGCCGCCGGAGCCGCCGCCGATCCCGTATGTACTAGTAACCAGTAACACATTACCGTAGTGTAGTGAGAGTGCATCCGCATCATCGCCCAGTGGGAGAGTGGGAGTTGGAAAACGTGAAAAGTGATATTCGCCAAAGTTCATGTTAATTGTGTATGTTTCAGAACGCGGCGCCGGGAGCCGCGGGAGCCCCAGTGGGTGAGTGCTAGCGTGTCACTTGACTTGTCGTCCCCCACATATCCCTATCTCACATGTTCTTTCAGCCGATCCCACCGCCGCTCCTATGCCTCCCCAGTAAGGAGACATCGCCTCACACAACGTCATCATGTATTATCTAATATTGTAAGTCTGGCTAGCGAACCGAACTCTCTCCTCTTTCCGCGGAATCCATCTCTTTCCCTATTGCCAATTGATCTCACCCCGACCACACACACACACACACACACACACACACACTCCTTTTCCGTTTTGTATATTCAAAGTGATTTACGAAATAAATTATTCTATCACGTGACTGTACAACGTTTTATGTCAAATTTCTCTCGGCACATCAATCATCGGGGGCGAATAGAATTATGCACATCATAGTGAACATTATTAGTAATGTTTCGGCAAGTGCTGCACAGGGAAGAAGGAGAAGAATAAGAGAGGAACAGAGAGAGAGAAGAGGGAGATTTCACCGCATTATTATTAGAGTGTTTGTGGTCTACACTAGGGGACTATCTGGGCTTGTTGTTGACTGGGGGGAGGCGACCGGCTGTGAGGGAGGGGGGAGGAACTACTGTCTACAGGTAGTCCTCCTTTGTCTTCCCTGCCGGCAGTGGAAGATCGAAGATGATCGGATCGTACGCCGACCGCAGCTTGTGGTCGCACACCGCCGCGTTGATGAACGTCGTCGAACCGTTCGTCGTCGCGCCGTGCATCTGAAGAGGGGAACGGTAGGGGAGAGAGGGGGGAGAGGGGGATAGAGAGATAGAGAGATAGAGAGAGAGGGAGAGCCTTCAGCCAGCCACTGCTTCTGGGGGAGTGAGGGAGGGAGGGAGGGGGGGAGGGAGGAAGAGGGAGAGAGAGAGAGAGCTCACCTGGTGGACGTGTCCGAACACGTGGTACTTGGGCTTGACGCGCTGCTCCACCTGGAAGAAAGTGAATAGAATGGAACCTCGCCCCGCAGTCTCTGCTGTTTTCTCTTACCGTGTTGAGCAGCTCGGCGCACCCAGCCAGTATGCCGTCTAGCTTGTTCCACGCGTTGTAGTCGCCGTGTCCGAGAGGGGGAGTATGCGTGATCAGAACGTCCAGCTTGGCCGGGATCTGGTTCCATCTGAAAACGACAAGAATGAAGATAGAAGGAGAAGAAGAACACTCACTTGTGGAGCAGCTTCTGTCCTCTCGGTCTGTAGAACGAGTATCCGGGCATACAGTGCCACGGCGCGCCATAGAGGGAGAGACCGAACAGCTGGAATGGAAGAGAACCGTACAAATCTGAAGGCAACACACTCACGTCAATCTTCTTGTCGACGAGGTATATGCAGTTGGAGAGGAGCTCGTAGGCTCTGTTCAGTCCGAGCATGTTCAGACCAGCCAGCTGGCGCTCGCCAACCTACAACAACAACACGTAAAGCCTACTCCGGTAAATTCTCACGATGAGTACACAAAATTAGATAGCGGTACGCATGTGAAGATTGAAAGAAGATATGCTACAAACTGTTCACAACCGTGGATGGTTTAAAACGCTGTTTAGGACGTGAATTACTGTTGCAGTCACGCTAGTTTTACGAGGTACGCAATTGCAATGAAAACGTACCTCCTCCCCGTCCTCGAACCCGAGCTCGTGGTTGCCTGGCACGACCACCTTGAATCGGTGAGGAAGCGAGCCTGAAATGGTACAATTGGAGAAATGCGATGGCAAAAGTAGTCAGACTTAACCAGCAGAACCAACACTAATAAAATGATATTTTTTTAAAATTCATTTATTTAGTATAGAGAAGAACCAATACTCACCGATCTCTGCGTTGAACTTGATCACCTCCCCCACGTCTCCATAGTTGGTGAAGTCGCCCGCGTGGATGAGAACATCTCCATCGGGGATCTGCAGGAGATAACATGATGCATAGAACAGAGGGAAATAGAAAGATTCACTCACCATGGGTATGACTTCATCGAGCCTCTCGTGTGTGTCCGATATGCACACAAAACGCACCTTGTCCTCGTAGATTGGCGTGTCTAGTCTGAAACAGACGGGGCATTCATGAAACGAGGGATGTAGGACGTTCCCTCCATTTTTGCAAGGTCCTCCACATTTGCATGGTCCTCCACTAGCATGAACGATTCCTCCACCGACCATGAACGATCCCTCCACTTTGCTAGGACGTTCCCTCCACTTTAAATTTAGGCGTTTCACATCTATTGTGTAACGTTTGAATGTTCTAATACAATTTTTAGCCATAAATAATGAACTTTAATAATGCCTAGAAACTTTCAGCACGTTTGCTCATAGTTAGTGATTCACATCTCACAAATCTCTCTCCTTTCATTAGGAGCCATGGCCCATGCGCGAGCCAACCAGAGAGACGATATCGTATCCCCGATGTCGCTACTTGTAAACGGATATGAAGATATCATAATTGATAGAAAAATGAGTTAAATATTCATCTGCCCGTTTGTCTGAAAGATATCAGAACTGAGTGTGAGTAGTGGAAGAATGAAGACAAACAACAACATTCACACCTCGTATAGTTTCACTCTTTTCACGAGAGACATTAGAGTGGTTAGACAAAAATCAAAACGCGTTGAACGATGTTTTTATTTTGACAAAACAGTGTGGTTCAATCGTTCGTCCGATAGTAATTGTAAGGGTATCGTAGTATGGTATACCCGATATCAGTATAGAACCCCGATTGGCAGTGATTCGTTAGCATATAGCAATCCGCGAAAGATAACTACATATGGGATATGGGCTATAGGCCATAGGCTTGATTTTTGGTTTGTTGATAAAATAGAATTTAAATATTGTGAACCCACAGAGCTGTGCTATAGCTCCGTAGAATACCGTAAAACATTATCCGAGAATGCAGTCACTTATGGAAATCATTTGTTGATTGAATTTGCTGAAAAGAAGTACCCGTACGACTCGCGAAAAGATTTACAAAATTCTCTACTTGTGTTGATAAATAGTTATGCTGAATGATTTGTTCCATTGTGGTAGAATGTATGTCTTCAGGTTGGCTCGTGCATGGCTCTTTGTGGAAGGAAAGAGATGAGTGATAACTATGACTATGAGCAAACATTCTAAAGTTTCTAGGCATTATTACGAGCATTATTTATGGCTGAATGATGTATTAGAATGTTCAAACGTCACACATTAGAAGTAAAACGCTTAAACTTGAAGTGGAGGGAACGTCCTATCAAAGTGGAGGAATCGTTCATGGTGGTGGAGGAATCGTCCTTTGCACTCAAACTAAAAATTGTGGAGGGAACGTCCTACATCCGAAACGAGCCGTTCAATATGATCACTGAATCAATCAAACAGTCAGAATAATTATTTGCAATCATTAAGGATAAATGTTTGCTTCTCTCACCTCAACGTCTTTGCTGGCTCGGATACTCTGCCTTCCTTCTGATACTGCTTCCAGCACTCGATAGGCTTGGAAGACAGGGGATCGACGTGGACTATATGATCGCACATCTCTCCAGAATAACCACCCTCTGCAACAAACAAACGGTGAGTCAGCGTGTATTGACGGCGATACAGGACGGCGAGAGAGATGCAGTGATACCCCGCACGAACAGACAACCATTTTCCCGAGCGTACATAGAAAATACAGACGGATCGACGGATACACGTTGCTGGCAGGGCAGTGGCGTGAGAGTGGCAAAGAAGAACAATCAGTCACAATGGATGGCCGGGAGAGACGGCGGCTGTGCGCCCCCCCACAAACCGGCTCCCCTGGAACTGTCAAGGAGGAGAGGAGGAGGAGGAGGAGAGGGAGGAGAAGGGGAGACGAGGGGAGACGCCTGCCTCCCTCCACCAAACAGTCTCTCGTCACCACCCCATCTTTTTGCCAAACATACCTATAATGTGGCAAACTCGCGTTGTTGGCCATTCGCTTTGAAGTTCCACTTGAGAAACGAGAAAAGTTGAAAGAGGAAGAGGGGAGATGTTTGAGGTGGCCGACCGCTACTATAGGAAAGCGAGTGGACGAAGGGCAGAGGGCGATCCTGTTTCTTCCAGCACACACTCACAGGAAGAACGGCGGTCACGGAAAGAGCACGGAAGACGGAAAAAGGGAAAGCGGTACAGATCGCATCTCACAGTCTAACACGTTTGCAGTAATCCAACAAACGCACGGAAACAGAATAGAAAGCTATGAACGACGCGATTAGTTCTCTCTCTCTCTCTCTCTCTCTCTCTCTCTCTCTCTCTCTCTCTCTCTCGGAAGAGTACAGTTATGGCATTGAGGGCCATTCGACGCTGCGCAATAGTACCGTGGAAGTGGAGATATGAAACAGGCTGAGCGAGCACATTCAAACAGTTGTATGGGTATACTGGTAGTCGAGAGGGGATGATTGAATCGCATTGAATTGGATCAAGATGCTCTCAAGAAGCGAGCGAAAGAGAAGGGGGAGAGGAGAGGAAAGTGGAGTAATCCGGGAGGGGAAACGGGTTCGCACGCAACGCAACGCGCATCCACAATCCACACTGCCCTCCATTTATGCTCATCTCCCTTCACGTGAAATCACACACATAACAGAGTGTTTTGGCGCAAAGTGCTTGCAGGCATCCCTACTGTAATGTTACACAGGTAACACTGTAGTGCATTCAGTGATCACACAAAAAGCTACAAACTACAAAAGTGAAGTTTTGTACAAATTATGACCATACCAATACGGATATGACAATGAGAACTGCAGAAACGATTGACCAACACCGGCGTTCATCAACCTGATAATGATAAGGACAACACGTTTCAGCGCCATGCCGATAAGTGGCAGGAGTGGTTGACGAATGTGTGGAGAGAAGTCGTGTGTGAGTGGTGTTTGATGAATGTGGATGAGTGGCGTCTCTATGTCGTCGTCTCGCGACTTATCTCGATGCGCGATCGACAAAACGAGGGGACACTCAGAGCATCTACTCATACCATCCAATACCATCACTCACTCACTATTTTTCACTGAAAATTGCATTGGTGCAATGGGATTTTGGATGGGTAGAGTGCGGATTAGTGAGTTGATGTGTGTATGTCAGGAGCAATAACAGAGTGGCGGCGGTGCGAGATAGGGGATGAGCGATGGGCGGGTGGGTGTGTGGTGGGCAGAAGGAAAGACACAGGGCGGATCAGCTAACAGTGCGAGCATGCGTTTCCATACCGAGCCACGATCCTGTTCCTAGACGCTAGCCACCAACAAACACACACGCTATTGATCCGAAGGGATCATATGGACCAAGGGGAAGGAGCGAGTGGCAGAAGCAAGCACACTGACCAACAACTACGCTATACTACTCCAGTCGAGCATGCTATCAAGGCGCGGAATCTACGAGCCGTGCTGGTTGATCTAGGGAACAGAAAGAAGCCGGGGGAGAAGAACGAACATGCGAGAAGAGCGAGAGATGCATATCAGGGGTGGTGGCTATTGTGAATTGGTTGCGACCTCCGGCGGAAGGCGTGGATTAGATGAGGGAGTGAATGGGCGAGGGACAGAGGGGGACGGGTTGGCGAGCGACCACAGCCACAGCCCTCCCTCCCTTTTCAAGCAACACAAAATGACAGCCACTCACTCTGTCCCGGCCAATTCACGCACCGCTAAACCAGTAACCGTTCGCTCCGCGCCAACAACAACCACAGCCGCTACACCTACAGTACTCTAATCAGACACACACACACTCACTGAGACAGTGCAAATGGGGGCAATATGACGATCCTGACTCGCAATGTTACAGTTGCACTATCATATCAGAGTAGTGACAAAACAAGGGAGCGATGGTCAAATTACGGCGCGAGTGGCCTGATAGTCAAGAATAGTTTTGTGAATGAACAATTAAAAGTACTCTCAGCGGTGGCCATACGAGATCGGGTTTGCACCCAAACACGATACGATTCGAGAAACAAGGTGCGTGTTTTTTTCTCTGGTAGACATTTGTGTTTGTTGAAAGGAAAGACTGAGCGTGGCCGAGGAATGCTGAGTCTGGATTCTGGATGACCCGTCAGACGACGTTGCGAACTGCGTTGTAACAACACTCGCGCGCAAAAAAAACACAATGTCGCAATATTCTAACGATACGATCAGATGAGAGAAAAGAGAAAGGAATAACGAGAATGTGGCGCGAGAGAAGACACAATTAGTGGATGGATTACATTTGCAAGACTGCCGGTGTTTGTGATAAGAACACTGGTAGAAGTATTCATAATGAACAGTCCACAATGGATGTTGGAACATTGGAGTGAGAAGGAAGAGGGGTCGAGGTGATTCCAATGGGAGTCAATCCGAGCACAGGTCACTTCTATCTCCAAATCACATCTCCTACCCCCACCCTCTGCGGTAACGCACGCTCTCTCGCTGCTTTCCTGTCTGCGCCCTCCTTATCGCCCCGCACTCTCGCTTCTGTCTGCTCCCGAAATGGTTTTCCGCGAGAACGCGAGAATGAAGAATATGTGTTCATCGAATGCGAAAAAGTGAATTTCGATCTAACTGCGAGATAATATCCCGCGACGTCGACAGGTTTTACTGTTTCCTTTGAACCCGAAGACGGAAGAGATCGGAAAATGGCGGTGCCACTGTCCACTTTGTAGTACGACCGACAACAAATAAGTCTTAATCAGATGGTTCTATTTTTGCGTTATTCAGAACACTATCCGTGGGCAGTAGCTGATAAGAAGATAGAGCAAGAGAGAGGGGTCCCAATGAATGATATCACAGCGTGGAATTTACACCTATCTGAACTTTTAACTCTCCAGACTAGATATGACTCAACACGCACAAAAAGCTGTGATAAACAGCGTGGCGATCAGCTTTTTTTTGTGCGCGCGTGACTCGGGTGTTGTTGCTGTTAGTGAGTACATAAACCGCGCCGGGATGGTCAGTGAGCAAGCGAGTGCAATGCGCTCTCTCCTCCTCCTTTTCCCTCTCTTCCTTGCGGTCGCCGCGTATCCCAGACACGGTCAGTTTTTATCCTATAGTTATGATAAATAAATAACACTATTTTCTCCAGCGTCAATCATCGACGGGGATCAATGGGAGGACTTGGTGCACCGAAGGGCGGGGCGTGTGGGGGCGTACCGATTCGCGGGTGACATGACTGCGCCTATCGATAAGTGGATCAGTACCGGGGTGAGTTCGTTTTCAAGTCACCTTCACTTTTATCACATCTGCCATACGAATACGACACAATATGAGATATTTTTTATTCATTATAAAATGAAAAAATCTAGCCGCTGGTGAACCGTCCGAATGCGGATGTGGATGCGCCGATCCGCCATCGCCGAGGATTGGGTAGGAAGCTCAAGAGAAAACTCAAGGTATACGATTTGTTTCAGCAACGATCACATACTCTCTAATTTCAGAAAATCGGTCGCAACATCGAGAAAGCAGCGAAGAAAGCTGGACGTGTAAGGATTTCGTACCATTTTCAATTCATTTCCCCTTATTTCAGATTGCTGAGAAGGCAGCAAAGCCAATAATCGAAGCTAAGATTGGAACTGCCGTTGTTGGAGCTCTCGGGAAATGATCGACTACATCTAGAAAACCCATATTACTCCCATATTTATATAAAGCTGCAATATCTCAAATGTGTGTTTCTTTGGAGCAAACGCGTTTCGCCGACTGTAATAACGGGTGAACGGGACGCATAGGCGCATAATCTGCGTTGGCCGTAATCGCCGGCACACAAAAACGTTCGCTCTATCTGTTCACTGGGTGGTCTGCGCATTACATTGTCTCTACCGCCACCCGCCATTCCAGCCAATTCGCCGTGTGTGTCTCACTCATTCATAATGTGGTGATTGGATCAGAGGCTGCGCGAGAATCAGCGACAAACACTCGCCTCTTACTATCGCTCACTCTCCACTCACTCTCTGTGAATGGGAAGCCGCGCGGGCGATCGATCTGCCCTTCTGTCTTTGCCGTCTATTTGTGCTATCTGGGTGGTCTGTGAAAGTGGTCAACGCACACTTGCACTCTCGAACCAATGTCATGTTTGTGCTCTGATGTTGCACTAACGCATAACGAAAAACTGCAGATATTGCTGAGTTTTCATATCTAATCAGTCTGGTTCGTATGTTCACTTTCTCCTACATATTTCTTTTCCAAACATATCTTTCTGGTGCATTATTCAATACTAGTGGATGTGTTAGTTGTTAATGTGAGTTGTGTGGTTGGGGAAGACCTCGGGGTGATCTCGGGGCAACAGTCCCCTATCTCATGCAGACACTCACTCATCATTCACGCCATACATTCCTCATATGCATATGCACATTTGCACTTTGCACATCAATATTCTTCCTAATTAAATACAATATGTACTGATTTGTGTGTTTTGAGCATTATTCACTGCCGCTATTTTACAACTCACTATAGTACAATTTATATTTGTTGGAAAATGACAATGACATTGTTTCACTCCATCACTGTTTCAGATGACGAGTGAGAAAAGTATTTCGGATGTGAAGATCATCCTCAACCCCAAGGACACCAAGTACTGGGATACCATCGTCGAGGATGCGAGTTTCATGATATACTAGCAACAACACTGTTCTATAGTGCATCTTTTGGTTCTTACATATCTACTCTGAATGTTTCAGTCGCACCGCACCGAGGGATGGAGCTTCAAGGCCTCTGACTACACCACCTGGCAGGAGACATTCAAGCAGTTCTGGTACTACTTCGCTGTCGACAATGGTAATACACTGTTTGTTTGACAGTTAGACAGTTATGGAGTATTTGATTTGAGACGACCATGCGGTCGGATCGGTGTGCCTCGGTCGAATGAGCTCGGAGGAGGGAGAAGACAAGGACATATTCCTACTCGGAATGTACTACACCCATCCCGATTGGCGCTCGTGCGGCCTCGGAAGCCATCTCTTCCAGAAGGTCATGGACATTGGAAAAGAGCACAACATGGGACTCAACGGAGGTGAATACACCTTTTCAATGGAGAAAATGATACAATAATTTATTGATATTATGTCATAATCAATCAAAATAATGTGAACTATAATATGTTCATATTCAGTTCTGAAGATGTCTCCTCGGTACGCGGAGCGATTCGGGTACAGCAAAGTGAACGAGTTCTGCTGGAAGTTCGCGTCTATCAAGGCGGATGAGGTTGTGATTCCGGAAGGCACACCCAATGAAGGAGTGGACATCAAGGTGAAGATTAGTGTCGATCAGTGTATTCATATATCATAGATGTAATACAAACATATGACGTATGTAGCTGTAGCCCCATGACATTTCAGGACTTTGACTCGGTGCCTTTTGACTCGTTTGTCAAGTATGATCGCCAGTTCTGTCCCTTCAACAGAGACGCGTATCAGAAGGCGTATGTGGGAGGAGACGAGTGCTATACCAAGGTATTGACAATTGTTTTGCTATGCGAGAATGTAAGTGTTGCGCAGGTTGCTGTGAATGAGTCCGGCTCTCTGCTCGGCTATTGCACTGTTCGTCTCGGAGTAAACGGCAGCACCCTTGTCGGACCCATGTATGCAGATGATGAGGTGATCCACAGTAACACAGCATGGCATACAAAAGAGATTCAGGATATGGCTCGCTGTCTGCTCTCTTCGTGCCTATCTAGCGTGCCTTCGCTCAGTTCTCGGGTCTCTATCGGCATGTGCTATCCTTCTTCCAACCCCCACGCCGAGCCTCTCTTCCGACAGTTCTCTTTCACTGAACCCTCCTTCTCCGACTTCTGCTTCGGACAGTTCACTCGTGTCAACATTCCCATTCCAGAAGATAGGGTGTACGCGATGACTGAGTGCGCTGTCAGCTATGTCTGATCCCACTATAATCCATCCATCTCTTTTACCTGTACCAAAAACATGTATGTATTCTGTTACGGCGTTTCTCAGTATCAATAAAACACGTTTCGTTAAACCCAGCAAATATATGAAACATTCGAAGTGAAACGAAGTACAACAATAATTCAATAATCCTTATGTCGATCATAGAGTAAAAATCTCGCTCCGACACCACGCAGTCATATAGTCAAAGTTTGCATGTTTCAGTATATAAACACGCTGCTTCAAATGGACTATATTCCACAGTAATTCCAATCCGTAGATGTAAGAAGTAGCTGATGAGTTGAATCAACGTATGCTATTAAGACTAAGGAATTTATTTCTTCTGGAAACAGAATAGCAATAAGAACACGAAAGAATCAAACAAAAACGATAGAGATTTAGCGAATACTGCGGAAGACACGTCTAGACACCTTGACGTGTTTATCCGAATAGTTTTTTCTTCAAAAGCTCTCGCGGTGAAACTAAAATTAGCGAACAGACAAACGCCTCATTACTTATTTTCGAAACACAAACTACTTATCAACTTATCAGTGTTTTATTAAAAGTCGAACAACTTTGGTGAGAAAGGCACGTAATACAACCACACAACCAGCGCGGAATTAGAAGAATTAGAAAATGAATACGTTTTGATTTTCGTATCGCTAGCTCTTCTCGGAAGCGAGATACGCGCCGGTCAAGCCCCCGTGTACGAATCGTTTTCGGAGTAGGGGGTGGCGCGGTCTGGGTGCCACCACACAGAGAGGATGCACTTTCTAACACACTATGGGGAATCACAAGCTCGTATCGCAAACGAATTGATCTAAACAAGTTGTTGCGCCTCTTATTACCGTAATGAAACATATTTAGATTTTATAACTCTAGTTCACACAAGCGCTGTCTGGAACTACGGTGGAAAATCCAGTCTCATCGCTGACTCGTCCATTGTTTGCATCCATGGAAGGAGCGAGAGATGAGACGGCTTGAGAGGGATGGGATAGGATCGGGGGGTTGGATCTCGAAGAAACGCCGTGTCGTATTGGCTGCACTTCAATTGATGCGTCTGCATGGAAGGATATTCGAGAAACAATTCGTGAGAATAACTATAGTGCTTCCAGAAAATATGGATAGCTCGTGCAGAAATGATCGGAATGAAGAGAATATATAGCCTATCTAGACACTCTAAAATTATAGCGCGGTTAGCCGGTTAGGCGCGACTTCGATTAGTAATGCGAAAGATCTTTCCACATATTTCATCACAAATGTTATTTTGACACCAAGGGGGATCACTAGCTCGTATCGCAAACGAATTGATCCAAACTAGTTGTTGCGCCTCTTATTGCAGTAATGGAACGTATTTAGATTTTTATAATTCTAAAGTTCACACAGTCGCGGTCTGGAACTACGGTGGATAATCTAAGTGCGGTTAGCCGGTTAGGCGACTTCGACTAGTAATGTGAAAGATCTATCCACATATTTCATCACAAATGTTACGTTGATTGCGGAACGGGATATTTCTGATCACAGTTTCATAATATATAAATATACCAGCGGAATCACGATTGGCAGTTTTCGTTGCTGACGGTCGTCCGAGGGGCCTTTCTGCCACAGACACAGACTACGCGCCCGCCGTCTGCGTCCCTTCAAATTTTCGGCACTTCAATTCAAAACTATCATTACTCGAATACACGACAACCTACAACTGATATATTGTAGTGAAACAATGATACATTATACGAAATCTTTATTCACTTAAATGTGAAACAATCTCTTCCTCACGTTATCTTTTCCCCCCATTTCGGGAACCACTCAAGTACAAAATACCTTCGTGAAACTCATACTCATACGCTTCAATACGAAATCCAAAACCAACTTTATTGCATTTTTCATAGATTATGTAATGTTCTTTCGAGGAATAGTTTCCAAACACAGTACCAAAGACACGCGGACATAAGAAGGCGAGCGCAATATGTACAAACAATGTGCCATAGTTAGGGGTATACACACATAAATATACTTAATTATATGACATATGTTGATGGCATTGTGATGATGATGGTGACTAGACGAGACGTGGTGTGCCTAGAGAGAGGGAAGTGAAGTGTGTGGAGAAGGCAGGGCGGACCGGGGGAATGGATGGGTGGGGAGAGGGGAGAGGGCAATCACGCCACCCCAGACAGGGTGCCGGTCGAGCGGCGGCGGTGGCGCAGCATATCCGCCTTCACCTGAAACACAACTCCTCATTTCCCCGTCTCTCTCTCTCTCTCCGCACCTTGAGCATGTCCTCTCCCTCGCAATTCTCCTTCTCTTCGGTGAGATGCCAGGCGGCTGTCCTGTACACCTTCGTGTGCACTATCGGATGCATCTTGTGGATTGCGAAAGTGTCCTCAAAGATCGACCTGCAATCGGTATTGATGAATGTAGCCGAGGCGTCGGAAGGTTCCGTATCGATTGTTTTCAGACATTTGTTCAGGTGCGCTGCGGTTGAAACACAATCAGATAAATAATGACAATAATGACATATATATATCGAGTATTTCAACGATAAACTACTATAGAATATTGTAATGTGGCTTCTCTTTTTTGGGGATTGCAATTTCTAGGAGCGAACACGCTTTAGGAGTGGTCGAAACGTAATGGGAAAAACCGATGCATTTGTTTAAATGGACATTTCTGAACGCTTTGACGGCAGTCTCACCTGTACCAGTACTCCTCGTTCGACTCGGGGGTCCTCTCGGGGAATCTGTCCGCACGAGACGCGAACTTCTCCTCACTCACGATCGCGGACGCGTGCTGGTGGATGATGTCACCCAGGTCAGTCTTGCCTAATGAAAGAGGGTTGGAAGAAAGGTGGGTAGTGAGTGACTGACCGAGAGCCTCCGCGAATCCCTCCTTGCTCCTCCACAGCACGTCGTCAGGCAGCCAGCCTGCGAACGCCGACCGCAGCAGGAACTTCTCCAGCTTCATCGGGATGAGCTTGTACGTGGGAGGCAGGCGCGCCGCCAGGTCGATGAACTTCTGCAACAGCCTGCCATGAACACAGTGTCTCTCTCTTTCGCGTACCTTATCGAGGAATGGCACTCGGATCTCTAGTCCGTGGCAGGAGGTGGCTCGGTCGCAGCGCAGCACATCGTACTGGTGCAGGTGGGACATGCGACGCAGGATCTCCTTGTGCAGGTGGAACGCGTTCGGCGCGCGCTGCATGTACGCGTACGAACCGAACAGCTCGTCCGCGCCCTCTCCTGAAGCACACCCACCATCACACTCTCCATCACCCCATGCTATTCTCGGACGGAGCCGCTCGGTCTGCTCTGTTTCTGTTGACCTTCTTATCCCTCCACCGAGTGCTCAAGTTTGTTACGCAGAGCGAGTGAGTGAGAGTGAGAGGGGCAGTGATGGGAAGAGAGAGAGAGTGGAGGGGCAGAGCGACGGACAGCGGACAACCCTCTACGCAGTTGGAAAGCGAGCGGGCAACGCAAACCCAGACTCGACTCGCGCGCGCGCTTTTTGCTGTCACAATCATGCAAAACGCTAAGCAGATTAGAAGATCAGCACAACTTTGAACCCTTTTGGTCAACTTTCACTCGGCATATAGCAAACACGCGTGAAGAGCCGAGGGAGAGTGAGAGCCTTTTTCAGTGGTCTAGACTTATTTGCGGAGCATGAGAAAAAGAAAAGGAGAAGTTTGACCGGGGCGACTCACCAGAGAGAAGGACCTTGACGTCGGAAGTGGCTGCGATGTGACGACAGAGAAGGAAGTGGGCGATGCCACAACGGATGATCAGAGGGTCGAACGTTTCCAGCGCGTAGATCACCTCTGCAAATGACAGTCAATTGCCATTCCACCCTCTCTCCCCCTCTCTCTCACCTGGCACAATGTCGATGCACTGTTGGGGTGTGATGACGAGTACGTGGTGGGGTATGTTGAGGTACTCGGCCACCTTCCTCGCGTTCTCCAGATCCGGAGAGTCCTCGAAGCCGACCGAGAAGGCGACCGGCTTCACAGCCAGCAGCTTCGTCGACATGGCAGCGATGAGCGACGAGTCGAGACCGCCTAAGTACAAAACATAGATCAAGTCAGTACGGTGTGCCACTTCAATGGTGATATCACCCCTCTCGAGTGGGTTCGTGGCTTTCAAGAGCCAGCAATTGAGCGAGTCTTTATGACTCATCTATCTCTATCACGCTCCCTCTTCCTCTCTCTCTCTCTCTCTCTCTCTCTCTCTCTCTCTCTCTCTCTCTCTCTCTCCCTCTCTCTCTCACCAGAAAGCATGAGTCCAAAGCGGCGGTTGCCCATGAGACGCTTCTCGACTGCCTTCAGAAGGCAGTCACGGATCAGAGTCTGAGAACGATATGTAAACGTGTAAACAACAACATTCGCCTACCTGTGCGTTGTCCATGGATACGAATCGGTCGGCAATGTGGGGCACGTGGTAGTACTGCTGGATGTGGATGGCACGCTTCGCGGAACGGATCTGGAAGGAGCGAGTAGACAGAGGACATAGTAGGAAGGCAGGGTTGGACACTCACAGGCACTACCGCGCAGCATCCGGGCGGGAAGAAGTGGAGAGTGTCACACAGCTCATCGATGCACTTGACCTGAACACGGATATTATTATTGAAACGAACTGGTGTGTCTCGCACCTCGCTGCCGACGACGAGTGCGCCGTGCTTGTTGAATCCGTAGAAGAGCGGGCGGACTCCGATCGGGTCGCGTCCGATGTACACATGGTCAGCGTCGGCCATCACGAAAGCGAACACTCCATCCAGAGACGCACACGCCTCCTGAACACATGGCATTGAGAAGAAAGACAGTCGTGTCCCACCTTGAGGTCTCCCTGGCTCTTGATGAATGCGTGAATGATGGCGGCGCAGTCGCTGCCGTCGTTGTGCAGACGCGCCGTCGACCCCTCCTTGATCGACTTGTGGTTGTAGATCTCTCCGTTGCACACCACAGACAGTCCCGCTCCGACGATCGGCTGGTCAGACGGGGTCTCGCCCGGCTGAAACGAGAGACTCTCCTGTCCCATTCAATGTACTTACTGCACTCTGGAGGGTGAGAGTTGAGTGAGTGTTTTGTTTCTATGTGGATGTGATGGTCAACACGGAAGAGACTGTCTCGGATCGAGGCTACGTAAGCGGCTCCCGCCCCTCTTATTTGTGTTGTTTTGTGAGAGGAAGACTGGTCCGGATGGAGCGAAGAAGGCAAGGGAAAAGCACAGACACGGCGAGAGAGCGCGCCGATCGGAGAGGGGCGAGAGGGGCGCGAGAGGAGAGATAAGCGCATTTCCTGCATGCAATGAGTGCGCGAGGGAGCGAGGGACGGACCTCGCATGCACTAACACAATCAAAGTGATCGCCATCGATCGAAACAATTCAACAGCTCACTAAGGTGGACGAATCGGCACGTAAAAGAAACTCAGAATAAACAATGCGCATACTGTAACAAATCTATTTGCAATGTGAATCATACCATGACAATGGCGAGTCTGTGGAAAGCGAGGTGGACTCCCGGCTGTACCTCCTGCATTATCGTGAGGTCCGGACCGCGACCCACGATCTACAATTAAAACATACATACAACATAAAAGGTAATGCTGTGAACCAAGATACTTGTGTAAGTCTCCTACCTTCATGAATGCCTGCTCGGCTTCCGCGGGTCGCTCTCCGATCAACGCCCAAATACCGCACATGGTGAGTCTGAAAGGAGGGGGTTGAGGGATGGGAAGGGGGAGGAGAGGGTGTGGCAGGCACGCGACAGGCAGAGCGGATGGCAGGCGAGTGAGGGGAGAGGGCCCGTCTGGGGGCTGATATCTCGGAGCAGCTTCCGACCGGTCGACGACTCCGCCCCCCTCGCCCCGCTCGCTCGGGTCCGTGAACGAGAGAGCGAGAGCGCGCAGACAGGCGAGAGAGACGCAGCGGCGCCACCCTACCCATCCATCCCACACACAGACACACACACACAACCATGGACTACCGCGACACGGGTGAGTATGTTAACAATGTTCCTTACTTGTCTCTCCAAGTCATGTCCACTCTACTCATGCCGCCCCTCTCGCTCTCTGCGTTGTTGTTGTGGTGTGGTTGGTGTGCGCAAACAGATCATGCTAGCTGATCGTTCTAGGCTGTCAGGCTCGACTCCCACTCAAGCTCATTAGAGGCGCATTCGATCACGCACTCGCTATAGATAGCATAGAGAGAGGCTATCAATAGCCCGGCGCTACTGTCTGGGTGTGTGCTGTACTAGATTGTACTTGTTGTGTGTGTTGGCAGTCGCGGTGTTCTACCCTCCTCTCCTCTCCCTCTCGTTGTGTCCACTCTGCGCCGCGAGAGCTCGCCTCGCACTTGCGTCAGTGCGTGTCTCACAAGAAGACACAGACACATTCCGATCCTTTTTGCAACCCCACCTCTACACGAACAAAGCATAGTATGTGACACACACAATGACATTGTGCGAATGCATATCCGGGGTTGACAGTGGTTGTGCTATCGTCTGCCTGCTGGACTGTTATTGTTTTGTGGTGGTAGTGTGTGTGTGTGTGTGCACAGTTGAGTGTCCTCTGCTTCTCTCTGCCTCATCTTCTCACTGCATGTGTAATGCGTGTGTGTGTATGTCTGTGATGAGCCTGTTACGGCGAACCACTCTCCTCCACTCGCAATCACCTCATAAACGTGTGATGAGGTGCGTTTATAGCTGCGTGAATCGGGTGTTCGAGGCGGCTGTTCGCCGCAAGCTGCATCAAGGCAACATACACACAGGCGACTTTCGAAAGCGCTCACTTGCCGCTCGCGTCACTGCCGGATGTGTTTCTTTGCCCGATGTTTTTCTGCTCGCCCGTAGAAGGAGTGAGAGGTGCCGGTTGGGAGGGGCGAGGGCGGGCGAGAGAGTGCGCGATCGGAGGAGGAGCAGACACGGGGGCAGAGACAATGCGGGTGGCCAGAGAAGGAAGCAGGAAGAGCAGTGCTGGAATGCGCGACCTACGCTCCCCCAGAGCCAGCCAAAGGGCGAACACAGGGACCAATGGTCCCAAGAACAATCAGCTCTCGTGAGTCAGACTGAATTCGCCGACTGAGTCACTTGTTTCGACATTTCCACTCGCACTGTCCACCTCCACAATATCACACACAGTAACACACTTTCGTGAATCTCGCAACTTCTCTCGATTTTCAAAAGAAACCGCGTTGAGATCGCCCACAAATTCCATTCTCAATTCGCGTTTTCGAGTTGATTTTCGAGTTGAGCTTGGAAAAAGCAACTGGGATAAAGGGGGAGTAGTCTGTACGCTCTGTGATCCGCGCGATCTCTCGCTGATCTCTCACTGGACAGCTCCACACAGTCTGCCGGCACAGGCTACAAGAGTGGACGCCACTCCAACTCCCGCATCGTCCTTTTCGGATCCCTATCCCCCTCTCTCTCCTATCAACCACCCACATACATGTGAACATGTGTACTCTTCTATCATGAAAAGTGAATAGGGATATGGCATAGGGAGCATAGGAAGCAAGTCGCCTATTGTGAAATAGAGCTAAATTAATTAATTAAAGTAGTTCAAAGCGCCGAAAAGACTCGCAGAAGAACGACGAGAAGCTGGTCTCGCATCGAAAGATACCGTAGTGCAGCTAATACCCTGCGCCGAAAACGGTGATGAGACGTATCAATTAATTAATGTGCGTTATGCAACTTTCTGTCCTTGATACAAGGAGAAGAAGTATGATAGTCAAATAGTTTCGCACATTTTCTTTTTTTTTATTAGAAATAACTCTCTTTTTATGGAAAATCCGCTTTATATTTTACATAATTTCTCTGCAGCTATCTACGTTGAACGTGCTTTATGTGTTTTCGTATTGCTTGCGAATTCACGTCAAAGTCGACAAATGCGGGATGAAAAAGTGTAAGCCCAACGGGCGACTACCGTATTTGTAGCGAGTGTGTGCGAGAGAGAAGCGCGCGGCAAGAGAGGGAGAGAGGGAGAGGGAAAGGGAGAGGACACGTCCGCCGAATTACACCGATTATGGGATGAAAAGAGTGAAGCTGTGTTGGATTAGTGTATTCGGGGCGGGGACTACTCCTCTACATTCAGTCAGTCTACTAGTGTTCACGTCTACTGCCTAGTCGCTACTTCCCCACTACCCAACTCCTTCCATTCACAATGGTAGATCTCTCTAGACAAGGTAACGTCTACTCACCTGTTTATTTATGCGATGAATGCGATGCAAAGTGTGTAGACGTGAAGTCTGTAAGAGAGCGTGTGACGGTGGATGGGGTGATGGTGGAAGAGTGTCTCACCTGTTGGATGTCTCCTCACAGACGACTTGAATGGACGGCGAAGGACTGTCTCTTATATAGCGGCTGACACGCGTGCCTCCGGCTGATGCAATCAGAATCGGCTAGAAAAAGTGCGTGCTAGAGGGGCAGTGACGCCTCTCACGGGTGGGCTTGATCCTCTGCCGCCTGCAAACCGAGGCTCGCGTCTGGCAGCCAGAGAGCCGCCCTCGCCAAGAGACGCCGACGCGAGAGCGACGAGAGAGCGTGGCGCGCGTGGAGTGCGGCGAGGCGTGATAGGCGGACTTCCGGGGGACCGGCCGGTGTGCTTCTTACAAGCGACTGGTCCCTGCCACACCACATATATCAGCTGATCCGTCCCCCTCCTCGCTCACACTTCTCGCCTCTCACTCGTTCCTTCCAGATCAATTACTCCGTATGTCTGCCGTTCACCCAGTCGGCAGCGGACTACCGCCACAAGCGCCCAAGGTACCATTCACACTTATACAAAACACATCACAACTATTCAATTAAAATACACAAGCAACATCTCATACTATTGTAGGTTCCGGCGTACCGTTGGTTCCCGTCGTTCCGCCTACTCACTGCATCGCTGCTATGTCTCTGCTTCGCCAGGTATTGCATGTCTTGGTAGTCACTTGTAACCTTTTGTCGTGTCAGCGTGCACATGATGAACTCGAACATGGGCATGGCTATCGTGTGCATGGTGAACTCGACCGAGTTCGCCGACAACGACACGGATGTGGTGGTGGAAGAAGGAGCGGCCAAGATGAACTGGACACCCGATCAACAGGTAGGCCGCAACTGTGATGGAAGTAGAACTTATGCTTCTTTGTCTAGGGATACATCTTCTCCGCCTTCAACGTGGGCCTGCTCTTCATGCTTCTCACTGGATTCCTCGCTGACAAATTCAATGCGAAGGTGAGACTTGAAAAAGATGACACTCAAGAAATCCTCATGAACCTAACGATTTCAGTGGATGATCGTGGCGGCTGTGACGGTGGCGTGCATCGCAAACGTCATGATTCCCATCATGTCTCCGCAGAGGTACTGTATCTAGTATCTATACTCTTCACTCTTCAAATGTACAATAGAACCAAGAACCCTTTCCAGTGTGTACTACGCGATCTTCGGTCGTTTCCTGGTGGGAGTGGCGGACGCGCTCCTCCAACCCGCTGTCAACTCGCTCATCACCCGCTGGTTCCCCTCCGGAGAGAGGAGCTACGCGCTCGGACTCGCCACCGGTGGACGGCAGCTGGGTAGGGGTGGAAGAGAAGAAGGAGGAGAATCACCCACTCCTTCCAGGCACCCTCATCATCGTGCCGACTGCGGGAGCGCTGTGCTCGCAGACTGTTCTGTGGGGCGGCTGGCCATCCATCTTCTACCTATCCTCCATCGCCGGAGCCTTCTTCATCATCGTATACCTCGTCATGGGTGAGTTCTCTCTCTCTTTTTCTCTTTTTCCCCCTCCCTTTTTCACCCTCTCCACGTGTCTCTCGTGTTGTGCCTGTTAATCAGTGGGACCATTGGAACCGGTCACTGCTAGCTGACGTCGGCCCGCGATTGCACAAACAATCATTGGCCAGAGCAGCGCGCGTAATGAGAGAGGAGAGAGAGAGAGTGGAAAACACAACACGGCCAGATATTAGCGAGAATATGTCAAACACGGACCAGACGGGGCAAAACAAGAAACAGCTCCGAGTGGCACGCGACGTCACACTCATTACACACCGGCTATCAGCAGATCACTGTCAACATGTCAAGCCACAATATGATTCACTGGGCAATTGACACAGTAGTTGAGTTTTATAGTATTCATAATGCCATTACAGGAGCGGACAAGCCATCGAAGCAGTCGTGCATCGCGGACGCGGAGCTGAAGTTCATCGCGGCATCCAATGCGGCAGAGGACTGCGGGAAGAAGAGGAACGAGAGGAAGGTGCGACTGACAGAGAGAGAGAGAGAGAGAGAGAGAGAGAGAGAGAGAGGGAGGGAGAGAGAGGGGGAGAGAGAGAGAGGGGAGAGAGAGAGAGGGAGAGAGAGAGGGGGGGGGAGAGAGAGAGAGACTGTTCGATTCAGGTGCCCTGGCTGCGCATCGTCGCTTCCCCTCCCGTCTGGGCGTCCGTTCTCGCTGTCATCTGCCACGAGTTCCCACTCATGACCATGATCATGTTCCTCCCGTCGTGAGTATCCTCTCTCTCTCTCTCTCTCTCTCTCTCTCTCTCTCTCTCTCACCCTCCCTCCCTCCTCCACCCTCTCACCCCACCCCTCTACAGCTACCTGCACGACGTCCACCACTACTCGTCCACGCAGAACGGAATCCTCTCCGCCCTTCCCACTCTGTCACTCTGGCTGTCCAAGCTGGCGAGCAGCTACTGCAACACGTGGCTGCAGAGGAGGACCCGCTGGAGACGGACCACCATCTGCAAGGTGTGTCCCAGCCTCGCCTGCCAGTCTATCCCGCTTTCAGGTGCTCAACTCACTCGGCTCTCTGGGTCTGGGTGTGTTTCTGTTCGCAGCGACGCTGCTCGACTCGACCCGCGCCCCCCTGGCCGTGCTGCTTCTCTGTCTGTCTATGGCCTCCGCCGGTCTGCACACCCCCGGCTGCCAGACTGCCCTCGTCTCCCTCGCACCCGCATATAGGTACGAGCATATGGCTGGGACGTGTCTCACATGCTTTCAGTGGTGCCATCACGGGCTTCGCCTTCTTCTTCGTCGCGTGCGCGGGCATCGTGAACCCGGTGATCACGAAGGCCATCGTGCAGGAGGGAACGGCACTCGAGTGGAACACCGTCTTCTACATCTCCACCTTCATCGCCCTGCTGCCGTGCATCGTGTTCAACCTGTGGGGATCGGCAGAGGTGCGGAGGGAGAGAGAGAGGGAGGGGGAAGGGTGTTGACGGAGTAGTGTTACAGGTGCAGTGGTGGGCGAAAAGCACTCCGAAGCCGCAGCAGCAGTCCTTCTCGGACGCCCTGCCCGCCAAATGTGCCAAGAACGCCGTCAAGCCGACTATCGACACGGTCGCGTAGATCACACACCATCCACCACTCAACACTCAACCAAACTTCATTCCAGTAACAGTGTTCCGCCAGCTGGCAGATTACGTGTCACAGGAGTGCAGACTGTAGCTCATCCCAACCCATTTGTTTTCAATTTTTCCTATTGACAGCATTGTTTATCCAATTTACGGGCACTTTTCGCTATGTTAGATAGGCGTGTGAGTGTCGATCGATATCCCATCGATATCCGATCGATACTCGCCCGCTCGCGCCCGAAGCATTACTTGTTCCTGAGTGATCTCTGGGTGTTATTCAATTATTAGAATTTTCTCTCCGTGTACCTACCGCCTTCTAGCTGTGTCATTTATTTCGTATACGCTTTATGGAATTTGAAATAAATTAATAATTATACACGAACGCTTCTTCTGACTCGAGTCGATACTTTTTCCTGAATCATAAAAAAAACTTACGGTGATTCAATTCCTACGATGACGTGATTTCACTTTGTTTTGTTTCAGTTCGGAATGCCCGCCTCATTTCAAAGCATCTGGCTGTGAACTCTAGCCATCACATGCCTTCGACCTCTCTTCTCACATAACATATCTTTCAGTTTACGTCTGCGCGTCCGCGCCCTCCTCGATCGCCGCACTCTCTCGCGTCTCTCCGTCTTCGTAAACTACAGCAACTGTTGCGTGGCTGGGCGATGCCCGCATATAAACACGCGCTTCTCCCTTCCGCCCCACCATACTTAATATTCTCACCCGCTCTCTTCCCACAATAGCCCTTGTCCCTTCATCTCACCGCTGATTCTTCGTGCGTATCAAACACCTTCCTCTGCCTGTTCCGTCTGCCACTCTCCGTCCAGTGCACTCTTTCACCGGAGGGGAAACATGTGAAGTGCGCGTACATGTGTGATGGATGTGTTGTGTAACATACCACCCGCATTTCGCCCGCCTCAAGCACTCCCAAACGCCATTTCGTACTCACTCTCGCCATTGAAACGCTCGCGTCGAGCTTGTTGTCTATTCTCTCCATGCCTCGCACATCGTCGTGCTTTCAGATGGAGCGTGTCATCTTCTTCGCCCTTCTGCTCGTCGCCCTCCTCGCCGTCGTCGACGCCGACTTCACCTGCACCCTCGGAGAGTGGATGTGCAAGAACGTCAAGTGCCGCGTGAGTCACTCCACCATCTATACTATCCAGTAGAGCCGCCAGTCTGTCCAGACACTGTGTAACCTCTCGTTTTCAGGGCTGCACCGTCGCCACCTGCGTGACTGGAGACTGTGTGTGCACCCTGTGCTGATCACCTTCCCGCCACCACTGCACAACACCATGCACTACAACCTTCACTCCCACCACCACTACACCACCATCACCATCACCCACTCCGCACCATTGCAAATTCGCATATATGCACCCAAATGTCACATGAAATGATTCGCACTAATAAACCTATTCACTCTTTAGTCATTGTTGCGTTGTGTTGCCGGAACGGCAGGTCGATCCGCGATGAGTGAGTGTCGAGAGGTGCTGGTGTGTGTGTGTGTCCACAGCTCCTGCAGGCTCCCTGCTCCTTCTCCTCCTCCTCCTCCTCGCTCTTCTCTGCGCCTTCTCCTCGGCCGAGTTCCTCTGCAACGCGCAGGCCATCACCTGCACCGCCATCGCCTGCAAGGTACACTCGATAGTGCACTCATGCATCGGACGAGAGGGGATCTAGATCTAGATCAAAGTAGATCGATCACTCACTCGTTTTCCGGGTACCTTGGTGTTTTGTTAGCCTGCGAGCTAAAATTAGCCGATGGCTGTCATTTTGCCAGTTGTCACTCAAACTCTTCTCTCTCTCTCTTTCTCTCTCTCTCTCTCTCTCTCTCTCTCTCTCGGTCTCCCATGAACTGATGCGATCGTGTGAGCCACGTGCGTCATATTCATCTCTTTTCATCTCCGGTTCGTTTTTCTTTCTTCTTCACATAACGTTCCCGAGAACAGAGCACATGTCAGACAATTGAGAAGCAATGAATGCGAACTGTGATCATCACTGAGAGTACTCACTGAAACAAACAGCGAGTTATGTTTGACTTTCTCACCGTGATTAACACAATCGTCACAATGTGCTCCTTGAATCGAAATTTAAAAAAAAAGTTTGACTCGTCTCCATTGTAGGACTGCGCACACTCTGCGTGTGTGAAGGGAACGTGCTGGTGCGCCGGCTGCTGACAACCTATCATCACTATCACCACTGCTACACATCATCACAACAACACTCGACCGTTCACATTATCGTTTATTTTTACACACCCCGTAAACAATAAATAGAGTCAGAGTCGCGCGTTTATGTTTCCGTGGTGGTGGTGGTTTTCGACGAGGGCGTTGTTGATACGGAGAGGCGGTCTAAATATGGGCGACTCTCTCTCTCCCTCTCTCTCCCTCTCTCCCCCTCTCTCTCTCCTTACCCTCCTTCTTCTCCTCGAGTGGGATATGGTCGAATGCCAGGTTGTCGCATCCGGACTGACTGGATAGCTGTCTCCTCGGAATCGATGGCATAGGCAGTCTCTCCACTGTCGCCCTCTCCTCACGAGACGAAAAACGAAGAAGCTGCTTCTCAACTCGTCTACAAAGACAGAATTACAAGGGAGTCCGTTAGTAGTGGTACATGTCACCATACCTCATCGCCTCCGGGTCATGTAGGCGTGCGGAGTTGCTCTGTCTGTAGATCCGGACGACGTGTATGAATAGAACGAGGGAACACAGCGAGAGTGTCAGCAAAAGCAGCAGCACCGACACAATCACTCAACACACCCCGTTCCTCTTCTCTCATTCCCTCTCCCCTACCCAGTTTGCTGATCCATGTGAGTGCGGGCAGGGCCCTCTCGCAGCTCAGCTTGATCAGCAGACAGTCGTCGCACTCTCCCAGTAGGAAGAACGTGTGCGAACAGCGGGCCTGTACCAGCTCTACCATCTCCCTCCCTCCACTCACCGTCTCCCTCACAAACGTGCCCTCGCTGGTGCACTCGATGTTGCCCAGATCAGGCTCGAGTAGCTGCGGCTCTTCTCGGAATCTGCATCCAGTCACATATTCTCCCTTCCCATTCAGTCTCTCTCACCCGCACACGACGCCCGGTGTTCGACACTCGGCTATTCGACCATCCAGATACTCCGTCTCATTGCCAAGAACTGTGCCCTCAAAACATACAATTACAATCGCCAGGATAATCGAACTCACTTCAATATTGCAGAATTGATCGGAAGCGTCTGCGGTTGCGAGCAGCAGTACTAGGGCAATAGCGGAAGGGCGCATAGTGTTGACTGTTCCCTTCCGCCCATCCTTCTCATCCCTCATCAACTATTCCAGCCAGCACATCGCATCGTCACCTCCCCCACACATGAATCACACACTACTATTATCGTAATCTTTTATTATGACCTCGATCGAACTCGAATCCATCATAAAACGTTCTCGCTCAATCGATAAAATAATAGTGGTAAAGGAAACGCTCGCCTATATCTTTTCTCGTTACTCTACAATACTAACAGCTAGTTAAAGTAATCAAGCGGTGGTGTGGGGGTGGGTGAGCCGAGGGGTTTAGATGTTCATGAGGATGGTGCGAGGGTCCTCGACGGCGGTCTTAATCTTCTTGAGGAAAGTCACCGCCTCCCTGCCGTCGATGAGACGGTGGTCATAGGTAAGGGCAATCTGCATGATCGGGCGGATCTCAACCTGCAATACACCGCATCAGTCGTGTCCCCAACCTTCCCCTTGTCTCACCTTTCCGTTGACTGCGACGGGCCTGTCGAAGATTCCGTGCATTCCGAGGATGGCCGACTGGGGCGGGTTGATGATGGGGGTTCCCATGACCGATCCGAACACTCCACCGTTCGAGATGGTGAACGTGCCTCCCTCCATGTCCTCCACTGCCAGCTTGCCGTCACGAGCCTGCAATACCACATCATCATCTCCATCGCCTGTCCCTCCTCGCACCTTCTCTCCGAGAGCAGCGAGCTCGAGCTCGATCTGGGCGTAGTTCATGCTCTCCACGTTGCGCAGAACGGGCACCACCAGTCCCTTGGGCGTGGCCACAGCGATCGACATGTCGACGAAGTGGCGGTACACCATCTCGTTCTCATCAATCACTGAAAAACAACAATTATTGGGTGTCTGCACTCACTGCCCATGACAGCAATGGTAGCTCGTCTCAAAATGTGATCGTGGTGCAAAGTCCACAACCTATAGACGATATGCGGAGAATTGACACGATAAGTATTCCTTTACCAAGACGTCGGCTCAGAATCGACTTTCAAACATCGAACTGGAATTTGTTGTCTTGGTGGGAAATTCACAACACTCAATGCACGTGGCAGGAATCGAACCTGTGACCTTATGCATAGCAGTGGCGCGCGCTACCCACTACACCACAAGGACATGCGGCAGTGATGGTGTGTCGCGCCACAAACAGATCATACATCACAGGTGTCGAGAATGGTATCATGTAACTATGCGTTTTTCAGTGTTGAATGTGTATTGCGTTTTCACTGATCAAGCCTAGCGAAAGAGCGAGAGATGCTAGAGAGCATGGGAAATTGAGAGACGCAGATCCGTATGTGAGGGAAATAGCGCGCGATAGTGAGAGAGTGCGCGGGAAAGTTAGACGGTGAGAGTGTGGGCGCTGGCGGCTGTGAGAAAAGAGCGATAATGGGCCAAAACGCATCCTTGAAAATGCTTGAAGATGAAAATCCCGTTCATAAGTAACAATTTCCTTTTACATAATCGACCCTCCTGAGTAAAAGGAAATTGTTACTTTCAAACGGGAAATTCATTTTCATGGAGTTTGAGGGGTGCCCAAAATCCCATTATCGCTCAAATATCACGGGTCAGAAAAATCGATTTTTCTGGTCGCGAATGGGTGCGTTTTTCGGCTACCAGCAGTCGGGTGCGTTTTTGAGCAAATTTCGCCATTATCAGAGTCCTGTTATGTATGAAACAGATAGATTCGAGACCAGCCGAATATAAAACAGCTCAAACAGTTCAGCATACCAGCGTTGACGACGGGCTGCTCAGTGAGGGCGTAGGCGGCAGCGCGGACGAAGGGGGACATGAGTCCGATCTTGATGCCGTGCTTCTTCATGAAGTCCTTCTGGTACTTGGTGCGCATCTCGATCACGTTGCTGCAACCATCCAAATGACACTAGATAGTGAAGATCGCTCTTACCTCATGTCGATCTCGTTGAAGGTGGTGAGCATGGCATACGTGTTCTGGGCGTCCTTCAGGCGGGTGGCGATGCGCTGACGCATGCGGTTCATCTTCACGCGAACCTAGAAAAAAAGAAAACGTTGAAAATATACGTGCACAATAGACGTACCTCGTCCCTGGCGCCGCTGATGGCATGCTCGGGGGCGACTCCGGCGGGGACGTGGATGCGCTGCACTGGCACGGCAGTCACCGGCACCGACGACATCGGCGCCTTCGGGGCGGCAGGGGCGGCCGGGGCAGACTTCGGGATGGCTCCTGCAACACCATCAATAGTAACAGAACACACGCGAAATCGTGATACTCTTATACTTACCTTGATTGGTGTTGGGAGCAGCGGCAGCAGGAGCGGGAGCAGCGGGCTTGGGGGCCTCCGCCTTGGGAGCCTCGGCCTTGGGAGCGGCAGGGGCAGCGCCTCCTCCAGCTCCGGGCTGCAGCTTGTACAGCTTCTGCTTGGCAGTCACCTTGTTGCCATCGGGAACGAGCAGCTCAACGATGGTTCCCGACTGGGGAGCCGGCACCTCCACGGAGGTCTGAAATCAACTTGTCAGAATCAGACATTACTTCAACTGTAAATCATAGTGGTTTTACAAATCTAATCAAAATTCTTCGTTTAAAAATGACCACAACTCGAGAAAGAAGATCGCGTGAATCACGCGTTTTGTTATCGCAAATGTACTCAACTAATCAGACCGGCCAGTTATCAATATCGGAGAAGCATTGTGACAGTCATGTTGGACGTTGCAGTGCTGATAACACGTTTCAAGACAATCAAAATAGTAGTAACGAACGGTTTGTACAACCGCATATCTCTCATGTTTCTCTCGCACTCGCTGCCCACTCCACGATCACACTCATGCGAGAGCAATCCGCCGATTGAACGCGTCCGAAAAACCCTCACCCACACAACCAATCGATAGTCTCAACTACTGCAAGGACAAAATATCGTAATGTCATTATTATGACATTACACAAAAACGACTATGGACATCAAGCATGCAATCAATAATAAACCTTATCGGTCTCGATCTCAGCAACAAGCTCGTCCTCGTTCACGAAATCGCCCTTCTCTGAAATGACAGATGTAATGGCAAATAATAGTAAAAGAAAAACATGTATAACGTTCAAAATTTACAGACCAAATAACATCGACAACTCACGCTTGATCCACCGGATGTCTCCCTCGGAGATAGACTCGGCGAATGCCGGGCCCTCCACCTCGATGATATCGGCATCTGAAGTTGAAAGATAGACAACCGATCGAGACGGAAATATGTGTAGGTAATTATCGACTAAACACTCACAACGAGCAGATGAAATGTGGATGGCCCTGACGGGGATGATGTCAACGGGGCGAACAGCAGCCACCGAACGAGAACGGGCTGAAAGAATAAAAGGCATGTTTATAGTCGCGCATTTTCCAGCAATATTGCGCAATAATGCAACGCTTTAAAATATGTATCGATTTTGCAGCAAAATTTTGTACCAAAATCGATACGTATCCTAAAGCATTGCATTATTGCGCAATATTGCGGAAAAATGCGCGACTATAAACAGGCCTAAACGTTTATAAAGCAATTGTCACAATTCAATGACGGGGAATTGGGGAACGTACCCACAACGGCGAGACGAGGCGCCAGAGTGGATGCCGAGCGCTAAAGACATAATAATAAAAAGGGTGACATAATGATAAGCCAGCTAGCACTACACAAGACATGACACCTAGCTATACAAACAGCTGAAGTCAATAACAGAAAACATCGAACTAAGGTCACTATTGAAAACAGGCGTACCTGCCGAGCAGCAGCGAGAGCGCAACGAGGAAGCGCGGTAACCCGGCGGGACATCATGGTTCCCTGAACGAACCGGTGAATCCAACGGTGAAATTGAGAAATGATGAACGAAATACCAAGAACACGGTTTCAAACTCTAGTCCCGGAGATCGAAATAAAAGTCGAAAACAATACGACATTCAACTATTAGATTGAGCGTATTTTGACGTGAAACGACGCGTGTATTCTAATCCATCAAGCGAGACGTGCAACATATGATGAAGGAACGCCAAAAACGGATAAATGATCAAATGTGTTACGTCATTTCGATCGTAAGTTCACGAAAATTCGGTGTCGTGAATAACTGCTTTGAAACAGGGTTTTCGTGTCGAGACCTATTTTCTGTTAACCGCGAACATTTTCTTACTGAATATTAGTTTGTTTATTTTCGTCGTCATTTTCCCCTGGTTCACCGTACAGCAGCCTATTGCCTATTTTGATACAAATTGTGTTCTACCGCATATGTCGCTATCTATTCTAACCAGATATTCATATTTATGTTCAAAACATAGATGGTTGAAGCACACCAACGAGTTACAGTGCGCGGAATGTAGCCTCCTATTGACGGCAAAATATTTGAATTCTTGCGAAAAAGAGAGAAGAGAGGGCGCAGACGGTGAGCGCGCGTGTCTCTCCATTTCCCATTGTCTCTCACAATAAAGTAGTCCGCGCGGCCACTGTATGTAAGGTCGGGGTGGAAAATCGGTTTGAGATTGGGACGCTAGTCAGCCATCTCGCTGCATATTTTCTAGACGTCATTTCATAGCATCTAGATTCGCACTTGGATGGATTTTCCGTTGAAATATTATCGTGGATTTTGAACATACCGTATACTGAACAAAATGAACAGCAGATTTGGGTTTGCCGTTCATATCTCTACTCCACTGATTCTCACACATCACGTGGCGTAGAGGTATCGCTCCTCTCTCTTAGGAGCAAACAGCGATCCGCAGGTTCGATCTCGGGCAAAATTTCGTCAAATTAATATTATCCAAAGGGTTCTGATCGTTATCTAACCACCTTAATGTTTTTCGTGAAAAGAGTGGAACTCATTTGCGGGCCCACTATAGTCATACTATCGGTTCACCCATTCGACCGCGCGATTGGTACCCTTGGCGGTCTGATGTTATGGAAATCAGGGTCATTTGCAAATCAAATGAAGCAGAGTTCTCCAACTTCAATTGGAAATAACTCCGTTCAGAAATATTTTTTTGAAACTTTAACAGGATTGGTACCCTTGGCGGTCTGATTTGTGAGAATCGCTTGGAATTCGATCGAGTGAAAACTAAATTTTATATCCATCGATAATCACCGATATCCAGGTGTTCAATAGGTGGAATAGAAAATAACTTTTTTCAAAGTTAAGCTATAGAGCTAAAAAAAAGTATTCCGACAAACGCTTGGAATTCGATTTTCGAATTCCGCTCTAGGTACCGTTACAAAGGAGAAAAACCTTATAATTGATTAGGCTATTTCGCATAATTTCTTCGTCATTTCTCGTTTGTCTGACCGACCTCTGATAATTTATGTACCGTGAAAATGGGGGAAACACCCTATAAAAATCCCTATAACCCATTTCGTGTTTTAAGGAACCATGGTGTTCGGGTTCGTTTGCCGCGTCGCATCACTTGTCGTCGGCGCCCTCGTCCCTTCCTTCTTCTGCTACAAATCGCTCAAACAGGCCGACCTTCGCGGAATCGTCAGTTTACACCCTTTTATGTGTGTTATTCATATGTCTCAGTCGCTGTGGTGCAAATACTGGTGTGTGTTCGGATCTCTGATGGCGGTGGAGACTGTTGCCGCGCTGTTCCTCATCACCTACCTCATTCCCTGTGAGTTTGCGTGGTATTGATAATCAACATGATATCCGTGTTCATCTCCAGGCTACGAGTTGGCCAAGCTCTTGTTCCTGCTGTGGTCGACGTCCAGCTACACTCGTGGCGCGGAGATCATCTACGACAATGTTCTCTCCCCTCTGCTCTTCGAACACGAACACCAGATCGAGCAGTTCGTAACCAACGTCGCCAACCAGGTATGCCATTTTGGTTTCTTTTCCACACGTTGTTGTGCAGGTTCGGTCGCACGCGTCGTCTGTGGTGCAGCGTGGTGTGCAGCAGGTGGTCGGACAGATCAGGCACATTGGAGTCGCCCAGGTGCCCTTGAGCCCTCTCAGATTGTATAACATCCTTGTGTAGTTGATGTCGGTGGCGTCGTCTCACAACCTGTTCGCCCCCGCCCCCGCCAACGCCCCCGCCCCCGTCCCCATGCTCGGCAGTGGTGGAGGGGACATGGAGATCGTTTACGACCCGTCTCGCGTCAAGATCGAGGAGTTGAGCGACGACGACGAGGTTCGTCCACTAGTGTGTTTGTTCTGTGCAATGGGTGTGTAGCACGTTGTGGCATCAGTGTTATATTTGGCAATTGTTTATCTGTTCTGTTCAGGTTATCGTGCTGGAGGATGACGACGATGACGACATGCACGACGTGTCTCTGATGCAGAATCCTGTGAGCAGCGGACCTGTCACCAGGTCCAACCGCGCTGCTCCTCCCGGTCAGTCATCATTGTGATCGTTTGTTGATTTTTGTTGTTGTGTAGCCCCTGTGCGTGTGATGGATGTGGCTTTGCTGGATTCGAGCGACGAGGACGACGTTGCCTACGTGCCCGCTGCCAAGAAGACCGCCAAGAAGGGTACGCGATGAGAAACATTGACAACACTGTGGCTTTGTACAGTTTCTGTCAAGTCGACACGTTGTGCCAATAAGTCGACGTGGTCGAACCGTCTGAGAACGAGAAAGCGAAAGTCCACCCCGTGGGTGAAATAGGATGGGTAGCCAGTAGTCTGTCGTTGGAGACATGACATCATGGTGCAGTGATGCTATTCGCACTTTCATTGTGGCCTTTTGCAGCGCCCGCTTCCGCAACTATGACGACAGCAGCTCCCCGTAGGGGGCGTTCCCGTGCGGCCACCGGCCACCACTAACTCCGCCTCCATTGTCTCCGCCCTCGCTCGGGTCCGCAGCAAGAGCCGCGCCATACAGTAAATCTCACGTATTCTCATCTCCCCTTCTTTTCACTTCGATACTCACTTTAACACATTATTTGCTCATTGATGTGATTACTGGTTTCACGATTAGAAGTCTCGGTGAATATTCTCAATTCAATTAGGTCTGTGTTATATTCAACTTTCTGTAAAGTATTGGTAATGAGAGATGAACAAATATTATTTTGGTCTTTTGTATTTTTTGAATTGAGTTCTGCTTCAAGGTTGTGACGTTGTTTGCCCTTTCTTGAACGACTCAATACAGCTGTTTTCACGGAGTACTTCAGCCTGAAGAGATATTTTGTTATTAGTCATTTGTATAGTTGTATCCCACGGTGATTGCCAGATAGTCGCAATCATTTATCTTGAGTGATTAAAACGAATCAAATCAAATGTTTATTCGGAACCGCAAACGTGATCATGACACGTACAAAACGGAATCGTCGCTCATAAGAACCTATAAAATGATGCAGTTTTACTATTCGAGCTCTTGTATTCTATTCAGTGATCAAGTATACTGTCTCAGATTCATTACTGTTGTTTAGCGGAACACTGCTCATTCACAGGAGCACGATGGTTTACTATGTGTTTGTAGGGCTTAGGGCATGTTACTCGGCATGCTCATTCTACTTTGTCGACTATCTGTGTCTGGAACATCACTGTGATTTCCTTCAGATGGAATGATTACATTATTACATTGTGATTGAACTTATCGAATTCAAGTCACATGGTGTTACATTGGTTAATGTCAGAAATTCGGCTTATTGAACAGTCTAATCTTTTTTCTTTTTTTCTTTTCGGTTTGTCTAACGTAGTTCAATCGAAGTTCTGTTTCCAACACAGTGAAGTACCGACCAGTGATTATTGCTAGATACTATTTCACAACATATGTAAATCATATTTTTTGAATTCTTTAATCTATCATTTTTGTGGCAGTTTAGGTGTCTCACAATTTTAGATCAAACTCGCAAAATTCTACAGCTGTGTAATTGTTAGTTCATCGTCTACTGTCTCACTCAGTGCTGGTTTTTCATGCTTGTATTATTTTCTCAAATCTCCGCTTTGCTTGAGCTTCTCCACAGAACAAATTCAACATAACTTTTCAGAATGAGTTGTGATCCGATCCACTTGTTCTTTCTCGTACTCGAAATACTTCTCTACGGAACTATTATTGTCGGATTCATTGTATGGATATGTCTACACTACTCTTCCAGCAGTCTGTTTCATTCATTCTATAGGTGCATATTCTTATTATTTTCTATTATTGTATTTTCACCACAGTTTTCTGTTTTAGTGTTTTCCTCTATCTCATAATCACCAGTTATCTGATCGGTGATTTCATGCTGATCGGGGAGCTACTAGCACTTGAGAGAGACAACCTAGAAGCAGCTGCGACCCTGAAAACAATACATAATTATGCCTACACGTCATGCCCACCACTGGTAGGTTATCTTAACTATAAAAATGACAACGTTCTAATCTAACTACACAGGTTTGGTGCGTGATTGTCGAAAGATTTATCGCAACCAAGTTTCCGTCTCACTACGAGAAACTACACAATCCTGTCTTTATTCTGCCTATAATACCGGCGATCATGTTTTATGCTTATTTTGTTTCAAAGAAACTTAGCGGTACATGGTTTTTGAATATGCATTTAAACGATTGTCTTTTAGAGCTCGCTGTAACATCGGTGTTCTATTCCCACCTGCCGAAACTATTCTTTCTTTGTGAGCTCGTGGTTTGTGCCTGGCAAAGATTCTATACATATACACATCGAACTTGTAGGCACTCGGTGTATTGTGGTACAAAAACGAAAAATTGAAGGAGCGACTCAACTCAAAAGGAGGCAATCTGTCATCTAGGTGCTTTTTCTACTTTTTCATGACTTGATATTCTCTCTCTCTCTTCTCACTCTTTATACTTTATTGAGTGTATTATTTCTCACAGACACACACAGGTACACACAAAGAAGCTAATGTGATAGACGTTCAGAACAAGTGGAATCACAAGAAAACTTTTAAAGAAGCCCTCCACGGTAAAAGTCAATCAACGTCAAAATTTTATAGAGGCAGAGATCGTACCATATGTACGAAAGAAATAATGTTTTTCTCCGTCAAAATTTGCATATAGAATTTTATTACGATTGTTCAAACTCCTATTGCCAAATATTCGGCACTTCTGCACGCTGATTGGCTGGTTGGGGAAGCCCCCCCCCCCCCCCCCCCCCCCCTATCAGCTGTGACCCAGATCGCTCTCGCGAGGGAATAGTGGAAAGATCGCTTGTTCGCCCCTGTTTTCGAGTCGATAGTGACAGCCGGATGGCATGAGATCAAAGGAGCCGCTAGGTCACACGCACACTCCTTCCCCTATCTCTCGACTTTTGTGCAATTGATACGGTCGCGGAAAGAGTGAAATTGGTCCCACAACGACGGGACTGAGAAACATTCGCGAGGGGCAAGATAGTGTTTTGCATTGATGTGCTTTCCCCGGAGTCCTTCTTCCTTCTTTAAAGTACATTTTTTTGCAAGAGTATCATATCAGAATAGAAGGTATTGGTTCAGGTATCAGCTTCGTGAGAATCTGCGCGTGTGTCGCACGGTCTACTGCTTTGTCTCCGCTGATTTTCTCATCAACATGTCGGACTCACTGGCAGAAGCCCTTGGCTTATCATTCCGACACAATATCCAATCCTGTGAACAGCAACCGTGGTATAACGAAATGTTCGCAGCGAAACTACTTGTAAGTGGATTCAAGGGAATGTCATTTCTCATCTTGCAGTGGGTCGTGTTAATCGAGTTCACCATCCCGATCCTGGCTATTTGGAGGAATGCTGAGTATTCGGACCGACTGCGGCACATTGTCAAGAGGTGAGACACACCACACATCACATACAGTGTTGTGCGAGTAAAAAGGTAACAAGGAAAAATATACAAGTCTAACATCAATGAAAATTACCGGAAATCAAGTGTTTATTGAATGTTAATGGTTGAACAGAATGTCTAATTTTGCACTGTACTATGTTTGACGTAGACAATCGGAAACTGACATAACACATGAAAATCAGTTTCACAAGCTTTTAAATTATCGAATAAAGGTTCAATAAAGTGCTTCATTTCTAAGTTGGAGCAATACTTTATTAGCCTTATCAAAACCATCACACATAACACAGCACAAACTCCAGCCGTGCATGAAGATAAATTAAACAGTTTGTAAATTTTATATAGAAGTCATACGTTTATTCACACTCCACACGTATATTCTTCTGTAATTATTTCTGTGTTAAATATTTCACCTTTATAGTTAGTGTTAGTGTTCATTGTAAAAGGGTGCCTTATTCATTTCTGCTGAGAGAAACAAATGAATTCATGCATGTGAAAACCCTGATAATGCAGTAAACAGCCTGTCTGCCGGTCACACAAGTATCTTCTAGTCGCTAATGAGCGAAAAGGCTAAAGGGACTGTGCACGGGGGTTCACATTTGACATACTCGTGTAGTAAATATGTGAAGTTATGACAAATATTTCATAAAAATGGTATATCTGAATATAATCTAAACATATGAATCATCTAATGTGTAGTGTAGATAGGCAGTGCCCGATTTGTTATCGACGACTTTCGCTGTTGTAGACTGACGTGTCGTCGTGTGGTCGCTCCTTCTTCCACAGATGCAATGGAGAGAAGAGGGGTGGACACTCGAGTCGCCGAGAGACAGAGCGACTACTTCAAACAACTCAACCACACTTGGAAGTAGCTACCTGATCATGCCATCCATCCGTTTCTTTATCATTCGAATAGTTTCAATATATTTATTAATATATACTCTACAATCTCTCTGTGCTTTTATTGCCGCAAATATCACAGTACATTTTAGAACTATAGATGAGGGCAACAAGGGAAAATGTCTGTAAACGAGAACACGTGGACGAGAACCCGTAGGAGAGTGCCTAGAAGGGGGCGTGGCAAGTGGGGGCGGGTCTATAGCTCTGCGCGCAGAATGGGCAAGGGATGCGCCTCGGTGTTGAACACCCACTCGTCCAGAGATATCACTGAGTTATCGGCGAATGTGAGGTACGCATACTTGAGGGTCTCTGCCAGGAAGAACGACTGCTGCACGTCGTCCGCGCCCTGAAGAAAACGGGAATGAGAGAGAGAGAGAGAGAGAGAGAGAGAGAGATAAGTATATAAATGAACCTGTGATGGCTCGTAGACGTTGCGCAGTCCAGCGTATCCTGCCTCCTTCCGACAGTACTTCTCGATTGCCGAGATGGCGTCCCACACCCAGTCGCGGTACATCTGAATCAGATGGATCATCTCTCTTTTCTCTCTCTCTCTCTCTCTCTCTCTCTCTCTTTCCTATCTATTTCTCCCCTCAAACTCACAGGCTTCTGTGTGATCCTCCAGAGGTAGAAGAATCCTTCGATTACTTCCGGTCGCAGGATGTATCCATTCTCGGCGTACCTTCAACAGGAAATGCGTGTGATGCGAGTAGAAAGACATAATACTTCCTGAATATGCGAGAAAGGGAGAGAGGGAGAGAGGGAGAGAGGGAGAGAGGGAGAGAGGGAGAGAGGGAGAGAGGGAGAGAGGGAGAGAGGGAGAGAGGGAGAGAGGGAGAGAGGGAGAGAGGGAGAGAGGGAAAGAGGGAGAGGGAGAGGGAGAGGGAGAGGGAGAGGGAGAGGGAGAGGGAGAGAGGGAGAGAGGGAGAGAGGGAGGGAAAGATGGGGAGAGGGAGAGAAGGAGGGAGGTTGGGAGGGAGAGAGAGAGAGAGAGGAAGTGAGGAAGAGGAGAAAGAAGTGATTATCACCTGGCAGTCGCGTCCTCTCCGCCAGTGAAATAGAACATCTCCGGTCCTATGTGGGTGGCGGATCGCACATACGACTCGTGGCAAGTCCGACCCAACTCCTCCGCCAGGGTCATGATCTCCTTCTGAACGCAATAGTTAGAAGAGATACAAAAATTGCATTTTACGCTCACCTTTTTCTCCGGCTCTTTCTCGTTGTCGGCCTGCAGGGCGAACATTCCCACACAGAAACACGCGAGGTGGCCCATCTGGAAGAGATCATCTCTCTCCCCCCTCTCTTTCTCTCTCTCTCTCTTTCTCTCTCTCTCTCTCTCTCTCTCTCTCTCTCTTTCTTTATCTCTCTACACCTATCTCTCTCTCTTTATCTCTCTATCTCTCTCTACACCTATCTCTCTCTTTATCTCTCCCCCCCCCTCTCCCTCTCTCTCTCCTACCTTCTTCTCAGGAACAGTTCCGCGCAGTTCTGCCACGAATGTGAGTCCGGATTGAGACTTCATCACCATCCTGCAAAAGTGCGATGACATCCTCTTCGCTAGTGAAACGTAACATAATGACTTTTTTTATAACAGAATATGTAAAAGAAAAAGAAGAAATAATTGTAATATGAACAAGAAACTGACTCCTTGACAATGGCGGCGGACACATCCCAGTACATGCGACGGGCCTGCTCGTCCTTCTTACCCGTCTGGATCCAACTGGAACGACACAGTCTCTCCCCTCCTCTCTCTCCCTCTCTCTCTTTCCCTCTCTCTCCATTTTCTCTCCTTCTCTCTCTCCCTCTCTCCCTCTCCCTCCTCACCTCTTGATGAGGTACTCGTAGAACGAGTCTCCGAGTGCTCCGAGTGACACGTGTAGCTGTCCGGCCATCCTCCCCGTATCCGGATTGTAGTAGTTCGAGTACAGCCCCCGTGGCTTCTCCACTCCCTCCAGCGTATCACGGATCTTTTGCACCTAAATCGAAAAAAAGTTATTATCGTTTTCTCTCATGTACTATACTTCCGCCTTTTTTCTTATTCATTGTTCTTCTAATTTCTGTATATTCCTACCTTCTTGGCGAAGATTCCCTTTTCGGTGACGTTGGACAGATAGTGGAACTCGAGGTGCAGACTGCCAAACTCTGCGAGGATCGAAGCGCCGCCATTCGCCCAGCCGTAGTTGGAGGCGCGACCCGTCTGGAATCAAGGATTACTGTAGGCTACAGTACAAAACAACTTAAAGTTACTGGGAATCTGGGATAGCGTGAGGTCTGACGTACCGACACGTCGAGGTTGGATTTGGTGAGCCCCGTGGGAGTGTTGAATGCGGGAAGGAGAGCGTCGCCCACAGACTTGGCCTTGTCCCTGCAAACAACCCACAATTCACAAATAACTTGAAGATCAAACGGCTATTGAAGCCTTTTGCGACGAGAAACCACAAGAAATCCTAGTAGATATTTGAATTTCGAAATCTTGCAATCCTCACGCGAACAGCTGGTCTCCAGTGAGGGCATAGAGTGAGAGGAAGCCTCCGAGGAAGCGGATGGTCGTCTCGAACACAGACAGAGTACCCGTCGCCTTGCTCATGTCGAAGTTCGCGGCGATGTAGTCGCGAGCCTACACCAATCGATAATCAATCCATTTATTATATCAGCGCATACCTCTTGGTACTGTTCCTTGAGTCCCATGATCCATAGTGTGTCTGCCGCATCGACGATGGTCGCAGCCATGCCGGACCCTCCGAAGATGGCCTGGTTGTTCGGCTGCTTGGCGATCGGACGGATCTCAAATCAAGCAATAAGCGATTAGAAAGCAGAGCTGAGAGATAACCAAAAGTGAATGGAGAAAGAAACCTCACATCAAATCGAATACGAACGATTTGTGAGTGTGTCATAACCATTTATGATTAAACCATTCTGTTCTATAATGTACCTCGTTGGCTCCCCAGGTGTAGTTCTTGTATCCATTCCACGCGTGCAGCATCATTTCCACCACCTTTTCTTTTCTGCGCGCTGAAATCGGACAGGGTATTAGTGTTTCCTCCATGTTCCACTCACTGTTCTCAATCTTGTAATCGTCCTCGGGAACCGCGGCGACTGGCTGCTCCTTCGCCTTCTCCTCCTTCTCCTCCTTTACAGGAGCCTTCTCCACTTCCGTCAACTAAAAGGGAAGAGGGTGTTGGAAAGGAGTAATAAAGTAATAAACAAGCTGAGTTCACCTTTGCCCTGACCCGGGCGTCTCTGACGACGGCGACTGGCTGTTGCATGGTGGATGAGTCGCTTGACAGGTAGGAGAGGGTGCATAGCAGGAGGACGAGACAGCCAGCCAGCAGGCACACCGCCCGCCGGTTCACCTTCACAGGATTCATACCCAAGCCCGATCAAGCTGCAACAAGGTCATTATATTGCGATTCGTCATGATCAGTAAAAAAACGTGGAAAAACACGGAAGTGCACAAAGTGAGCGACTCGTTATTGTTGGGGGCGGCGGTTCGCAGCGTTCTCGGATGTCTATTGAAGGAGGCAGCGGGAGAGAGAGAGAGAGAGTACATGTATGCATTCACGTGAGTCAGCCATGACAACTGCCACACGTGAAGGAAGGCAGACAGGGCACGGAGCAGCATCGGAAAACGGATTTCACCCATGGCAGATTAAGAAATGGCGGCCGGCCGTTTAGAAGAGATTAATACGTGCATGTGCCGTGTGTGTGTGCGTGTGTGTATGCGCTGTTTGCGAAGAGGCGCCTGCGGGCATAAAACAAACCATAAATAGAGCGAATCGTATACGCGTAGATTATGCGAAACAGAGGCGGAAAGAAACACAAACACAGAGTGGAGACAAAGAGTTGGTGGCTGGCGTGGATAATAAGGGGAGGAATGGAGAATGGAAGGCTGCGAACACACTCATTCGCTTCGCTCCTTTCACCCCTGTTTTTGCATGCCGCGAAAGAAGCCGCCGAGAGTTGTTCTTATGAACGGCTCTATTCAGAGCGCGGGAGAGACCGCAATGAGTTATATCACGGCTAGGAATCGGTGCAAACACCACTAATCACTACCTTTGACTGGCCGTGGGTCAGTCAGAGAGAGGGAAAGAGTGCGTGGATTGGAGAGGGGGAGGGAGGCGATCGAGATCCTGACAGTGATACTGCGAGGGTCATACAATATGCCAGTCAGCAGCCGCCGCATCCCAAAACATGAATGGGTGATGGAAGTGCACTTTGATAATGGTGGCCGCTGTGCGTTGCCCCGCATAATACATCGTCTCAAGATGTGCCCGCAATGGAATACTGACGTGTAATCGATGTGGCGTACTATCAGTGAGCGCCCTTCCAGCGTGGAATGAAACTCTGATAACACGCAATCAGTGACGAATCATACAGGAAGGGGGGGGACAGATGCGAGCGGCACATAAAAGGGATCATTCCCTGTGTAGCGATCGACCACAATAGAGTCGCGAAAATAACGAAAATGGAAATTGGGCGCGCTGTGATAAAATGAGAGCGGGGAGAGATTTCACGCTGTGGGGAAGGAGAGGAGACAGAATGGAAAACGGTTCGACAATGACGATTTGCAAAGATCGCCACGATCAATGCACGCGAAAGTGATATGATGCGGTGTGCAAACCGAGGGAACGCGCAAATAGGCATAGAGAGAAAGAGAGAGAGAGAGAGAGAGAGAGAGAGAGAGAGAGAGAGAGAGAGAGAGAGACAGATCGCCGTGGGGCTGGAACGGACAAGACATACATTGGCACGGGACGAAAGCCTACATTCTGGCTCGTGTGGAAAAGCAACTCCAATCCTAAACAAGGCTTCTGCCAAAGCGGAGATCTCGAATCCAACCAGCACACAAAAGGTTTCTCTCCTCCCACACTCACATATTAATCTCGCCGCAGGGTGTGGAGTGAGTGAGAGTGAGAGTATGAGTGAGAGAGAGAGAGAGGGGGGGGGGAAATGGATGATACCCTCAGTCTCATTAATACTGAAAACAAAAAGCGTTTATTGAAGAACTACAGAGGAAATTGGATGAGGGTAGAGGGGCAATTAGACAGAACCGGATCATCCGGTGCAAGTATCGTTCGAAAAGAAAGATACAGGGAGGATATGACTATGTGAGTGGGTGGGTGATCAAAATACGCGTGTTCTATTATAACTGTTTTTCGAACATTTTCCACATTGGTCGAAATAATCTCTGAAATAGTTGCACATGAATAAGATGTCTATTATAATTCAGCGTGATTCGGTACGCAAAACTCGAAGACACATCAGACAAGTGTGACAACGAAATACATTCTAGTACAGACATTACTCACACACTACGCACATATGAGCGAAAACAATGCCGGTGTGGTATGCAAATGAGGTGAGTCGGCGGTGGAGTGAACGCGTTTGTGGGTCATTTCCGGACTATCCTATTCTCGCCCCTCCTATTCAACCGGCGCCCCCCTCCCGGAAATGTATGCAAATTCTCGGGTTGGATGGAGGCGAGGCGAGGGGACAACAGGCGAGGCAGAAGCGATCGGGAATGCGTGATCGATAGAAGGAGACAAAGAGGCGCGTCGTCTGACTCACACGCCGCGCGGTCAGCCCTGCCTGCCTGCCTGCCTCCCTACTACACAAACCATCTGCCTAATCTGTATGTGCTGCCGACGCAAAATTGGCGAAACTGGTTTTGAAGGAACGAGACACGTGGAGAATGTCGAATACAGACTATATTGTTATTGTACAATACATTATGAATCGCAGCTAAGCAAACGCGCGCAAAAAATTCAACGGCGACTATGATGGAATCTAATTTGCAGGCCACATACTCGAAAAATAGCAAGAGGGAGAGAGAGAAGAGCGTAGGACAGCACACTCATTCAAGAATCCGGCTAGGAAGGGGAGGGAGAGGGAAGGGGAAGGAGGCGATTGGACTGCGACATCTGACGACAGACGAGAGGGGAACATATCCGAAAATGTGATTCCGCAGCTGAATCGCGCCGAATTCGGAATCGCGTGTGTGAGAAGCGCGGAGTGAGAGGCGGGAGAGAGAGAGAGAGAGAGTGGACGCAAGAGAGTGCGTGGCGGGTGGAGAGCGCAGACATGAAACAGCACTGCGGACATTATAACGAACAAATTAGCGGAATTTGGGGATAGAAAGAGAGACGAGCGTAAGACGACAAGCAAGCAACTGTTGATTGGGCGAATATGGGAAGAGGGAGAAGGAGTTGGGGAGGCAAAGTGACCTGCGAGGAAGAGAGGAAGGAGAAGGGGGAGAGGGGGGGGGGTTTAGAGTGAGCGAGTGCCCTGTCTTTGCCCAGCCCTCCCTCTCCAAATAATTATTGCCAGACTCCTTTGCTTTGTCTCGAGAGAAGAAAGCAGAAAACCAAGAATCACGTAAGTAAGCACTTGAAAAAGAAATGGCGTTCTATAGAACGAAGACTGAATAGAAAAAAGAAGATTTTCTACAGCAGGTGATGTATATGTACAAATCCGTATCAAAAAAGGGTCAGTTGTAGAATATGCAATCGTGATGGAAGCATGAAAAGAAACAATGCAACGTCAAAGAACCACAGTGTTTGCTCTTCGTGTGTTTGTTTTTAGAGGAAACAAAGCGAACGGAAGGTATTTCAAACAAATAGCGCATAATAACTCACTATATCACCGATTGCAGCCGGTCAGGGAAGGGACAATGAGGGTAATGATGAGGGAATGAGGAGATGAGGAGAGTCGATGATGAAAAGACATTCAAGTCATTTCTAC
Organism: Rhabditoides inermis; assembly: GCA_963966185.1. Taxonomy (NCBI): domain Eukaryota; kingdom Metazoa; phylum Nematoda; class Chromadorea; order Rhabditida; family Rhabditidae; genus Rhabditoides; species Rhabditoides inermis. The sequence continues at coordinate 631,391 of CAWZYM010000388.1, read as the reverse complement.
ACAAGATTTTTTTCGAACGAGCCGCAATGACTAAAGTGTCTCATTTGTCTTTTACAATGCATTCAATAGGACTAGTTTTGCAATGCGCATGCACCACTGTGCGACCCTTTTTCGTTCGCGCATCGCACCCTACCGTCACTGTGGTTCGACCGTTACTCAAGTTCGAAAAATGCTGAGGAATGTATGCATCATATGTTCATCAATTTCCAAGCAACATGACAAAATCGAGTAGTATAAACATTCGCGGTTTGCAATTAACATTAATGAAGGTCGATTTGTCTTCAATCATGTTCCTTCTTTTCCTACCGTATTGCTGTTCCTACTTTCCTTTGAAATAAATTAAACATCGTCAATAACCTGAAATTTTTCAAGAAAATCAACTATTTTCTTATCGTAATCTTTTATATTGTAAGAACAATCATTATTTCCCACTAACATATGTGGAACACGAATAAAATTTTTTAAAAGATTTATGCAAATACTTTCACATTATTTACAAAAAGAACCCGTTTGCATGTCTCTTCACATGGTTGCATTGAAGGGTACATAGGCCATGTGGCTATCCCGGTGACAGACCTGCAATAAATGAACAAGATCAATGCAATTTTTCATCCCCTTTTATGTATGTCTGAAACACGTCTCAAATCACATTGAGTAACAAAAACGATGCCAGTGTACATGAGAAGACCCGATATCAAACTACACATGTGGCCAGGCACACGGCCCAATGTTGCCGATGTTGCCATTGTCATTGTTGCCACTTTTGGCAACATGACTGTAACTCAGCTCAAAGTTGAGTAATCGTCTCGTTATTGGGCTCGTTTGAAAGCTGGTGATGTCATCTACTCGACTGTAATGTCTTTCAAACCGATATCACACTCTCAGATGAGTTACAGCCATGTTGCCAAAAGCCAAAAGTGGCAACAATGGCAACATCGGCAACATTGGGCCGTGTGCCTGGCCACATCTGTACCACACAATCAACACGTAAACAAATAACAACTTTCTTGAACATTATATACAGACCTGCAACAATTGTCCGTCAATTCCTTTTATGTTTGTCCGGACCACTTCTCAAATCTCAATAGGTCGAGAGTGTTCCAAATATCATCTCACCTGCACCTCGACATATTTCGAAAATAACAAACTCAGAACTTTTAAACTCCGATATGCATGTGTTTCACGGACATAAGTTTCTCGTTATGACTTTACATGATTTCTAGACGTGTTCCATTCGCCACCTTTCCACCTACCTCCTCGAATCGTGCCTCCTCAACAAGGGAGAGGAAGGAGCGAGAGATGGCAAAGTCAATCGCCAGCCACTGAATCCGGGTCACATTGTATATTAAGGAAGAAAAAAAACGAATGAATGTGCAACTGACAGTGGGAGGCATGATAGCAAAAGCGGCTGCGATGAGAGCGAACTGGACGACAAGAGAGTTCCTGTGAATGGAGAATAGGGAAAAATCAATTAATCAATCATGCTTGAACTCACATGTTTCGAGCGAGTCGCGACGTATGAGTGTGAACTGGCGGGACCACGCTGAGGCGGCAATGCGGGACCAGTCTGCCCGGAGGGGACCGGAAGAGAAAGGGGAAAAAGAGACACGTGTGCACACACAGACGCACACACTCAGCAGCGGACGTCACAGGCTCACAGGCTCAAGCATCGTGGATCAATAAAAAAATAACATTGACATTTGAATTATGCATCAAAGACATCAATTTCCATGTTTCTATGATTATCTTGTAAACGATTTCAAACAGAGTACTAATCCGACTAGAATTCATACATACTTAGCACATGCAAAAGAAGAACCATACGATGAAAAAATCGATTATATTGTTGATGAAAGAGTTCATAAAAGAAATTTCATGATAATTTGCTTATAACACAGAAGAAATTATCTGTTAAAAAGTACTTGCGTAAAGCTATTAAGTTTGTCTTGACCCAATTCAACAAAAGCGCATGCATAAAACGTTTAAAAATACAAAAACGAACCTGCGCCTCTCTCTTTCCCCCCTCTCTCTCTCCTCTCTTCTCTCTCTCCGTCTTCTCTCTCTCTAGACGTATGACGTTATTCATTTGTATTGTTATATTTCATCTGTCAGTGTCCACTGTCCGTTATGCGCAGGTTTGTGTTAGTATTTGTAAACGTTTTATGCATGCGCTTTTGTTGAATTGGGTCAAGACAAACTTAATAGCTTTACGCAAGTACTTCTTAACAGATAATATATGTGCTTTTGTTGAATTTCATTGAAATTTCTTCTCTTTCTGATTCCCAAGCTCTGTCGTTAATTAGTACGCATAGAACTATTATGTGATACATTTTATGATGTGACGCACAATGTTGCGTGTATATGTAACTATATTTTTTGGTATTGTATAGAAACAAATCTAATCGACACTTCTCTGAATTACGGTCGCCGTTGTGTAAGTGTATGTCTGCGCTCTTACCCGACAGCGTGCTCTCTCGCGATTTCTCTGCGCGCCCTGCCCGCCTGCCGGGAGAGAGAGCTAGCCAGAATGACGGGAACCCAAAACAACGCAAACCCGGCGCGAATTAGACGCTGGCGGCGGCAAGGCGAACTACACTCAAAGTGCTAGTTGGAGAACACGCGCAGAAAACGCCGAGAGAATACGCTTTCGGCAGAGAGTCAGCGTTACCGGACACGACATCCACCCTTTTTTTGGATAGAGCTTCTTGAAAATTCTGGCGCGAGCCCCAATCCTAAGCCAAAAGAGAGGGCGCTGCGCGCCCTCTCTAATTTTTTAAACATTTTTTTCATAAACTAGTGATTATTTCAGATTGCCATCACGAAGCCCCTCTTTCGCCAACAGTGAACGGTCTCGAGCTTGCCTACTGCATGTAGTCGCTCCTGCCCCCATTAAGCAGTTAGCAGTACGTTTGTGTCGACCTCAGCTCCGGTGATTTCTCGCGTCCTAACAAAGAACCCTCGTCGACGGAAGGGAGCGGTTCAGCGGTTGCGCGCTGGGAACATCCATAAAGTAGTGAAGGAACGTTTTAAAAAAATAACTAGATAGACAGAGATAGAGATAGAGAAGGATAGAGAGATATAAAGAGTGATAGCAAGAGATATGGAGATAGATAGGAAGAGAGAGATAGGTCTCTGTAGGTTTGTGTTAGTAATTGTACATTTTGTTCTTGGTATACACAACGTATCTATGCCCATTATTGGAATTTACTATGTTTTTTTATATTATATGTTGATTATGAAACGCATTCATGCGGTATGATATGATTGAAAAAGACTGATATTGACGATTTGAGAAACAATAGACAGAGTGACTATTAGGTGGATTGCTTCATTTCTGGGTGTATCACAGTCGCAGTCGCCCCCGCATGTTGAGATTTCGATATGACGGAACGGGAGTTGGGTATGGAGTGTGGTGCCCTTTCGCTGAGCACACATCAACGGACCCTTTCTCCCCAGCTTTCCTCTCTCCTCGCGCTCTCCCATCGCATGCACTATCTGTTTGATTAGAAGGCTTGAAAGCCGCCACCGAACTCGCCTGACTGACGGAACCGAAAAAGCATCTGCACACACGGATTGGTAGCTGAAAGCCGTGTGTGATTACACAATGTCTGTCTGGGGGCAAAATGAGAGGACACGCACATCCCCCATCCCTCCCCTCCCAATCTCTCTCTCTCTCTCTCTCTCTCTCTCTCTCTCTCTCTCTCAAATAGTTTTTCGAGAGATGCGTAATGAACGTGGTTTATTTGACGTGGCTTGACCGCCGCATGTTCGCCGCCCATTCGCTGACCACCCACATTGCCTAATAATCCGTGCGCAATCTCGTTGGCGACTCGTTGTGATTGGAGTGATACTGGCTCTCACTCAGCACAGCTGTGTTTCTCCCCTTCTCTGTCTCTTATCTCTCCATCCCATACTAGCCCATAATTTCCGCAACTCTCCACTGCCTTTGCTGTTTCTTTCTCTCTTATTTTCTCACGTTGTGATCCGCTCTTTGAACCGATCTGCCCCCACGGATATTCCCTCACAGAAGATGGAGAGAGAGAGAGAGAGAGAAAGAGAGAGAGAGGGAGGGAGAGGGAGAGAGAACGAGCGAAAGATAAAGGAAGAGAGAGACTTTCACATAATCTGATCAACTCGCAATTGATGCGTTTGTTTAGCGCGTTTCACACGCCCACCGAAGTCTCTCTCTCTCTCCCACTCACAATTTATGGGTATTTCGTCAGTGATGCTCTTCTCGAGATCCTCTCAGCTCCGCACATTTGCATACCAGCGTTTGTTTGCCGCCTGCCGCTCACGACGGTGCAATGACCTGTGTGTTTCGAAGAGAGTGCAGCATCATTTGCATATCATTTGAACTGAAGGAGCTGTGCAGGAGTGTATGACATTCCCATGCAGTGGTAGTGATCGAATTGGAAGAAGGAGGGGGGGGGGGGCAGACGTTCCATTCATTGCTGTCTGCACTTGTCGGTTCGCGCCTTTCCTGATTCATCCTGGGTGGTCTTTCTCACTGTGAACGCTTCAAATGTCATCATAGAAGATTGGTGCTCCGAGCCACAGTATCCTGTCCCAGTCTCTTCGCTTTCCTCAATCCGTGTAATCTTGCATGATTCACTGCGATGTCTGCGGCCGGGTCAGTCACTTGTGTTTTCCTTCTCTCTGTTTCTGCTCATCTCTCTCTTCTCTCTCAACTCTCTCTCTCTCTCTCTCTCTCTCTCTCTCTCTCTCTTTCTCTTTCTCTTTCTCTTTCTCTTTCTCTTTCTCCCGCACCTGGCTAGGCTTGTTGCATTCCTCCGTGTTCCCCGATCCATTACCGCCGACACTTTTTTGTCCCCTCTCTCTCTTCTTGCCAGGTGCGTTCAGACTACGATTGCGCGCCGGCGAAAAAGATGATAGATGCATGCATACTAACTGGCTCGAATGTGCATACGTAGAGAATGTACTTATAAGGGAACGAGGGGAGACAATCCGCTCTCTGATATCAGATGGATTGGATGTCAGGTAACCGGAGCCCTCAATGCGGCTTTCATTTATGCAAATTCGCTTCTCTCTCGCGCAGTGTTTGCGCAGGCGTCGCAATCGACAGTCGATTGTACCAATTGTCGCCACTCTAGCCCACTACAACTCCCAGTCACGTATAGTGCACCTATAATTTTAATCTAGACTGATCGGTGTGCGTAATCGGCTTATTGCATATTGCATGTTTCATAGTCCACTTCCGTTCAATGTCTAAGTGTGCTCGGTCCTCTCGGTCAGTGTTCACTATTTTGTGTTCGCAACATTTCTTCTCTCCTATCAGTGATCGTTCGAGTGCTGACAAAGCCCTGCCAGCTACCGTTCGTAAAAACAACACACACATCTGGCAAGTAGCGAAAGATAAGCTATCGCTCTATCAACACACCTCCAAATCGCGGAAAATCAATGTAGTGCGAGAGAGGCATAAAACACCTTTCGAGAGAGCGAGCGAGTGGCAAGAGCCGTGACGGCACAAGCGACTTGAACTTGCCCTCTCCCTCTCTCTCTCTCTCTCTCTCTCTCTCTCTATCTCTCTCTCTCTCTATCTCTCTCTCTATCTCTCTATCTCTCTCGCAACTAATAAGCGCGCCATTCATCAGCGGACCCTTTTTCTCTCACCGTCCCAATTTCAGGTCAAACAATACACACCCGCACTTTCAGCTTTCCAACATATCCAGCTGCCAGAACCGATCTTCTTTAATAGCTAGATTACTCTCCGGATTTACCTTCTTTCTTCTACCCTCTCCTGTCCTCGCTCATTTCTTTTTTGCCGGGTCTCAGACCGACTGGCGGCATACTTATTTGTATAGTGTAGACACATGCGTTCCTCTCTCTCTCTCTCTCTCTCTCTCTCTCTCTCTCTCTCACTCTCTCTCACTCTTCTCTCGGATCATGTCTCATGTGCTAGCCAGTGGATACTTGTGTTATGGCATGCAGTAACAGCTAGTCCGCCCCGCATTCCTCCTCCCCCTGTCTCTTCTTCCGTGTCGCCTGTCGTCTCCGTGTTATTGTTGTCAGAGTAGCAGCAACATTCAACATATTCCATCAACATATTGCCACTGTGTATGCAAGAAATTAGATTTCTCTCTTCTCGCGCACACTGTTTTTTTGCTGTCATCGATGTCGCGTTGGCTTGGGGACAATGAGTCATTCGGTAGCTGAGAGAGAGAGAGAGAAAGAGAGAGAGAAAGAGAGAGAGGGAGAAGGAGAGGAGCCGATCGGACACAATGCAACCCGCACTCACCTATGCAAATAGACCAACCGTTCGCAAAAACAGAGGATCCGCCGCGCATGCTTCTACCCCTCTCCCTCTGCTCTCATGATTGTTGTGATTGTGTTGATTTGTTGACATTTTCTGTTAGAGTTTCGCAGACAGCGGCGATCGTTGCTCTCTGCCGCCTAGTTGACACATTTCAGATGCGGGATTGAGAGATGCGCAAGCTGACCGTCTTCCTTCTATGCGCTATCACCCTATTCCTATTCGCTCTCAACATCTACGGGTTCTGGCAACTCATCGTCTTCTTCACTTCCAGCAAGGATGAGCTGCTAGGATGTGAGTGTGTCCATGTTTCACTCATAATGTGGACATTCAGTGCAATCAACGACGGCTGAGCCGTCCACTACCACTACTCACAGGATACACCACAAGCATAAAGAACATCACAAACACCACCACAAGCATGCACACCACAGCACAGGTAGGACTGCTAGAAGAGATAAAGAAAAGTAGATGGTGTTGTTCAGCATCGTCCTCTCCTTCTTCCACCACCCGCCGACCGTCGTCTACTACCAGGAAGCCGACGTACAAGTACAAGTTCGACACCACCACTGGAGAGTGGAGGAAGGTAGGTGGAGGGACTGAGACGATGTGATTCATGCTGACCTGTTCAGATGCTAGTGACGACTACGAGTACGCGTCGACCCCTCGTTGCTTATACGAGACCGTCCACTACTAGTACTACTACTACCACAACTACAACAACGACGACGACGACGGAAAGGCCGGTGGTCGTGGTGGAGGAGACGGTAAGACGGTTTCAAGCTACAGAACAAGTTGACGGTGTTGCAGGTGACTCTGCACCCGCACCAGCCACATCGACACCACGGCGTCAACGGGAACCAGATGGAGACGCACCACAGTCACACACACCAGCACAACAAGGTACGTAGGTTACGAAACATGCGTAACAGTGAAACTCACAAACATTTCTAGACTCACCACCCGCAGTCTGTGATTCACGTGCACAAGGAGCACCCGGCGCAGCCAGAATATCCCCTGCCAGGGAGTGGAGGGGGACACGGATACCACACACATGCAGACACACACAAGCAAGAACACGACAAGCACAAGGTACGGAGTGTACTCGTTCCGGAGTTTGTAGGTATTGCAGTAAAAGACGTTGCATTAATCTCACGATTTATTTCCCATTTCAGGTGATTGCTCCCATGCCTGTAGAGCCAGTCACCCATCCCGCGCCAGCGCCTGCCGTCTATTCCGGCCGGGATCACCAGTCCTACCATCACCAGCACCACCGCAAGCACCACCACCAGTATCCGGCTGTCACCACACCGCGGATCGTGGTGACGCAACCGACGACGACGACAGTCCGTCCGGTGACGAGCATGCCGCGTATCACAGTGACCCGGCTGTCCGCCTCCACTTCGATCAATCGAATAACTGGCCAGCCATGGGAGAGGACAGACGGGAGGGACGAGTGGAGTCGGAGGATCATCTATACCAGACCCACACAGCCAGCCACCCAACCAACTATACCACCCACCACTACAACAACCACTACAACTACCACGACAACACAGAAGCCGACCACGACGACGGAGAAGGAGGAGGATGAGGGCAGTGAGTACGAGGATGCTGGTACGTCCCTCATGTGTTTACGTGTTGTACGTGTTTGTGTTCAGAAGACGACGACGGTTTCACGATCGACGTGGCGTTCGAGGATCGATCGAAGTCGCAGGCGGAATTGGACCGGGAGTTGGAGAGGATACGGGAGGGGGAGAGACCGAGGGGAAGGACCACTCTGTCCCCTGTCACCACCACTGACAGTAGAGTGAGGTGGGTGCTACAGACATCACATTTCCAAACCACAACGTATTTAGTGGCTCGGCGACGATTGTCACTGCTCTGATGGACATTGGAAGAGGCGACTGGTGGGAGTACAGAAGGCCGCTAGAGGTGCGCTGCTCTCTCTCTCTCTCTCTCTCTCTCTCTCTCTCTCTCTCTCTTTCGTTCTTACCGTCTGTCGCACGCCTTCTTTTTCCAGGTCTACCACCAATACATGGAGAATCTGATGTCACTTCGGCAACCGATGGTCATCTTTGTCGATCAGATCAGCCACGATTTTGTCGTCAACTATAGAAGGAAGCTGGGACTGGCAAGTAAAACAAAGGTATTCTTTTTTATTTTTCAAGTTTTTACAATCATATTAAAAGCGCCAATTCAGGTATCAAGGTTATGAATTTCTTTTTCCGAACACTTGACAGTGACAGTGACACATTTATTTTCTTCTTCTTTTTTAGCATGTATTCATAGCAGTTCTCAGTTCATTGGTTATTGGAATAACATCACTCAGATATGAATCATGTTTTAACGCAAACACAAACACAATACGAACCAAGTAATAATACTGAACTGGTCAGGTTCATTTGGTTCGTCTGGAGGACCTTCCACTCTCCCGGTATCTGGACGCAGCACAGGAGGTCATCGATGCTGAACTCAACGTATGTATTTGAAACTTGTTTGATAATCGGCAAATCACATTGAATCGCACTATTTATCTGGTCATTCTGTGAGTGGAAGAAGCGTTTGCACATCATATCATTCACTCCTTGATTTGTTTTCAGGATACGGAGCTATGGAAGACGTGGGATCCGATGATGAAGAAACATCCAGAGGCCAAGAGTGGAAAGTACAACATTGTCGTCAACAGCAAGAGCCACTTCCTGTACAACGCAACTGTGAGTGAAACACATACAATTATTATCTATTTCATATTTGCAATTCGAAAGTCTATGTATATATCACAAGTATTAGTGTATCTTTCTTCCCAAAACAATAAAACAATCTGTGAGATGAGAATGCTCTGTTCACGTGTTCGATTTAGCTAGAAGATCCCTTCTCTACCGACTACTTTGTGTGGATCGACGCTGGATATGGACACGGAAACCAGGTATTCACCATGTGATATATGATATATAAAGTTCTACCGATTGGTTGTGAAGATTGATAAGTACTGTTACAACTGATTATCTTTTGATTATGAAACGTGTGGTGATGTTGCAGTCGATCTATCCGTTTTCGAATGAGTGGCATCCGCGGTTCAAACCAGGAAAGATCAGCCTCATCAAACTAACACCAGAACACGATCTCATATCAGGATACGGACTCAGCAACTTATATAGGTGAGGAGAAGGGGAGTGGGAAAGAGGGAGAGAGAATCAAAGTGAGGAACTAAGCGAAGCAGCACTGTGTATTGTTTTTCAGGAAGAACTGGTCGGTTGTATCTGGCGGTTTCCTGGCCGGTGACAAGCGTTCCATCAGCCAGTATCACTCGATGCACCATAGGAAGTTCCTAGAGCTCATCAACAGAGACAAGATCGACGACGATCAGACTATACTCGTCTTAGTAAGTCTCCCCCTCTCAAATGTCTCTCTTTCTTTTTTTCTTATTCTCTCTTTCTCTTTCTCTCTTTCTCTCTCTCTCTCTCCCTCTCTCCCTCTCACACTCCCATTCGCTCTTACAGGTGATCAACCAGCACCCTCACCTCTTTGACATCTACCGCGGCGGGTGGTTCGACGCGTTCAGACTGTTCGACCCCGACTTTTCCTAGTCTCCTCTGTCCACCCGCCCCCTCCTCCATGTCCCATATCTAGTCACGTATTCTATGCATTGATCCCTCATTTATCCATGGGTGCTTTACCGAGTCTTTTCTCAACTGCCTGCGCGAGATTCGCCCGTCCCTTTCTGTCTCCTATTCATAATCCCCTCACCCCAAGGCCCAATCACTCTGTACACAGCACAATAGAACACATATCACTATACGCAATTTTGTAGTATCTATCTAACTATGTTTTTGGTGACATGAATTCGTAGATCGAAGCACCGGTAAGAAAAATGGCACGCACGCTTTTGTGGTTCTAGTCCCCACCCTCTCCATTTTATGATAATATAAAAGTGCTTACTAGGGTTCGCAAGCATTGTATTGTTGTTTTACTATTTGCACTATGTCCTTCACTGTGATGTGTGTTTACGATTATGATAAATGTGATTGATCAAGTGATACAAATGATGTGATTGTGAATGCGATCAAATGAATGTTTGCTGGAACATGACTTTCATCTACATCAACATGACAGCATGAGTTTCGAACATTGACCACAGAAGACAGAAAACGGGAAATTCACGCCAGCACGGCATTAAGTAGTAAACAGTATAGCCTAAATATGTGGGAATGACTATAAGCAAGGGTGATACGAAATTGACGAAGGGTCTTGCAAGTGTTCGCTCTTTGCGCATTCTGTTTGCGCTCCCCTCGTTTAGAGTGCATAAAGAACTGATTGCTGATCAGCCATTCCTCGATGCATTAGAAGCATTTTATTAACCACTTACCGATTCGTGAAACGTTTCATTTTCGTGTTTTGATTGTGAGAGTTTCAGTGCACATATCATACACTCATTCATGCAACTTTTGTGGTTTGTTTTGGGTAAGAGATGGGTGTGAATGGGTTTGACGCATCTGCCCTTCTTTGCCGCTTTTTCGCGTTTGATCACAGATTGACAGAAACAGCGACTTTCGATTTCAGTTCCGGTTTCTTGCGCCATGATCATCATTTTGTTGTCGGTTCTAGTTTGGATTTCCGATGCACTCTTTGCCGGTGAGTGAAGGGAGATGCATGTAACTTTAGACGTATATTTACAGATTCTTCCGTCTGGTACAACACCCCTTGCCTTCAAAAATGTAATAGAAACGAGTAAGGGACAAAATCATACAACCTATGTTATACATGGATGCATTTCAGCTTCGCTATACCACCATTGCTGGTTTTGAGTTTTGACGGATTTGCTGCAACGTATTTGGAACGAGTTGAGATGAAGAGTTTGCAGAGAATGGCAAAATGTGGAACCAAAACCAAAGTGAGTTGTATGATGAACAATATTTATTCGGTCGATGTTTCAGTACATGTACCCATCGTACCCACCGAGAACATTCCCAAACCACTTCAGCATCATTACTGGGTAAGAATGTGTTTGTAAGGAATGCATACCTTGATTGAATTATTCATTCAGATTGTACATGGATCAGCATGAAATCACGGACAACTACATTTACGACCCCTCTATTTCCAATAAGCTGGAAGATATACGAAAAGTAAATAACTCCGAGTATTTTGAGAAAGGATGGCCGGTGAGTGAACGTTATACTACCAGGAACATGATCCAATCTTATCAGATTTGGCGCGAGGTGAAGCGTCAGAGAAATGCAAAGACTGCGTGTCTTTTCTTCGCAGGTTGCACACAAGACACTACCAGTATGTGAAATACACAATCACTTTTTTATCCATTTTCAGCTTACAAGCCCGACATATCGTTTCCGTTTGATAAATCGGACAAAATGACGTTTGCTATGAGAGTTGAACAGGTGAGCTGTGTTATCGTGATTAACTTTATTCATAAACGTTCAAGATCCTAGCGTGGCTAACGCTGCCGAAAGACCAGCGTCCTTCTCTGATCACTGCGTATTTCGATCAGCCGGACACGACCGCCCATGGATCAGAGGATGTGGCTGAAGTATGAAACAATTTTTGTCAACTGAACGTTCTAGTATTTCAGTTAGACGAAACTCTGCGTAGTGTAGACGCGACAATCGACCTTCTCTTTTCTTCTCTCCACAACGCAAGTCTGCTCAATTGTGTCAACGTCGTCATTGTGTCTGATCACGGTAATCACAAAAACGTCAAAGTAAGCTTCATAGTTTGTTTCAGGAATGGCGGATGTGACGCAGACGGTATCGATCGATGAGCCTCTATCGAATGTGTCTGTGTTCGCTACTACGGGTGCAGTGAGCAGGGTGTGGAGAAGAGAGGAAGAAGACTCACAAGTGGATGATCTGGCCGCCCAATTCCATTGCAACACCAGCATATACAGGGTGAGTGTGTTGGCGTACTAATCAAACACGAAACTGCGCGAAAAGGGCGGATGCGTCAATCCAATTCCTTCTCCATAAGAATGTTGGAGCCCCCTTGCTAGGTGTTCACTCGCGAGTCGCTGCCGCCCCGGTATCACTACTCGCAGACTGGAAAGTCGGGTGACGTCATTCTCGACGCGACTGCCGGAACGAGGATCGAATATACGTGAGCGTTCTACATAGCGTGTGGCTGAGAAGAATATGAAAAGATATATTTTCAGTCCCATGTGGGTGGATTACCACTACTACCGCGACCACGGACACGACTTCATAGATCCGACTATGCGGGCCGTGAGTGAAACTATATGCTTACTTTGTAGTACTATACTTGTAGTACTATAGATATTCTTCGCTCGCGGTCCTTCAATTGCTGTCAACACTGTTCTCGAACCGTTTCAGAATGTGGAGTTGTTCAACTTGTTCATAGGTAAACGAGCAAACATGATAAGCATACATACCTAAACGTTCCAGACCTGCTCGGACTGCATAAATCGGCTGAGACCTCCGGCACACCCGGTCTACTCGCTCCCGCACTCCGCTCATACCATCAACAACAGGAGAAGACGATGGAAGCAGCACATCAGACATCAGACAACGTGACTTTCTACATACACGAGTATCAATTATATGTCGTTTCAGATGCGACCCGCCTCCATTCTCGCTCCTCCTCACCGGACAGTGCTCCCGACACGACAACGTCTCCTCGGCCTACAATCGAGCCGGTCTCACCGCCTTCTCACATGTCCACATCCATTCACACAACACAGTACTCGCACTCGTCGACACTGCCAATAGAGTGACCGAGAAATGTGAGTGCTATAGGAGAATCCATGTGTGGGATAGTCTGTTTATCTAATTGCAGTGAATCTTGTGAGTTCCTCGTCCGTCTCGGCTATCCTCGATTGGATAACGCCTTCTCTTGTGGAATGGACAGACGCGGGTTCTCTCCACATTCTGGTCGGGGCCAACAGAGACACCAAGAGAAACGCGCAGAAAGAGTGGGTTACACATTCACAGTTGAAAACACAAAACACAAAACTTTAATTAAAACTACAGCTGTTTTCAGTATTCTGTTCATCTCTCTGCTGCGTTGTTCGGATGACTGTTCCGATCCATCTGTTCTCTCGTTCGCCTTTCCACTCTCCGATAGCCTTTTCATTTCAACGAGCTGTATGGTGAGTCATTTGACAGAAAACGGAGTGTGAATCAAATTGTTCAGACTTCGTCGGAGGTTCTGCTGACATACACGGCGTCTCTTCGTGATATCGAATCACTGATAAGTGGTCGCTTCTTTGCATCGTCTCCTCTACTTTCGGAGCATCTCGCACTTCGTCTGCGCACGCGCATTCACGAGTCTCTCTGGTGAAACAAGCACTCATAAACGATAAATGGATACACTTTGTATTTTGCACACGTACCCTCTGTTGCTTGTGCGCTTCGCGCTGCTCGCTGCAATGCAGGTGCTTATTCATGTCTATAGGTTACGATTTTTTATACGAAATGTGTGCTTGAAATGTTTTCAGATAACGCCTACAGTGTATGCCGATTAAAGCTACGGACTTAAAAATTTCTGCGTTTGTCTTCAACTATGGCCACATAAGATGTGACAGTGCTAGTGTAAAACACTTGAGAGCTCACTTAAGAAACCACGCAAACGACTTTACTATGAAAACAACTTTTCGTGAATTTGACACATCAAAATGACTATAATATGGTAACATGAAATACAGAACACATCAAAGGATATATGCACGCATTCACAAAGAATGATTGTCGAACGAAGGGGCGGGGCTAGTTTCCTACCGTAGTTCGCAGCCCGCGGCTGTGTGAGCTCTGCTCTGCATATGTACAGTCATACTAAATGTAAGGCTCTACCAAACCCCTCCTTGTCCCTACACCACCACCACCTTCTCTCTCTCTCTCTCTCTCTCTCTCTCTCTCTCTCTCTGTGTGTGTGTGTGTGTGTGTGTGTGTGTGTGTGTGTGTGTGTGTGTGTGTGTGTGTGTGTGTGTGTGTTCCCCTGCGAAATAGAGTTGCTGCTTGTTGCCCGATCGCACTTTTCACCAATCGTTCATAAATATGCCCAAATGCACTAGAACATATTATACCGTTGAATCGTAAATATCGATTAGATATCACATCGATAAACAGAATTTGATCCGATACTAATAGTAGCAAAATCATGTGTACTAATGACTCGGAGGAGGCCCAGGTTTGTACTTTTTCTTTACAATTATATCGCTGATTCACTCACAATACATTTAATGTATACAAAAACTGTATACAAAACACAAGCGAATGAGAAAGAAGAAAACTTCATGATTGGAACAGTCATCCGCACAGCGCGGAAAAAAGTTGTAAAAAAATGATGTTTTACTTATTCTTGAAAAACATGGCCTTTTTCATGATCTTTTATGATTATATGTAATTGGGGCCGGGTTGGCCAAGTGGATAGCGTCACAGCTTGCTAAATGAACGGTCGCTGGTTCGATTCCCCTCGCGGGCAATTGTTCTGCCGAATTACACTACCTCCCGGTGGGCCGCGTCAACCCACTCTCTGAGAGTCATACCATCGGCGGCGGCAGTCTTTCAAGATCTTCTACCACGCCTCGCATCCGGAACTGGTCACTTCGCGATGTTCACGCCCATCTACCATGAACAGTCAGGACTCGCGCCGCACTGTTCCAGCCAAGTAGCCCCAATACCCCATTGTAGGATTGTGCGTGCTTCCAGATAACCCATCATGCTTGTATGTACATGTCGGAATCAGGCTGATAATAAATGATGACTATGTAATTCATTTTGACTTTGTTGAATACATACAAGTTTATCGCTGATGATGGTTCCGGCTAGTTATTCACACATTCGGTCTGATGAACCGAAATCGAATGTGTTCCAACTTCTCTGCTTTTCATATACATATTCAGGAACCAATGAAGGTGGGACACAGGAAACACAGTATACGAAACGTAAAAACATATGTGATCCACACTCGATCGACAACTTCGTTTCCTTATGAGTTCGTTGCGTGGATGATGCGATTTGCATAATTTCTGCTCGGACTGTTCTGGGGTTCTGGCCATTTGCGTGGCTGCGAGTTGTCGCCTTCTGAGATTAACATGTCTCTCCCTCGCCCACCCGTCTCTCTCCCCTCCCTCCCTGTCATTTCTCGTCCACACCCTTTCCTTTGCTAGTTGCCTTTGTTCTTATTGTTTTGTCGTTGCTGCTTGTGTTGGTTGTTGTGCATTGTTACGCGTTGGTTGGTTATTGATTTATTATCAGTTGTTTCAGTGATGGCTGTGGTAACAAAGGCTACCCGGGAGACATCGGAGCAGCGAAAGGAGGAGGAACAGTTAAGCGAATGTGGAACGGACTTCTCTGGATCCTGCGACTCGAGCAGGGACAGCACGGATTCCGAAGTGGAAGACGAGCAAGAGGAGGAGGAGGAGACTGGAGGTGGGTTGGGGAACAGTGTTATAGAATGGAATCGATCGATTATCGATCTCTCTCTCTCTCGTAGGCTCCTCCTCCTCCTGTTCTGAGGACGAGTTCGACTCCGACTGTGAGATCGACCACCCCCTCGTCTCCTTTATGTCTCCCCGCATGGTCAAGGTACGCCCCGCCCTCAAGACCACACCCCTAGATCACGGCGCGTAGACAACGCTCTCTAGACCACGCCCCCTCTGACTCCACCCCTTTTCAGGCGTGCATCGCATACGCTATCTTCCTGGTGGTTATAATCTCTTACTTCCTCTACACTATCTACGAGATCGGATGGGACAAAGTACGTCCTACTGTAATATACCGTATACCGTACCCCGACCTACAGTACCCCTTTTTAGGCGATGCACGATTTGTCGTCGCCATCCCATGTGTGGGAGATGTTCAAGAAGGAGATTGAGCTCGTCGTCAACCTCTTCGCTATCAAGGACGAACTCTGAAGCTACAGTACCCCTATTTAATATCTTACACTATATGATATCTTACACATGTCTCCTCAGTATCTTATTAAATTATAACTTAGTGTGTTATTTAATTGTGTCTGATAAAAAATGTTGTGATTATGATGTGATGAATGTGTTGAAATGAGACGACGACTGGAACGTGATACGTGATTAGACAATCGATTCTCTTGACCTAAGAATCAGGTGATTTTTGAGAGACACCTGCGCAAAGAAACAAACGACAACCGTTTCACATGCATTTGTCGGTTTTTTTCATTGAAGAATGTGTGGAATAAATGTTGCTTGAAGCCAATTTTTGAAGCCAATTGTATTTATTCCCTTTCTATCTATTCTTGCCCTAACAACATATATATATATATATATATATATATATATATATATATATATATATATATATATATATTATATATATATATTTATATATATATATATAATGTTTTCGAATGGTAACTACATTACAGCGCAGATGTGACTCTTGTTTGTGTTTCCTCCGAGAAGGGACTGAGAAGAAGAGGGAAGCTACAGTACCCCCTCTCACAAACCCCTCTTACAGTCCCCCTTTTATATCCCCTCTTTTACAAGTCATGTCTAGATTTGTATTATACTGTGTTTCCTGTGTCCCACCTTCATAAATGAATAAATGTTGTTTTCTATTTGTTTTGTGAGTTTTAATTTAAAAAGTTCTTTTCACTTGACACTGTCGATTTATCACGTATACACTATATAGATCGATGAGAATAGATGCACGAGAGGCGAGTGAATGCAACGGGGCGTGGATTGTGCGTGACTTGGAAAGCGAGACTGTGACTTGCTGTGTGTGCATGTGACTCGCACGTGACACACCTGGTGTTGATCCTAGTCTCGTCACATCATACAGACCAATAGATTTTGCTCTTCCCTGTCCTAAGTGAACTACCGTGCGGGGGCGCGGCTCGGTCGATAGAGCGTTCGTCTCGCTCTCAAATTCGATAATCGATCTCCCTCGGAGTCAACCATGATTCCGAGATTTGCCCAGCCCCTGTGGTGTGGCAATCCACTCTCATGCCAGCCAGAAGGCGTCGCAGCACCATCTACGCACCAAGGAACGGAAATCAAAACATTCGACGTCATCCAATCCAACTTCCTTCTGCCGACGGCGTCGTAATCGAAGAACCCTATCTTGTTCTCGACTTTCACTCGAATTTCACTCGACTATTATAGGACCTCGGATTAAACACGCTGTACAATAAAAACAAGCAAAAACTGTTCCTCGAATCTCGGTCGCTTCTTTCTCAAGAGAACTGCGGATTTCGCAGTATCATGTGGTACGTGCCTTGCTTACACAGTAGTCATTCAAAGAAAACAATATGTATTTGTTTGTGAAGATAGAACACAAACAACACAGTATATTACACATCTAGACATGACTGGGCTATGAAAGGGGGAGTGTAAGTGGGGGACTGTAAGAGGGGGAGTGTAAGAGGACTATAAGAGGGGAGTATAAGAGGGGTTTGTGAAAGGGGGTACTGTAGCTTCAGAGTTCGTCCTTGGTAGCGAAGAGGTTGACGACGGGCTCAATCTCTTTCTTGAACATCTCCCACACATGGGATGCCGACGACAAATCGTGCATTGCCTAAAAAGGGGTACTGTAGGTCGGGGTACAGTATACGGTATATTACAGTAGAATGTACCTTGTCCCATCCGATCTCGTAGATAGTGTAGAGGAAGTAAGAGATGATAACCACCAGGAAGATAGCGTATGCGATGCACGCCTGAAAAGGGGTGGAGTCAGAGGGGGCGTGGTCTAGAGAGCGTTGTCTACGCGCCGTGATCTAGGGGTGTGGTCTTGAGGGCGGGGCGTACCTTGACCATGCGGGGAGACATAAAGGAGACGAGGGGGTGGTCGATCTCACAGTCGGAGTCGAACTCGTCCTCAGAACAGGAGGAGGAGGAGCCTACGAGAGAGAGAGAGATCGATAATCGATCGATTCCATTCTATAACACTGTTCCCCAACCCACCTCCAGTCTCCTCCTCCTCCTCTTGCTCGTCTTCCACTTCGGAATCCGTGCTGTCCCTGCTCGAGTCGCAGGATCCAGAGAAGTCCGTTCCACATTCGCTTAACTGTTCCTCCTCCTTTCGCTGCTCCGATGTCTCCCGGGTAGCCTTTGTTACCACAGCCATCACTGAAACAACTGATAATAAATCAATAACCAACCAACGCGTAACAATGCACAACAACCAACACAAGCAGCAACGACAAAACAATAAGAACAAAGGCAACTAGCAAAGGAAAGGGTGTGGACGAGAAATGACAGGGAGGGAGGGGAGAGAGACGGGTGGGCGAGGGAGAGACATGTTAATCTCAGAAGGCGACAACTCGCAGCCACGCGAATGGCCAGAACAGTCCGAGCAGAAATTATGCAAATCGCATCATCCACGCAACAAGAAAAACAAAGAAACACATTTGATTTCGGTCCCTTTCATGAGACCGAATGTGTGAACCTACGTACTAGCCGTAACCATCATCAATCATCAGTGATAAACCTGTATGCTGTATGCAACCAAGTCAAAATGAGCTATATAATTTATAATAAGATCATAAAATATACAATGAAACGTCATGTTTTTCCAATATCATTTTCAATTATGAACTTACTAAATATTTTTTTCTGCTCTGTGTGGATGGTTCTTCCAAGTTCTCTCCTTTCTCGTTCGCATTTCCCCCCTTTTACAGCCGTATCATATACACAAATCATATTGTGAGTCATATCAACGTAAACACTGCGAGAAATAGAATCAGAAACACGGACACGCGGATCCTTACGAGATATGAAATCACTGATAGGCGTCTCTTTCTATTTATTTCTTTTGTTCCAATTTGAGCCCCTTTCTCGCGCATTCTCTCAATCGGTGAGCTTATTGCACTCAATAAAGCAACTGTCACTATACATCTTTTTTTCGATTTTCACATAATTCATGTGTTTTTGTAGTGCTTCTTACACTTAGCGGCCGACTATCTATAGTTTTTTTGATTCGGACCATGATTGAAGTGTGTTTAGATAGTGGTGTGCGTGCCGCTCTGTGCACTTGGGATAGGCAGACGAGCTCCGACCACAAAGACCCAATAAACAACAATCCACACCCGTACACGCTGCACACCTTTCACAGTCGTGTTGCATACTTAGCCTAGACGTCTGTGTGCTCTGCTGTCTCCTTCCTCCTCTCCTCCTCTATAAAGGTTCACGTGTATTGGGATTCTGGTGTGTCGCCTGATTCTCTCGCCTCATTCAATTCAGATCAGATGTCATGGAGAGTTTGTTCAGCTATTCTATTCGCTCTGTTCCGCATTGTTCACGCGCAAAATGGTAAGCGATCATATCATCTTTGAATGATTGTTTGATATTCAGCGACACACTGGTCGGAGGAAGATTGTGAAGCGAAATGTCCACTTCCTGGGTTTGTTCAAATATCTTCGCGTCATGTCTGTTTCGAGTTGCAGTTACAAGATCCCGCCGCTAGTGTTGCTTTCTCTTGATGGATTTGCGTCCAAGTTTCTGGATCAAGTGAGAATACACGCTCTGGAGAGCATAGCGAAGTGCGGAACCAGAGCCAAGGTTTGCGAAACTGAATTATAGATTGGATTAAATTGTTTTAGTATATGCACTCCTCATATCCAACTCGAACGTATCCTAACCACTTTACTATATCCACGGGGTGAGTTTCATTCAACTCTTTGCTCACACCACTCTGTTCCAGTCTATGGGTGGAATCGCATGGCGTCACAGACAACTACATCTATGACCCTACCGTCGTCGACAAGCTAGTAGACGTGCGGAGAGTGAACAACTCGGGATTCTTCAACGGCGGATGGCCGGTGAGTGAACGAGCCCGTTACATGTAACATGTCGAATCTTTGTAATTGAAGATCTGGCGCGAGGTGAAGCGACAGCGCGGTGCGAAGACAGCTTGTGTCATGTTTGCCGGATGCTTGCAAGACCCAACAGGTGAGAAAATGGAGTGAATCCTTTTTTACTTTTTTTTTACAGAATACAAGCCTGACTGGACGCATACATACACGGATCACATGCCGTTCGAGGAACGGGTTGATAAGGTTAAAAAATGTGTAGTATGTATAACGTATTGAAAGTCCATTTCAGATAGTGAATTGGCTGTTACTGCCAGAGGCGGAGAGACCTCTATTCGTAGCGGCATACTATCAGCAACCGGACAAGGCTGCGCATGACTTTGCTGGCCAAGAAGAGGTGACTGAAGGAGAGAGAGATTTATGATGTTTCTCATGAAATAGACAATCGGTATAGTTTCAACCACTGTCACTAAGCAAACATTTTTGATCGATACGTTTCAATCATTTCACGTAATGATTAAAATATTTCAAACGTCAATGTCATTTTCATGTTGAACTGATGTCAATAACTATTTACACAAACTGTCTAGTTGTACGCGATGCTGCGCGCAGTGGATGGCTACATAGACCTGCTGTTCTCATCGCTCCACTCAGCCCGCCTCCTCCACTGTGTCAATGTGGTGATCGTGTCCGACCACGGTGAGTCTCGGCATAGTGCCCGAGTGTGCAACCCTCTCTCAGGAATGACGGACATCCGGCGCACCGTGTCCATCGATGAGCCGCTCGCCAATCTGTCTGTCGTCGCCACCACATCGGCCATCTCTCGTGTGTGGTCGGTGGGAGGGGAGGAGAGCGCGGACAGACTGGCAAGCAGGTTCACGTGCAACACCACACAGTATAGGGTGGGCACAGAGAGGGAGGGAGAAAGAGAGAGAGAGAGAGAGAAAGAGAGAGAGAGAGAGAGAGAGAGAGAGAGAGGGATGGAGGGAGGGAGGGAGAGAGTGAGGTGGGTATGTGTCTGTCAGGTGTTCACTCGTGGCTCGATTCCTCCCCGCTTCCACTACTCCTCGACGCCCCGAGTAGGGGATGTGGTATTAGATGGCGCGCTCGGATCGAGGATCGAGTACGTGTGAGTTCGGATTGTCAAAATACTTACTGAAACGAAAAAGATTAAGTTGCATTTTCACGTGTTACGAGGCAAGAGTTGCATATTATTTATAAATACAATGTAACTGTAAAATGCGTGTGTTTAGTGGCTCTCGTCCGTTGTGGAAGCTGCATAGAGACCACGGACACGACTTCATAGAACCGGATATGCGAGCGGTCCGTTCTCCTTTTCAATCTTTAGATTTTCTGTCTATTCCTCTCATCTCTCACCATTATTTTAACTTACCCATTTTGGAGGATCGTCCAACTCATCCATAGTTTTGTAAACAATTAATTATTGACTTTCATCCATTTAATATGTACATTTAATCTCTCTCTATCTCTCTCTCTCTCTCTCTCTCTCTCAATCACTTTTTCAATTTTGGAGGCATTCGTTTATCAGTCTTAAGGCGGTTCAAAGATGGATAGAGACTAACCGCACGTTCATCCTGTCCTCCATGCAGATCTTCTTCGCGCGCGGTCCGTCCATCTCTCCGCGAGTTGTGCTGCCCCCGTTCCAGAACGTGGAGCTGTTCAACCTGTTCTCCGATCTGCTTGGCCTCGAGTCGGCAGTGGACACGCACGGCACACCCGGACTACTCGACCCCGCACTCAGACACTACCAGCACGACTACGACGACGAGCCACAGCTGGGCATGGCAAGGTGGGAGGGCGCGGGTGTGAGGGTGTAGGGGTGTCTAGCTTGAGCCCTGACGTGTGCGCGTCTCGCTCCTCCGTCTTCTCCCTCTCCCTCTCCGGTCGGTGCGTCGCCCGCAGCGGGGGACTCTCGCAGGTGAGCAATGACGATTAGGCTGTCGTCAGATGCCAGCAGACGAAACCACGTGATTTTTCAATCGCGTATAGCATGTAGATTATGAAGATACACTTTTCGCAGGTCTCGAACACACATGGCCGGACGACAATGGGAGTGACTCGTCTGCCCGCGAAGGGAGATGTGTCCACGCCATTCATCAAACGACTCTCTGCAGTCGTACAACGAGGTGCAGAACGTGAATATATACTCTAATAACCAAATAGTGCAGCTGGAATTTCGCACGCACTCATCTCTTCCATATCTGGATGGCTGTTGCCGTTTCTTTCCAAGTGGACGGGAGAATACGGGGCAATGCATGCACTCATTGGAGTGAGCAGACAGCAGGAGCGGACACAGAACGAGTGAGTGTCTCAATCTCTCATTATCATTATCTCCTCACTTCCTACAGTATCCTCTTCCTCTCCCTCCACCGATGCGCTTCCGGCGGCGTCGACCATGAAGTGAATCCCCGAAAATGCCAGGCAGAAGGTAACGTTTGCGTGTTTTACATGATCACAGATCCAATACGTTCCAGATTCTGCGCGAGTGTTTTCGTTCGCCTTCCCACTAGTGGATAGTGTCTACACAACTACTAGCTGTATGGTATGTGAAGAACCATGAATCACAAAGCAACTTCATAGATCGATTTCAGACACGCGACTACATACTGAAGACGTACTCCGCTTCGCTGAGAGACATCGAGCATCTAATAGGAGGAGAGTTCTTCGCGCACTCTTTGTACACATCTAGGTGGGTGGAAGATTATGATCGAAAAACATATCTCTTTCTAGGAGACGACTTCTTCTGCGCACATTTATCAATGAAGAACTATGGTGATCACACACACTGACATAATTTCCGTTATTATAAACTATGAAACCATAAATGTATTGCTGATACAAATGAATACAAAACAATAAGTTTTTTTTTACTCGAGCTTGTATGAATAGGTGAGCATTAAACGTGTGGTCAGTGTTTCAGAAATTAGTTCTTCGAAAAAAGACACAAATAGCTCCGGTATACATGCGCACTGTTCATGGGGGTATTTTTTTATATAAAATACTTTATAACTTATTATGTTTCGTTGTAGGAGAATGTAATTTGAATGTAAAAGTATCATTTGATTGAAACTGACTTTTTACGCAAACTCTTTCAAGCAGTACTCATTGCTCATATCACGTTTTATACACAACACATAATCATAAATGTTAGCACGTTTTAATTTTCCGCATCAACCATTTCTTGCTATCATTTGTTATAATGAAAATATATATTTCGAGTATGAACAGAGATTGCAATGTGATAGAAGGTCAAAAGACAAACACCGATCGAAATATAAGATACGTTTATATACAGCAATACCACTTTTCCGCATCTCACGAATGAAGCAATCCTTTTCCTATGTACATCTCTCCGAAATCAACTGAACCCTGAGTGTGAATTAGATTTCTCGCCTCTCATGTTATTTATTTTCTCCACTCGTTTTCTTTTTCTGTCCAGACAGCTGTTTTATGGAATTGTGAGAGAAGCAATTGCAGGCGGGCAAAACAATGGACTGACCAAACACCTGCGGATTGTCATAACGGGGCGGATTGCATGGGGTAATTGTTATTATGAGGATTACAGGTTTCCCATGCGGACATGAGTAAAATGTCTGGTTTAGCTATGTACTAGGCAATTGAGAGAAGAAAGTGTGCAAAACATCGGAGCTTCTTTCTAGAAACGCTTATATTATCAATCAATTGGTACTAGTTATGTAGTAGTATGTAGATGGGGGGGGAGCTTCAACAAAACTCACATTTACGTTCTCCGGAAATATTTGGACGGGAACGCTGAAAAAATGTTGCGAATTATGTGCAAAAACCGATCGTCAGTGGTCTTTTTCCTCGTTTATGCCCTTACTGGATAGGCGGGCGAAAATGGGAGAAAGAAAGAGATAGAGCCTGGTCTCAGCGGATTCATTCAGTACATTCTTTGTGGGAGAGAGAGAGAGAGAGAGAAAGAGAGAGAGAGAGGGAGAGGGAGAGAGAGAGAGAGAGATTGCCTCCCTTTGCCTCTCCATATCACATACTCTCTCGCCCGCACTCTCTCACTGGTCATCAAACCTCGATTACATCATTAATTTCGCTCCTCTCACCACACACATGCGGCATTTCGTCTATCACAGGCCACATGTCGTTTTATTCGAACATCTGATCGCTCTAGCTGTCTCGCTCTCTCCTTATCACATGCTCTCTCGCAGGCTAGTCACTGCGCCCTCTCAATTGCGCGTGTTCTCTCGCGTCTCTCTAGCTGTCCTCGTAATTCAGGGAACATCTTCTGGTGTATGATCTCCGCTGTACGGCTCCCATCGTCGATGTTTGGAGAGGGGATAATTAATTGCTTCCGAATAATTACTTCATTTCCCGGAGCTGTTGGAAATTTGTGATGATCTGAAGTGATTTGATTTTGTGATGATCTGATTATGAGTGTTTTATTCTTTGCCACTTGGAGTTTCATCTTCTTTCTGCTTCCTTACATTCAATGTGTTCTCTTTTCTTCCGACTTGAATGACCCCGCAGGCCATTCTCTCCTCTGATAGCCCCTCAGGCAGTTGTTTCTTCCATCCACTTCCTTCCTCATGTCTCACCTCGTTATCAATGATCTTCCATCCCGGATCAAACCCCTTCTCTACTCACTCTAGTGCTAAAGAGTGGTCCTCGATTTTTGATACATTGTTTTTGTGTTAATCTACTTTCGCCTCTCAAATTACCTCTTTAGACGGCCGGTGTGGATGAGTTTCCAAAGAGGGAAGATACTAGAGAGAGGAAGGGAGAGAGAGAGAGAGAGAGAGAGAGAGAGAGAGAGAGAGTCCTCCAGAGAGAATCGAAATTCGAGCCATATGCGGTGTGGATGCGGCCACCCTTGAGCCCTCTTCTCTAGAGTACATTTCTCCACACGCCTGCATACCATCAACACATCTATGTACACATCACATGCGGTCGCCCACAATATGTGCAATGTTCGATCCCAATCTATACGCTAACTCTATCTTTAGTCGTGTTTTTGTACGGTACATTTCAGTTATGACTAATGACATCACTCAATAACTTAGATTATCACCCCCCATAATTTAGATTTCCTGTTTTTATCCTCAGTTCACCTTTCTCTTATTAATTTCTCTAGCCACCGATCTATCTTACTCGTTAGCCCTTTCCCAGTAATTTGTCTATGAAAACGGTTGTTACTATTCTCACGAGGGCTCATTAGACGAGGGGGAATTTGACATACAGTTTCTTAATGCCACTATAAGCTGACGTGATGCCCATTTCTTTAGTACTCGAGCTTATTAATTTATTCGCCGTTTCTGGTCGCGTGTCCGCCTGCCTCTTTCTTGTCTCTTCACAATCTCACTCCGTTTCACTCCCCGCATATCATTGTGTCAGCACGTCATTTTGTAGCCGAATCTCGTGTGAGAAACAGCTGCTTCGTTTTATGTATAAGAATGTCCCTTACCTTTTACGATACAAATATAATAAAATCTAGTGATACTGTTAACATTTTTAAAGTGAGAGGAAGAGAGAGAGAGAGAGAGAGTCTCCCTTCACTCATATATAAAAACGCATAAGTTTTTTTAAAGGTCTTTTTTTCTTTTTCGTTCGTTCGCCTCTCGCCTTTTGTCTTTGCAGAAGCAAAAAGGGTCGGGCGATTTGTGTAAGTGTCTTGTCGGAAATGGCACGAATCGCGTTGCGACTCTTCCGAGGCGACTCCTCCACTCTCTCTCTCTCTCTCTCTCTCTCTCTCTCTCTCTCTCTCTCTCTCTCTCTCTTTCCCTCTTCCTTCATTTCTCTCTCTTTCTCTCTCCAACTGTTCTCACTCCCGTCACCTCCTCTGAGAGCGAGCATGTTTTGCGTCTCATGTATATATTACATTATCGTATCCATATTAGACTAGTATACTCTAGTCGCACGCCTCGCAGATCCCCTCACAGCAATGTTGCGCTATATGAACAATTGTATTCATGTCCCCATTTTCCCCTAGGCCTGGGTTGATAGGAAATGGACTGGACTGTATAGGTAATTGAGGTTTATTGCTGATGAGAAGAGAAGCTGAGGAGCGGGGTCGAATCATTCACTCGAGTGATAACACATGGTTCTCTTGCCACCATCATTTTCGCAAGGCTGATTCAATTCGCCTCTCCTTTCCTTTCCTCTTCTCTCTCTCTCTCTCTCTCTCTCTCTCTCTCTCTCTCACACCCTCTCCCCTTCCCTTTTCTTAGCCCGCGCACGCATTTATTATGCCTTATTATTACATGTATCGCTATCCGACAAGGCATGAATTATCGAAAAGCACTGGGTTTCGTTTTTCGTTTCCGCATATCCCCTCTCCCATTTGTCTCATATCTCTCTCACATTGTAGTATCTACTCGCTTTGATCTAACCAGTAACTGACCAAGCGATCTCATTATTGTAATTTTATTTAATATTTGCTTTGAGTACACAGCGGCTCTCATGACAACGGCAGTACGCTGCAAATACAGGGACAACATGCGTTCGCATAATAATTTATTCATGCCCTTTAACTATTTACTGGCTCGAAGGTGTTTACTCGACCTGCGAACTAGAAATATGCATACATTACTCTATCCAATAATCGGTAGCCATACTCAATCTCTTTTCTACTTACGACCATCTCGCGTCACTCGGTCTTTCTTTTTCCACTTCCATTCAGTATTGCCGTATATTCCAGCCGGGTTTTTGTCGTAAAAGTGCGCGCATCTTGTGGCAATTTCGGATATATTGACAAGTATAGGCGGAGCTAACGCTTCTTCCAAAATATGCGTCAACTCGTTTTCGGCGAGCCATTTCCTTATCCTGAACAAGCGTGGAATAAGTCGAAAATATTGGTGGCGCGTTGTTTGTTGTGTTCTGGCAGTGACTGGTCGAGTGCGGTCATCCGATAAGTTCCAGAGATCCGCCCGGACACGGTTTCACTCGCCCTCACCTCATTCGTATTCTTGACGTATCGCACTTAGCGCTCATGTTTTGTACATTGCGAGAGTTTGAAATTTGCGCCTCTCAAAATCTACAATTTGGCCACTGTCGGCAATTTGAAACCTATCTACGCCATTCATTTTGCAAGCAATATCTATTTTGTTTCTTGCAACACTAATGTTTTAGATGTGTTCAACGGCAGCTCCTGTGACGGATCGATCATTAGACATGGACAACGACGAGTGTAAGCTCATCGCGGACATTGAAGGTCCAACTCTTTCTCTCTCTCTCTCTCTCTCTCTCTCTCTCTCTCTCTCTTTCTCTTTCTTTCTCTCTCTCTCTCTCTCTCTCTCTCTCTCTCTCTCTCTCTGTCCATCTCTCTTGAAGGAGCATACCACTCTAAATTTTGTGAATAAACTACAACTAGCACGTAAAAATATATGAAAATACAATCTTCTTTCATGAATATAATGTATGCTGAAAATGAACAGAATATGTAAAATAGGTGTTCGTAAATTTCGTAGTGTATGGGATTGTCCCCGGTCTGCGCGCACACTCCGCGAGTGTGCGCGCAGACCGGGGACAATCCCATACACTACGAAAAGTTGTCGGTCGCACGTTTCGTTTTCGACGATTGGTTTCACGTTTGTTATTTTATATTCTCGATATCTATTAAATATTTCTATTGTTTACAGTTTCTCTGAATCATGTAGAAGTAAAAGATACTTTTCTCAACTCGTTTTCTAGTAAAATACGCGTTTGAGGTCTATTGGATCATTGTTCACTAATAATATTTTGTGAAGTTCAGTTTTGTGAATTAAGAAATACATTTTCGTATTCACCGAAATTTGACATGTTCATACTACATATTCGAAAAGAATCCATAACATGAAATATAGAGTGGTACTTTCCTTTAACAGTGTTCTTTAGATGGTCGTCAGTTCGGCACTCGCTCTCGCCAGTCTCGCCAATCGTCCGCAGAGTGAGTTGATGCCACTGATTATAGGCAATAGCCAACTCATTTCCCTCAACAAACTCCTTTTCCGACTGATGATTATACTCAATATTTGGCACGTAGAACTCTATTGAGCCTCAAAAATCAAACCCCATAAGAAAAACGGAAGTTCAGGTCAATGTAGAATTGAACCAGATGTTTAGAAGGGAATGAGAGTTAAATCACGGAAACGGAAGTATCGCTGCTTCCATGACATATTACAATAGTGAATACATCTGTCCGGCAACCTTTGAGGCAACAATTTAACAATGTCAAAACTTTTGATGGAATTTTAGCAATCAACTGGACATTCCTTCGGAATCACTGGGAGGAAACAAGGGATGCGGACGGTATGAGCCCCATCGGCCGGACCTCTATCGCTCTGCTAGGACCATGGGGTATAATATCCTTGCATCATCTCTCTCTCTCTCTCTCTCTCTCTCTCTCTCTACCCTATTAGTTTCTTTCACGTTCACTCACTAGATCCATGCTTGCTTGTATTTTGCATTCGTTATGCAAAGTAGCCTGTGGAACAATCGAGAGGCCATAGTGCGTTGTGCTCGATTCTCTCTCTAGTCTCCATCATATCTCACCATCCCCTTAATAGTCTCCAATACCACCCAGATAATGAGACGCTCAGTCAGCTCCCGTATGATTATAGTTCTTCCAACTCGGCCTCTTTTCTCACCGCGCGAGACAACAACAGCTTCGAATCGGGTACCTTATTTCACTTGTTTTTTTGTTCAGCCTATTCAAATGTATGTGTTTGAAGCCAGCTCGGATCACCGTCCAAAGACGCCACATCACCTCTCGCCTCCAAAAATCAACCGTTTTCGTCACAGAGGTGTGTGTGATAGGCAGAGCACTTCAGTGATGGAAAGTGTGTGATTGGGAGAGGAAGATGGGGTAGGGTGGAGGGGCATAGGTTGAATCTCGACAACACTTGGCAACTTGGCGTTGATGGTCGCGTAAATGAGAAAGAGACAAAGCGAGAGGAGGAGAAAGGCGGAAAGGCGTTTTGTGGCGCGTCCCGTGCCACAAAAAGGCATGCGTTACGAAAAAAGGAAATCTCCAAATCCCACCGCGCTTCTGGAATCGAATTACAACGATTTTTGATTCAACCTTCTTTTTCTTGCTAGCGTCGTTTTCGCCAACGCACTTTTCCGTTCTCTGTTACTAATTCGATATTTTGCACCATTCGTTTTTTTAATCCTCATTTCAGCGCCCATTTCAAGTTCCCTATCGAAGCTTCCGATTCTCCAGGCGTGAGTATCCGCACTATTCCATTGTCTCGTTTTTTCTCCTACCGCCTGTCTTACGCACGTCTACTTTGGTGTGGCCGTGTTATTTTATGCATTCATGTTTTCGTGTTGGTTTTGTTGAACTCTAAAAATTGCTCTGACATTCGCTAACGTATTCCACGCTCTGACATTCGCTAACGTACTCCACTTTTTCATAGATCTTCCTGAAGCCCGCAAATTGGAGGCTTCTTCTCACTTTCCTATCTCGCTCTTCACTTCGAAAATGCTCGCATCCGGCAATATGCACGTCATTGGCGGCCCTCGTTCCTGAATCATGTTTCATCCGGGATTATTTTACTAGACTCCTCTCGTCTGGGCCGTTGTCCTATTTTGACGCTCCCGTTTGACTTGTCCTTTCAGTCCCTCTCTTTGTCCCCGTCTCTCTCTCTCTCTCTCTCTCTCTCTCTCTCTTTCTGTCTCATTTTATCTATGTCTGTCTCTTTCTCTCGCCTTCTTGGAGTATTGGTTCTTTCCGTTCCTCCCCTGAGGCGTTTTGCGATGCTGGCGCTGCTAATGCAGCATTCATGAAATTAATGCACTCAGTTGATACGCTTCAAGATGACACCAAAAAGGAAAGCAAGAATCATAGCATACTTCTCTCTTCAGCTATATCTCCTTAGTAGATATAACACTCTAATTTGTTGTTATCATGTGCTTTTCATAAATACTCGCAGACTTTATGTGATTCTGTTCACTTTCAATTTGGCTTTAAAGAAATGACAAACGCTCACTTGAAAAACAATATTAATAGCTAACAGTATTTTCCTGAAATCCGAAATGTTTGATCGAACACAACCTCTTTTTGCTCTTTTTTTCAAACCACGTCTGCGGTCTGATTCCCTTCAACCATGAAATGAGGCCCTCCCATTCTCCAGGCTCCTGTTATTCTGTTCACCTTGTAAGCCTTTTCAAGGCGCATTTACCTGTTATATGCCCACTCCTGGAGGAAAATTGCATTGTGCCACCGAACTTCTGTTTGCAAATGTTTATTCACGTCGCCTGTCGTCGTTTTTTTCATAAATTCAAGTATATCGACAGCATCTTCACATTTTGCGTGCTCCCCGCCACTTCTGGAGAGTATTTACTATTCTGCGTGCCAGCCTTGTATGGTTGTATGCACTAGATTGCGCGCAACGCACCTACAATGTTCACATTTTATCCCAACTGATTAATCTATCTTCCTAAGCGCTAATCCTCGCATTGAACACTCCGTATTCTGCATTTTGTTCCTTTCTCTCCGGTAATCTGCTTACACACATGAGGAAATGTCGGGTCCAGTCACTCTTCTTATGATCAATATTAACCGTCACTGGACAGTTGTTTCATTTCCATTTCCTCTAATCTATGATGATATTCGCTTTTTGTCATTTCTTTAAAGTTATCGCATAACATTGCAAACACGTTACTGCTTCGCTCGCGTTAGATTGTGTCAGAGAAATCAGATTAAATGATCGCGAGTGTTCGTTCCATTACGAGTAACTGGGATGGAGAGTATCGTGTTACTCTCTGACTAACACAACCACGCTCCTCTTTCGCCTGCCGGGCTATTTGCGGCCTCCTACGTACAATTAGCTATATTGATTTTGATCGAAATAATGTTTGAAATAAATTCGGTGTTTTCTATATGTATTTTTTCTAGAAAGCAGCTGGGCAGATTCGATTAACGCTCATTCTTCCGCGCTCTTTCCGAGACCGTTGACCGGTCTCTCTCTCCCTCTCTTTCTTTTTCTCTCTCCCTCTCTTTCTCCTACTCACCCACTCCCTCTCGGGATAATCCAATGATCCAACCTCGTTAATTCCCCTCCGTAAATTCTAGTGCACATATTTCACGCTTGCACATTACAATTAACAACCTCTCTGCACTTTTCCATATTAATTCTTGGTCATTTTACGAGGTCGATCAGTTCCATGATGTCTAATGGGTGTTTATATTTTTAGCGACATGCCGTACGGCGATGGGCGCACGCTCAAAAAAGGCAACACTGTGTCTACCACTACTCCACGCATAAGGTAAGGTAGTATAGTTGTTGCAGCGCACATCAGTATATGGGCAGAGCTCAACTTTTTAATCGTGTTTAGTCGAAGTCGCAGTCAAAATCAGTACCTAAAACCTATGTAAGTGCTCGTCTAACGTGTC
>CAWZYM010000387.1:237500-376290 GCA_963966185.1 Rhabditoides inermis | reverse complement strand
GTTCTTCGATTCGCTGTATTAAGGGAATTCTAAATTAGTTCCACTTCCGCCACTGAACACAGTGATCATTCTCTCTCTCTCACCCTCTCTGTCTGTCTCTCTCTCTCTCTCTCTCTCTCTCTCTCTTCACAGCTCTCTCACTTCTTCAATCGCTTACGCAACACGCTCTCATTTCCCCTTCATTTCCCCACCATATGAAAGTAGCGCGTACCGTACTTCCATTCGCAAGAATGAGAATATTTCATACAGGTCTACACGCAAGCTATCTTTCAGTTTGCTTCCTCATTGAAGTGCATACTGATGTTTGAATAACATACGGACTGAGGGGTGTAACGAAGTGTTTCAGTTGTGCCTACAATTGCTCTCACCATGGCAAGTGCACGTCATCTGGATGCGTGTGCGACGACGGCTGGTCCGGCAGCACGTGCGACGTGCAACGCTGCACTCCAGTCAGTAATTTCCTATCGTAGCGCACCGTTTAATCGTGTAAAGTATCATCCTTATCTGGACGGTCTTATTCACACCGTGTTATCTCCCGCTACCGGTATGCGTCATCATGTATCATCGTAGTATGTCGTTTCAGAGTGATGAAGGCGAGCCCGGCCCGTGTCTGAATGGAGGACGGTGCAAGGACAACCAGTGCGAGTGTAACCTCCACTCACACGGTACTTTCCTCATTCTTATATTTTGACTATTCCCATTTCAAACATTGCTAAAAAGTAGCGAGACTGGCACATGCCGCGAATGTTCAATAAATGCGTGAGATATCAGAGTAATTTATGATCGATGAGCTAAACAGATTACTACAGGCGCGTTGTGCGAGTCTCTGACGTCTTCTTCGGTATGGGACGAGGTTCGCGTGAAGGGCGCGGCTCCGGCCGGACGCGCCAGCCACGCAGCAGTCATCATAGACGACGTCATATGGAGCATCGGTGAGTGACGAACTGACGTCGTGCACTCTTACTGGTGGGGTTTGCAGGCGGCGAGCAGTTCTCTGGCACGTCTAACCCGGGCGGAGTGGTGGCATTCAACACCACATCCTCCACTTGGACCACCATAGCCGTCGAGGGGACCGCTCCGCCCAACCGATTCGACCATACACTCGTCAAGTATAAGGTGGGTGAGAGCGTCTTCTGTTAACGTATTATCTCCATTCGCAGGGTCATCTGTTCATGTTCGGTGGAGTGGTGGAGGGCGGGAACATGTCGTCTGAGCTGTGGTCGTTCGACCTCGTCTTCCGCAAGTGGCAGCTCGAGAGCCCAGACAACGACAACCTCAACGTGAGTCTGTGTGTGGCGACTGTTGTATGACGTGTTGCAGTCTGCTCCGCTCGCCGTGTCCGGTCATTCGGCGCACGTCGTCGACAACGAGATGTACGTGTTCTTCGGATACAGCGACCAGCTCGGATTCGTATACCAAGTACAGATCTTCGACTTTGGTGCGTCATTTACTCTTATAACCTGAATTACGCCTTCGTTTTCAGTGACACAACAGTGGCGGTTCGGGGGATCGAAGGACCACGTGCACGGTCGGTACCGACACGCGAGTGCCGTCATTCCCACCGAGAAGGGACCTGCCGTGCTGGTCTATGGAGGTGAGCGCGCCCACTCCTGTCTTGTTTATCCGTATCTGGCAGGCGCGTCGTTGTCGACTCTCCAGTCGAGCAATCTCACCGACAGTCTCATGCAGTATGACATCAAAGAGGAGAAGTGGTTAGTAATATGCACTGTTCTCTGAGTCCCTTGTCAAGTCATGGTCTTTGTTTTTTATTCTCTTTTCATGAATATCCGTCTGCTCTCTTTCATATCACTTATTCACTACTCTGCTCCTCGGCAGACAGATCAAATGATGTGGCACTGCCACTTACAAAGCCTGTCTAGACATGTCTAATTCAACGAACAATATGCTTCTAACATGTACTACTCATCTCCCCCCCCCCCTCTCTCCCCCCCTCTCTCCCCCTCTCTCACCCTCTCTCACCCTCTCTCTCTCTCATTCTTTTTCGTGTCGCACAGATAGTGCATCAGTACTCTATCAAGGTGCGGTCAGTCTCTTCGGAATCGATTCCGAAGTGTTGCGAAGGGATCGCAAGGCATTCCGAAGTGTTCGGGAGTGTTCGGGAGTATTCCGAAGGCAATTCGGGAGTGTTCCGAGGGCGATTCGAAAGGCAATTCCGAAGTGTTTCGCAGGCATTCGGGGGTGTTTCGAAGAGACTGACCGCAACTTCACTCACTCAGCGACCCCGACGAACTAAACATATTGTTCGTAATAATGAAGACGATACGTTGGGGGAGGGGGACCTGATGGCGTGAACATGCACAAATATACTACGCACATAAAAGTATGTATAAAAAGATAACATATTAAAAAAATGATAGGACGAACCTGCGGCCGTCGGGTCACCGCGTGTTCCTACACTCTGCTGTCATGCTCAACGGACTATTCATCACAACTGGTGAGCAATACACAACACACACTTGAGTTGTAATTAAAAAAGGAAGAACACAAATGACGTCAGTAAAGTTGTTGCAACGAAATACACGAAGTTAGAAATCTTGTGTACATCGCTAACGATCTAGGCGGAAGCGGTCACAACGCTAGCGACGTCTCCCGAACGACCGACTGTTTCTCCCGCCACGTATTCGCATATGATATAGGTATGAATAGACAGTTCGTGGCGAAATATATCATCTATCTTCCAGCGTGCAAGCAGTGGTACAACCTCTCCTCGTCGATTCCAGAGTTAGAGAGGTGGGATAATGAACCATTTGATACAAATACAATGAAAATGAGATGCATTACCTGAATTCGTGAGCTATATTCATTTTCCTTCAGGTACGGTCACGTGTCAGTGGCGACAGACAATGAGCTGTTTGTGTGGGGCGGGTACAACGGACAGATGCTCAACGATGTGCTCCGATTCTCCCCAGGTGAGCCCACGTTTGACGTTACTTCATAGTTCTGAATACAGTATTAATGGATTGACACGCGTCCACAGAGTAGTTCCGTTCTACGAAGTGCTCCTTGCAGCCGTGTGCTCTGCGTCTTCCCGCCCGGAGGAGTGCCGCGAGATGACGGACGGAGTCAAGTGCGTGTTCTCCGAACGCAGCTGCATCAAGTTGGACACTGCGAGCAGCGTGAAGCAGGCGTTCCTCTCTTTCGTCAAGAACGAGACGCCGAAGGGCGCGGCGGAGTGTCCGACGCGGAGGGACGGGCAGCTGCTGGCGGGGTGCGAGGAGCAGTGCGACTGCGTGTCGTGCGCGGCGCGGGCCGGCTGCGGCTGGTGCTCGAGCGGCGAGCAGTGCCTGCCCAGCGACGCCGACTGTGTCGACGGACAGGTGATGGTGACGACGTGGGAGAAGTGTGCTTCCCCGCGCGCCGCGCCCTCGCCCCGACCCTGCCACATGGCCATCAGCTGCCACGCGTGCAAGCTCCTCCCGCACTGCAACTGGTTCGTCGTCGACAACAAGTACACCTGTATCAGTCTGCAGGAAGAGGGTGGGTGTTGTAAGCAAGTTTACAAAGTTTACATTTTTCATTTCAGCGATTCTGCTCACTGAAATGCAGCAGAGGGAGCAGGAGCGCGCGCCTGCACTCCGCAGACTCACTCCACCGGTACGTGTTCACTAGGCTCACTGTTGTCTATGTGACTGATTGCAGGTGCTTCCGACGGGCACGAACCTCACTGTGTGCCCGCTTCCCTGTTCCGCCATCGACACGTGTGGACAGTGCATCAAGAACAGCAGATGCATGTGGTGCCCTTCCGCAGAGAGGTCAGCACATTGAAACATAAGATACAACTCACTACAAACAAATTAAACAACTTTATCACAACATATTACTCATGTCATGGTGAGATTACCAAGTTTTGTTTGTCAGGTGCATCAACATGGAGGCGTACACTCTCTCGTTCGCGTATGGACAGTGCCACTCGTGGATCACCGACAATGCCGCCCGCAATCCGAAGGCCTGTCAGATGGGTGAGTTCGCATCTCTTGTGTGCTCACTCCCTCCTCTATCGCCTGTTCAGAATCTGCGACGTGCACGGACCACCCGACGTGCGCCGAGTGCCAGCTGTCTCCCGGCTGTGGCTGGCTGGACGACGGATCGGGCACGGGTCTCGGACAGTGCATCCGGGGCACGGACAGCGGCCCCGTGGAGGCGCCGGCCGGATACGCCGAGGAGCACTGGTACTTCACGGGCAACCCGCCGTGCCAGTGCAACGGGCACTCCAAGTGCGCGCCCGGCACGAACCAGTGCGAGGCGTGCCTGCACAACACCACCTCCAAGCACTGCGAGAAGTGCGCGCCCGGATTCTTCGGGGAGAGCAAGAACGGAGGCGTGTGCCAGCGTGAGTATTGTATGACAAAGCCACAAAGTTCATACCAAAGGAATAAAAGTGAATCTGATTTTTTTGAAAATTTACTTGTATATTTCAGCATGCAAGTGCAACGGTCAAGCAACAACGTGCGATCCGGACAGCGGCAAATGCCACTGCTCCACCAAAGGAGTGAGCGGTGAGTAGGCGAGAGAAAAGACGTGCACGCTAGACAGTCCGACACCACAACTGAACGCATTTAAACATTGCAGGCCACAACTGCGACAAGTGCGACAACAAGTACGTGCCTGTTCGCGGAGATCCCGCCACTGGCAAACCATGCTTCTGTGAGTGCAACATACGCAATGAATTCATTTATATAGAAGTGATAAAAATCAATTAGACACATTTTTTTCAGATGAGCTGACGGTGGATTTCATTTTCACATTCAAGTTGAAAAACGACGCGAGCGAGACGAGCGACCGCTATGCGACCGAGATCTACCTGTACAGTGTTCCCTATAAGGTGCGTACCGTCTTATCGTGATACATAAATGGTACCTATCAATTTATGTTTTCTATTTCAGAAGGACACGGACGTGACGTTCCAGATGTCGTGCGAGGGCTCGTCGCACTCGACCCCCTACGTCGAGATGCACCTCACATCGCAGTACTTCGAAGGCCACTCTACCACCAAACCACTCATGGCCAAGCAGCCGTGCGACTCGAAGGGACTCCGGCGCGTCTACACCGCCTCCGATCCCGGATACGCGTTCGGAACAGACTCCAACACCACCTTCTTCGTGAGTCAAGCACGCTTGCAAAAGGGGGAAATGCAAACAAACACTTTTCACTCTTTTCAGTTGCACGTGTACAACTTCAACACTCCTGTCACCATCCAAGTCTCGTTCGCCCAGTCGCCTCCTATCAACTGGGTTCTGTTCTTCGTTATATTCGCAGCGTGAGTGCCTCACACAACCGCGCCAATCAAACCCATCTGATCGTGTTCCAGTTGTTTCATCGTTCTGCTGGTGGTGGCAGGTCTGCTGTGGATGGTGAAGATGCGGATCGAGGTGTACCGCCGCAACCAACGGAGAATAGACGAGATCGAGCACGTATGTCACAATCATACTCATCACCACATTTCCCACAACGTGTTCACGTCTCTCTGTGTTTCAGATGGCTTCCCGCCCGTTCTCGTCTATTCGGATAGAGTTGCCGTCGGCGGCCGCCGCTGCGACCGTGAGTCACCGCAACAGTCACGATACGTGTAATTGTGATGCATTGCAGAATCTACCGGTGCCTATATCCATCGAGCCTTGTTCTTCTTACAAGGCGGGCGTATACAGTGTGGCAGTAAGACTGCCCACTGGTAGAAAAGACACCACACCACACGGAACGTCGGGTGAGTGAACACAAACCACGCACAAGTGACAAAAACATAATCAAAACAACAACATATTGCAGGTTTGGCGATAGCATCGGCGCTGTGTCTGCTCACTCCCTCGCAGCTTGCAGTGTTACAAGCGCCGGAGAGTAAGGAGCAGGGCCGGGGGCGGAAGACCACCCTGCGCAGCTATATACCCTTCCTGCGATCGCAGTCCGAGTGATTTCGCAACCACATTCACTCACACTCACACACAACTTTCCTCTTGTCATCATGCGAGTCATAATCATTGTCATATATAATACTCCCTCCGCGACCCTATACCTATAACCATACTATCTCTTGAGCAACACATTCACTTTGAATAGCAGAAGATCAAAGAGGGTGCGTCCCTCTCTCCGAGCATACTGGGTATCCGTTCTGAATGCAGCGTATGTGTGTCCGTTGTCGCATTTCGCATGCGCACTACTTGTTCCTTGCATCTTATTGTCAATATTGTCCCAATTGTGAGCGTCTTTCCGATTTATGACGCGAATTCCCGTGCCTTCCCACATCCCCCAACGCATAAAACAATTCAATGAATATGCTGTTAGTGTTTTAATACTGATAACTATTTATCAATTGGAACATACACACATAACAATTTGTCCATAGTGCACAACTGCCACTCAAATGTCTGGAGAGTTCCGGGTGGGAAAGGGCAGTTTGTATGGCACGGATACATACGATCATGTATCTTGGGGGCAGGGCTTAGGGCCCCGGGCAGACTTTTTCGCGAAAAAAATCGCGCGAAAACTGCAATGCTTTAGCATGCATTATTGATTTGCAATTCGCAGCGCGAATCGCAAAAATGTTTTCGGCGAAAATTTGCGAAAATAGGTGACATACTTTTTCGCGCGAAAATTTCAGCGAATCGCGAAAATTTTCGCGGACACCGTTTTCGCTGCGAAACGAGAGATACCACAGATTCGCTACTTTTTCGCGAATCCAGATACGAATTTTCACTTTTCTGTATATTTTTCATTCTTTATAATTGAAAATACACTTCATGAACATCGTGGAAGCTGTATTGACCACAATTGTTTGCTGCTATTACATACTAGTCGTTGCGCACTCGTGCCACCCGATTCGCGCGAAAAGTTTGGCGAATTTGAAAAAAGACGTGCGCCAGTGACAAAGGCCTCCGGCAGACTTTTTCGCACGCGAAATGCGAAAATAATCGCAAAACTTTTAGCTTGAGAGATTCGCGAAACTACCCATTTTCGCGCGAATTCGTGATCTTTTCGCTGAAAGTTGGCGAGTTTGAAGATATCCGCTTTCACTGAGAATTATATAGACTTGTTTTCTTTGTTATAATTGAAAACCTACTTCTTAGAGGTTGTGTGACATGTTTAACACCAAACATTTGAATAAGAACATTGTTTTGTCACTTGCGCACGCCTTTTTTTCAAATTCGCTAAACTTTTCGCGCGAATCGGGTGGCACGAGTGCGCAACGACTAGTATGTAATAACTGCAACCAACTGTGGGCAATACAGCTTCCACGATGTGTATGAAGTGTCTTTTCATTTATAAAGAATGAACAATATTCAGAAAAGACAAATTTCGTACAAGGATTCGCGAAAATGTAGCGAATCTCTGGTATCTCCCGTTTCGCAGCGAAAACTGAGTCCGCGAAAATTTTCGCGATTCGCTGAAATTTTCGCGCGAAAAAGTATGTCACCTGTTTTCGCAATATTTTGCCGAAAACATTTTTGCGATTCGCTCTGCGATTCGCTAATCGATAATGCATGCTAAAGCATTGCAGTTTTCGCGCGATTTTTTTCGCGAAAAAGTCTGCCCGGGGCCAAAACAATGTTCCTATTTGAATGTTTGGTGTTAAACATGTCACACAACCTCTAAGAAGTAAGTTTTAAATTATAACAAAGAAAACAAATCTGCGTAATTCTCAGTGGAAGCAAATATCTTCGAATTCGCCAAATTTCAGCGAAAAAGATCACCAATTCGCGCGATTATGGGTAGTTTCGCGATTCTCTCAAGCTAAAAGTTTTGCGATTATTTTCGCATTTCGCTCGCGAAAAAGTCTGTCGGAGGCCTAGGGGAGGATGCGCTGGAGAGAGTGAGATCGCCTGTGGCGAAGTAGGAGGAGAGGGAGCGAGGAGTCTTTTACGACTGGCGCCGCCACGCGAGTTTGTGCATGAGTGATCACTCGAAAACATTTAAATACTTTCGAAAAATAGATGAAAATACATTTTGAATGCTACTTCCATAAAAGTATATATTTTCTAAATCGGAAAAAATCTGATGAAACTGAATGAAATAATGAAAAAATAAAATAATCTATTTTATTAATATTATGTACATATATACAATTATACAAATCAACGAGTGTTCTTCTTCTGGTAAGGGACCATCTTGTCGAGGAAGGCCATGACGTAGGCCCTTCCGACGTTGCCATCATAGATGTCGTCCTCCAGCTGGAGGAGTCGCGAGCCTCCAGCATGCTCATGTACACCTGCTGTCGGATCACGGCCACCGAGTCGTGCAGCCGAGGGTTCTTGCCAGCTGAACACCAATGTTACAACACTTCCACAGATAGATGACTCACTGAAGTGACCGGTCAGATACGAGTTGTAGCCCTCGGCTATGTTGTTGGTTCTATGGCGATAGTTGCCGCGCTGACTCCACATCGATCGGAAGACCTAAAAATAAATAGCAATCACATAATCTATGAAATGATCTGACCTTGTTTTCAAGGAAAGTGAATGTGAGGTACAGTGAGAATCTGGTGCAGCGTGCGTGGAGATCTTTCTGGGATGGCCGGACGAGGGGAGGGCGGAAGACATCGAAGTGTTCGGAGTACTCGTCTCCCAGGAATATTGACACCTCGTACATAACTTTTGCCCGTGGGCTGTAGTAACCTAGCCTTTCGTGAACAAAGGAGCAAGGTGTCTGTCGGCGTAATGGCACAATGACGCTTCTGTACTCGATAAATCACGAATCTCGCACAAGATTTTGATATTATCGCGAAAACAAACGTTTACAAACACATACAAAACAATTGAAACATCACATTAACTCTGAAAACAATTTCAAAAAAAGTAAAAATAGGAGGTACCCTTATAACCCTTATACTTGAGATATCGGCTTCGAAAACAATCCTATGGTATGTATCTCGTTCTAACTAGAATGGTATTCTCTTTCGAAAAGTACGTAAGTAAAGAGAAGAGGTTTGTCTGGATCTGATTCAACAAAAGCACATGCATAAAATCTCTTTGCAGCTGACTAAAATATCAAAACAAACCTGCTCTTTCGAATCACTCTAAAATGTGTTTTTAACATTAAAAATATATAATGTAAGGTGACTGTGAAATAGGCCAAATTTTCATTATAATTCACTATAAATAAATTATTATAATGCACAATGTTTATGTTCTAATTTCATAAATTCGAAAGAGCAGGTTTGTTTTGATATTTTAGTCAGCTGCAAAGAGATTTTATGCATGTGCTTTTGTTGAATCAGATCCAGACAAACCTCTTCTCTTTACTTACGTACTTTTCGAAAGAGAATGGATGTCCTTTTTTCAAATTTCGAAGAAATTTTTTCACATTTGTGAATTACGAAAATACAATTTACATATTACAAACTCACTAGTCAGAATGTCATGATTGAAAATACAAATAACTTATACAACAATACTTTTTTTTTGTTTAGCCGGTTGAATCCGGGGTCCTCCTAGTCGAGAACAAGATAGGGTTCTTGGATTACGACGACGTCAGCAGAGGTAGTTGGGTTGGGTGGCGTCGGACGTCTTGAATTCCGTTCTTGAGTCCGTAGATGGTGCTGTGACGCCTTCTGGCTACCATGAGAGTGGTTTGCCACACCACAGGGGCTTGGTGAATTTCGCAAGAATGATTGACTCCGAGGGGGATCGAACCAGCGACCATGAGATTGAGAGACGAACGCTCTATCCACTGAGCCGTGCCCCCGGCATACTACAGTAATATTCACTGGTTTGAAATTATAAAATAGTTTCTGTGATTCCCGCTTTTTTGAAACTGATAGATCATGTGTTGCCGAACAATGTTGTGTTATATAATGAATGTATGTAAATTAGAAACCTTCGAAATAGCTTGGTCGAATCGCTCACGCGCCTGCCGGTCGCTCATTGACGCGCGCTACACACGTTACAAATTTCTCTCTTTTTCCCTTCATCTCCTAAGCAGTTCCATTACCTAGCAAGTTACTAGCTAGTCGAAATGAAATTCTACTACGAGTAAACTAGCCATTCTTCACTAGTTATCATGTCATATTGCGAGTGCATGTACTACCGTTAAAAGTTTGTTTATCAGCAGTTTCAAGTTATACAACCGTCGACCTAGCCAATAAGGGGATTGACCTAAGGCTCTCGAGTACAAATCGCTAGCTGCTTACATGGGGTCCATCGATTGATGCAATGAATTTGGATCAGATGACGTCACAGACTTCTGACTAGAGGCTGACGAAAGTTGTGAAGGTGGTCGTCACTCCACCGTGACTAGCGGTACATCATTGGCCGCCGAGAGAATTGAACTCGGGACCTTCAGCATGATGCGCGCACATCCACTGCGCTAGCCACCCCATATTCTCAAAGAAGTTTCATCATGATGTGGAATAGCTCAAGTGGTAGGGTGAGGGCGTACTGGTACTAACCAGGCGCGTTCGATCTTCACATATGCCAATTTGTTTTGCGAATGTTTTGCGATGTTTGCAAATGAATTCGAATGTTGCTTTTGGAATCGTTTATGTATGTGCACATATGTATCATATATAGTCGCCGCCTGGAGGACTAGCTACTGACTAAGACGGACCTTTTTCGATGATGAGGGAGAGGTGTCGGAGGCAAAACGAGGGAGTAATGAGGGTGCACGCAGGAGAAAGAGGGGTGAAAGAGAGAGAGAGAGAGAGAGAGAGAGAGAGAGAGAGAAGAGCTGCATGCTCTCTTTCTGAGAAAGAGAGATGAGTGAGAGGCAGAGAAAGAGAGAGAGAGAGAGAGAGAGAGAGAGAGAAGAGCTACATGCTCACTGAGAAGAAAGTGTGCGACAGAAGCGTTGTGATGCGAAAATGAGCGAACAGTTTTAGGTAGACGGATTATTGTTTTATTGAGAGTACTGTAGCCGTACGGACTTCGGAGTACGGTATAAAAATGTTTGAAGTAGAACAGAGAAGTTGAAAACAGCTCGCGCAAAACCGCGAGGCGAGGCGAGAACAGAGTGAGTGAGTGAGTGAGTGGGGGAGGAGACGAGTTTCAGGAGACTGTGTGACCGGAGTGTTGCGAAACAAAAGTGAGCCAGCGGACTTGGGGCGCGCCCGCAACTGCAAAAAAAAAGCCAGGAGACTGTGT
This sequence comes from Rhabditoides inermis, assembly GCA_963966185.1. Lineage (NCBI taxonomy): Eukaryota > Metazoa > Nematoda > Chromadorea > Rhabditida > Rhabditidae > Rhabditoides > Rhabditoides inermis. Next base: position 365,203 of record CAWZYM010000387.1, on the reverse strand, counting down.
GACCAGTGTATTGCGAAACAAAAATGAGTGAGCTCCGGTGCGCGAGAGGAGGGGCCGATCATAAACAGTCGACTCTCTCTGACTGGTGCCTTGCCAGGGGCGGGCGAGACTGCTGCGCGATATACACAATTACTTTTTATTCCGGGTTCGTGAAATCAAAACAGATCAACCCTACCAGTTTGTTGTGTACGTTTCGAACTTTAAAAAAGGTCTCACAAGAGACTGACTGTGATCAGATAGATACATTTCATGTGGCTACAGTAGTCTCATAGTCGGAGTGGGAAAAACAGTGTAAATGTTGTGGCGTGCAAAGGGAGAGAGAAAGAAAAATAGATAGAGAGAGAGAGAGAGAGAGAGAGAGAGAAAGAGAGAGAGACTATGAACGTACTATGAACTACCAAGATAAGACACCACGTTCGCAGTGAAGAGAAAGAGAGAAAAAGAGAGCTCCTCGGTGCACCCCGCGACGACGTGCCAGACGGTTGTTAAAGAGAATTTTTAAAATGTAAAGACGCCAATACATGTAATCTGGCACGGTGAACTCGATTCCGTCGTCAAAATACAATCTTTACTGACTAAAATCGCGAGATATGAGCAGATAAACGTTGTTTTTGCATTGCCACCGAAATTCAGTACTGAAAGTGAAATTCATGTGGTATGAGTAGGAAAGTGAGATCCGGACGGCCGAGAGGAATCATTTAATTTTTTATTTGAAAAGATTGGATGACTACAAAGACTTTTAACCTCACTTTCTTTATCACTGTAGTGAACGAAATTGTGACCTTCAAATTGAGTACTGGAACTCAAAATTTTGAAACAAGAAGTGGATAGGGAGACTCGGATTGCCGAGAGGAATCGATAGAGCTATTGATCATTCCAATCGGTTGAGCCACTTAATCTTTTATTTGAAAAGATTGGATGACTACAAAGACTTTTAACCTCACTTTCTTTATCACTGTAGTGAACGAAATTGTGACCTTCAAATTGAGTACTAAAACTCAAAATTATGAAACAAGAAGTGGATAGGGAGACTCGGATTGCCGAGAGGAATCGATAGAGCTATTGATCATTCCAATCGGTTGACCCTGTGACCCACTGCGACCGCCTCACTCTGTTTGAAGCCCGCCGCCATAGTCTCACCTCGGCGCCGTGTACCCCGCGATGACGTGCCAGCCGGCGTGTAGAGGTCAAATTTGAAAATGTTTCTATTGGAATAGGGGTAATCTGACACGGAGAATCTGATTCCGTCGAGAAAACACGACAATTCTGCCTCCTTTACTTTGTGAAGTCGCCAAAAGTCGGCGAAACGTGCTGAAAAATGGAGGAGACGTCAGATGACGTGAGTAGAAGGACCATGTCAAATTTCATGTCATGAAACGCAAAGATACGCCCGCGGCGAGCGCCAGAAGAGTGACTCGGAGAGAGAAATCGCCTCTATTCAATCGCGGCGGGGTAGGCGAGAGAGCACGGCAGACGGTTAGAGTGCGATTGCAAAATAGTTGAGCCAGCTGGGCGCATCGAGAATTTTTCCCATTTTCAGGTCCTTGTTTCAGGAGTCGAAAGTAGCCGGAATGGTGCCAACCCTCGCGTCCAATACTAATTCAAATGCGCTCTACACGCCAGCGCAAACGCCGTCTTGCTGCGCGTCCTGTGAAAGGCGCTGGAGAGCGCGCAAAACAGGGTCGCGTAACGGAGGCCGAAAAAAAAAGCCATTTTGCGAAAGGCGTTGCGAGAAAACGAAAAGAGATAGAGATTTGAAACTTTCAGGGATTAGAGATATAATATAGAAGTAGGTGCTGGTAGAAGGGCGAAGACGTGGCTGCCTCGAGCGAGCGACGGCGACCGCCGAAAGAAGGCGCGACGCGCGCGCGGACAATGTCCACTTTGGTCCTTTTGGCTTACGTTTCCATATATACGCGCGGGCGCCTCACCTCGCTTTAGGGGCGCAGACTAGCTACTGACTAAGACGGACCTTTTTCGAGGATGAGGGAGAAGTGTCGGAGGCAAAACGAGGGAGTAATGAGGGTGCACGCAGGAGAAAGAGGGGTGAAAGAGAGAGAGAGAGAGAGAGAGAGAGAGAGAGAGAGAGAGAGAGAAGAGTGAGCAGTAAGCGCGGTAAGAAGAGAGAGCAAGAGACAGAGAGATCAATCTCGAACTCATATTCACTGAGAACGGAAATGTTGAAAACAGCTTGCGCAAAACAGCGAGGCGAGGCGAGAACAGAATGAATAAGTGAGCGAGTGATTGGGGGAGGAGCCGAGTGGCAGAAGACTGTGTGACCGGAGTGTTGCGAAACAAAAGTGAGCGAGCGGACTTGTTGCGCGCCCGCAATTGAAGGAACAAACAGCGAAATGAGAGCGAGCAAAAAAACGGAAAGAGCAGAGAGTAGAGACAGACTGAGAGAAAGAGAGCTCAAAGTTATGCTCACTAACAACAAAAATTTCGAAGACAGTACGTGCAATAATGTAGGGCGAGGCGAGAACACAATCTCAATCAATGTGAGTGAAAAGAAAGAGCAGAGTGGCTTCGGTTGAGAGTACTGTATGGACTATGGAGTACGGTAGACAAATATCATTTAAGGAATGGAGGACAGTACGTGCAATAATGCAGGGCGAGGCGAGAACATAAGAGAGAGCATATGAATCGGAATGAAATAGAGGGAGAGAGAGAGAAGGAAGAGTTGAGAGAGTGAGTAATAGCCGCGTGAGCCAGCGCTGTTTGTCTGAGAGTGGAGATTTCAATCCTGAAACTTGAAATTATGAAACGTGACTTGGATAGAGATACTCGGAACGCCGAGGGGAATCGATACAGCTATTGATCGCCCCGATCGGTTGACCCTGTGACCAAATACGGTAGTGAACGAAATTGTGACCTTTGAGTAGTGAAACTCAAAATTATGAAACAAGAAGTGGATAGGGAGACTCGGATTGCCGAGAGGAATCGATAGAGCTATTGATCAATCGAATCGGTTGACCCTGTGACCCACTGCGACCGCCTCACTCTGTTTGAAGCCCGCCGCCATAGTCTCACCTCGGCGCCGTGTACCCCGCGATGACGTGCCAGCCGGCGTGTAGAGGTCAAACTTGAAAATGTTTCTATTGGAATAGGGGTAATCTGACACGGAGAATCTGATTCCGTCGAGAAAACACGACATTTCTGCCTCCTTTACTAAGTAAAGTCGCCAAAAGTCGGCGAAAAGTGCTGAAAATTGGAGGAGACGTCAGATGACGTGAGTAGAAGGACCATGTCAAATTTCATGTCATGAAACGCAAAGATACGCCCGCGGCGAGCGCCAGAAGAGTGACTCGGAGAGAGAAATCGCCTCTATTCAATCGCGGCGGGGTAGGCGAGAGAGCACGGCAGACGGTTAGAGTGCGATTGCAAAATAGTTGAGACAACTGGGCGCATCGAGAATTTTTCCCATTTTCGGGTCCTTGTTTCAGGAGTCAAAAGTAGCCGGAATGGTGCCAACCCTCGCGTCCAATACTAATTCGAATGTGCTCTACACGCCAGCGCAAACGCCGTCTCGCTGCGCGGCCTGTGAAAGGCACTGGGGAGCGCGGAAAACAGGGTCGCGTAACGGGGGCCGAAAAAAAAGCCATTTTGCGAGAGGCGTTGCGAGGATGCGAAAAGAGAAAGAGACGTGAAACTTTCAGGACGTAGAGATTCGATATAGAAGTAGGTGCTGGTAGAAGGGCGAAGACGTGGCTGCCTCGAGCGAGCGACGGCGACCGCCGAAAGAGGGCGCGACGCGCGCGCCGACAATGTCCACTTTGGTCCTTTTGGCTTACGTTTCCATATATACGCGCGGGCGCCTCACCTCGCTCTGGTGGCGCAGACTAGCTACTGACTAAGACGGACCTTTTTCGAGGATGAGGGAGAGGTGTCGGAGGCAAAACGAGGGAGTAATGAGGGTGCACGCAGAAGAAAGAGGGGTGAAAGAGAGAGAGAGAGAAACTATCAACTACCTATGAACTAAGAAGATCTGAGATAGAGAGAGAGAGAGAGAGAGAGAGAAAAGAGAAAGAGAGACTAACTATGCACTAACTATGGTGAGGGAAAATGAGGGTGCACGCAGGAGAAAGAGGGGTGAAAGAGAGAGAGAGAGAGAAACTATCAACTACCTATGAACTAAGAAGATCTGAGATAGAGAGAGAGAGAGAGAGAGAGAGAGAGAGAAAAAGAGAAAGAAAGACTAACTATGCACTAACTATGGTGAGGGAAAATAAGGGTGCACGCAGGAGAAAGAGGGGTGAGAGAGAGAGAGAGAGAAACTATCAACTACCTATGGACTAAGAAGATCTGAGATAGAGAGAGAGAGAGAGAAAAGAGAAAAAGAGACTAACTATGCACTAAAATGATATGTTTTGCTGAGCGCTGTTTGATACAGAGTACTGAGAGAGAAAGAAAGAAAAAAAAGAAAGAGAGAGAGAGAGAGAGATATAGAGAGAGAGAAAGAGAGAGAGAGAGAGAGAGAGAGAGAGAGAGAGAGAGAGAGAGAGAGCCGGGCCCAACGCGCTAATAACGAAACAGATAGATATGAGAGAGAATAGAGTAAGTAGAGTGAGCAGTGAGCGCGGTAAGAAGAGAGAGCAAGAGACAGAGAGATCAATCTCGAACTCATATTCACTGAGAAATGTTGGAAACAGCTTGCGCAAAACAGCGACGCAAGTAAAAAATAGAGAGAGAAAGAGACAGAGAGATCAATCTCGAACTCATATTCACTGAGAAATGTTGGAAACAGCTTGCGCAAAACAGCGACGCAGGTAAAAAATAGAGAGAGAAAGAGAGAAAGAGAGAGAAAGAGACTAACAGAGAATAGAGTGAGCACGGTAAGAATAGAGAGCACAGAGAGAGCAGAGAGACAGAGAGATCATTCTTGAATTCATATTCACTAAGAACCGAAATGTTGGAAACAGACAGCGAGGCGAGGCGAGAACAGAGTGAGTGAATGATTGGGGAATGAGCCGAAAAGCAGGAGACTGCGTGACCGGTGTATTGCGAAACAAAAATGAGCGAGCGGACTTGTGGCGTGCCCGCAATTGAAGGACGGTAGAGAAATAACATTCAGGGAATGGAGGACAGAGAGAGTGCATATGAGTCCGAAAAAAGGAGAGGAAGAGAGAAAAGAGAGTGAGTGAGAGCCGTGTGCGACCGGCGCTGTTTGATGCATAGTACTGTAGCCTCACGGACTATGGGGTATGGTGAGAAAGAGAGAGAGACTTTCAGTACTGAAAGTGAATTTCATATGGTATGAGTAGGAAAGTGAGATCCGGACGGCCGAGAGGAATCATTTAATTTTTTATTTGAAAAGATTGGATGACTACAAAGACTTTTAACCTCACTTTCTTTATCACTGTAGTGAACGAAACTGTTACCCTCAAATTGAGTACTGAAACTCAAAATTATGAAACAAAAAGTGGATAGGGAGACTCGGATTGTCGAGAGGAATCGATAGAGCTATTGATCATTCCAATCGGTTGACCCTGTGACCCACTGCGACCGCCTCACTCTGGTTGAAGCCCGCCGCCATAGTCTCACCTCGGCGCCGTGTACCCCGCGATGACGTGCCAGCCGGCGTGTAGAGGTCAAATTTGAAAATGTTTCTATTGGAATAGGGGTAATCTGACACGGAGAATCTGATTCCGTCGAGAAAACACGACAATTCCGCCTCCTTTACTGCGTAAAGTCGCCAAAAGTCGGCAAAACGTGCTGAAAATTGGAGAGGACGTCAGATGACGTGAATAGAAGGCTCACGTCAATTTGTGTGTCATGGAATGCAAAGATACGCCCGCGGCGAGCGCCAGAAGAGTGACTCAGAGAGAGAAATCGCCTCTATTCCATTGCGGCGGGGTAGGCGAGAGAGCACGGCAGACGGTTAGAGTGCGATTGCAAAATAGTTGAGACAACTGGGCGCATCGAGAATTTTTCCCATTTTGAGGTCCTTGTTTCAGGAGTCGAAAGTAGCCGGAATGGTGCCAAGCCTCGCGTCAATTACTAATTCAAATGCGCTCTACACGCCAGCGCAAACGCCGTCTCGCTGCGCGGCCTGTGAAAGGCGTTGGAGAGCGCGCAAAACAGGGTCGCGCGAAAAAAGGAGCCATTTTGCGAGAGGCGTTGCGAGAATGCGAAAAGAGATAGAGACGTGAAACTTTCAGGGCGTAGAGATTCGATATAGAAGTAGGTGCTGGTGAAGGGGCGAAGACGTGGCTGCCTGGAGCGAGCGACAGCGACCGCCGAAAGAGGGCGCGACGCGCGCGCGGACGATGTCCCCTTTGATCACATGTCCCATTTCAAGATCGAAAGTATATATAGAGTGCTGGCGCGCACTCTAGTAGAGAGCAGACTAGCTACTGACTAAGACGGACCTTTTTCGAGGATGAGGGAGAGGTGTCGGAGGCAAAACGAGGGAGTAATGAGGGTGCACGCAGAAGAAAGAGGGGTGAAAGAGAGAGAGAGAGAGAAACTATCAACTACCTATGAACTAAGAAGATCTGAGATAGAGAGAGAGAGATAGAGAGAGAGAGAGAGAAAAGAGAAAGAGAGACTAACTATGCACTAACTATGGTGAGGGAAAATGAGGGTGCACGCAGGAGAAAGAGGGGTGAAAGAGAGAGAGAGAGAGAAACTATCAACTACCTATGAACTAAGAAGATCTGAGATAGAGAGAGAGAGAGAGAAAAAAAAAGAGAAAGAAAGACTAACTATGCACTAACTATGGTGAGGGAAAATAAGGGTGCACGCAGGAGAAAGAGGGGTGAGAGAGAGAGAGAGAGAGAGAGAGAGAGAAACTATCAACTACCTATGGACTAAGAAGATCTGAGATAGAGAGAGAGAGAGAGAAAAGAGAAAGAGAGACTAACTATGCACTAAAATGATATGTTTTGCTGAGCGCTGTTTGATACAGAGTACTGAGAGAGAAAGAAAGAAAAAAAAAGAAAGAGAGAGAGATATATATATAGAGAGAGAAAGAGAGAGAGAGAGAGAGAGAGAGAGAGAGAGAGAGAGAGAGAGAGAGCCGGGCCCAACGCGCTAATAACGAAACAGATAGATATGAGAGAGAATAGAGTAAGTAGAGTGAGCAGTGAGCGCGGTAAGAAGAGAGAGCAAGAGACAGAGAGATCAATCTCGAACTCATATTCACTGAGAAATGTTGGAAACAGCTTGCGCAAAACAGCGACGCAGGTAAAAAATAGAGAGAGAAAGAGACAGAGAGATCAATCTCGAACTCATATTCACTGAGAAATGTTGGAAACAGCTTGCGCAAAACAGCGACGCAGGTAAAAAATAGAGAGAGAAAGAGAGAAAGAGAGAGAAAGAGACTAACAGAGAATAGAGTGAGCACGGTATGAATAGAGAGCACAGAGAGAGCAGAGAGACAGAGAGATCATTCTTGAATTCATATTCACTAAGAACCGAAATGTTGGAAACAGACAGCGAGGCGAGGCGAGAACAGAGTGAGTGAATGATTGGGGAAGGAGCCGAAAAGCAGGAGACTGCGTGACCGGTGTATTGCGAAACAAAAATGAGCGAGCGGACTTGTGGCGTGCCCGCAATTGAAGGACGGTAGAGAAATAACATTCAGGGAATGGAGGACAGAGAGAGTGCATATGAGTCCGAAAAAAGGAGAGGAAGAGAGAAAAGAGAGTGAGTGAGAGCCGTGTGCGACCGGCGCTGTTTGATGCATAGTACAGTAGCCTCACGGACTATGGGGTATGGTGAGAAAGAGAGAGAGACTTTCAGTACTGAAAGTGAATTTCATATGGTATGAGTAGGAAAGTGAGATCCGGACGGCCGAGAGGAATCATTTAATTTTTTATTTGAAAAGATTGGATGACTACAAAGACTTTTAACCTCACTTTCTTTATCACTGTAGTGAACGAAACTGTTACCCTCAAATTGAGTACTGAAACTCAAAATTATGAAACAAAAAGTGGATAGGGAGACTCGGATTGTCGAGAGGAATCGATAGAGCTATTGATCATTCCAATCGGTTGACCCTGTGACCCACTGCGACCGCCTCACTCTGGTTGAAGCCCGCCGCCATAGTCTCACCTCGGCGCCGTGTACCCCGCGATGACGTGCCAGCCGGCGTGTAGAGGTCAAATTTGAAAATGTTTCTATTGGAATAGGGGTAATCTGACACGGAGAATCTGATTCCGTCGAGAAAACACGACAATTCCGCCTCCTTTACTGCGTAAAGTCGCCAAAAGTCGGCAAAACGTGATGAAAATTGGAGAGGACGTCAGATGACGTGAATAGAAGGCTCACGTCAATTTGTGTGTCATGGAATGCAAAGATACGCCCGCGGCGAGCGCCAGAAGAGTGACTCAGAGAGAGAAATCGCCTCTATTCCATTGCGGCGGGGTAGGCGAGAGAGCACGGCAGACGGTTAGAGTGCGATTGCGAAATAGTCGAGACAACTGGGCGCATCGAGAATTTTTCCCATTTTGAGGTCCTTGTTTCAGGAGTCGAAAGTAGCCGGAATGGTGCCAAGCCTCGCGTCAAATACTAATTCAAATGCGCTCTACACGCCAGCGCAAACGCCGTCTCGCTGCGCGGCCTGTGAAAGGTGCTGGAGAGCGCGCAAAACGCGGTCGCGCGAAAAAAGAAGCCATCTTGCGAGAGGCGTTGCGAGAATGCGAAAAGAGATAGAGACGTGAAACTTTCAGGGCGTAGAGATTCGATATAGAAGTAGGTGCTGGTAGAGGGGCGAGGACGTGGCTGCGTCGAGCGAGCGACGGCGACCGCCGAAAGAGGGCGCGACGCGCGCGCGGACGATGTCCCCTTTGGTCACATGTCCCCTTTGCCAACGAAACCATATATACGCGCTCGCGCCTCACCTCGCACTACAGGCGCAGATAGCTACTGACTAAGACGGACCTTTTTCGAGGATGAGAGAGAGGTGTCGGAGGCAAAACGAGGGAGTAATGAGGGTGCACGCAGGAGAAAGAGGGGTAAGAGAGAGAGAGAGAGAGAGAGAGAGAGAGAGAGATAGAGAGAAAGAGAGAGAAACTATCAACTACCTATGAACTAAGAAAATCTGAGATAGAGAGAGAAAAAAGAGAAAGAGAGACTAACTATGCACTAACTATGGTGAGGGAAAATAAGGTTGCACGCAGGAAAAAAAATAGAGAGAGAAAGAGAGAGAGAGAGAGAGAGAGAGAGAGAGAGAGAGAGAAAGAGAGAGAGAGAGAGAAAGAGAGAAAGAGACTAACAGAGAATAGAGTGAGCACGGTAAGAAGAGAGAGCACAAAAAGAGCAAGAGACAGAGAGATCAATCTTGAACTCATATTCACTGAGAACGGAAATGTTGTAAACAGCTTGCGCAAAACAGCGAGGCGAGGCGAGAACAGAATGAGTAAGTGAGTGAGTGATTGGGGGAAGAGCCGAGTGGCAGAAGACTGTGTGACCGGAGTGTTGCGAAACAAAAGTGAGCGAGCGAACTTGTGGCGCGCCCGCAATTGAAGGACGGTAGACAAATAACATTCAGGGAATGGAGGACAGAGAAAGTGCAAATGCATCCGGATAAAGGAGAGGGAGAGAGAAAAGAGAGGGAGTGAGAGCCGTGTGCGACCGGCGCTGTTTGATGCATAGTACTGTAGCCTCACGGACTATGGGGTACGGCGTACGGTAGGCAAAAAAGAAACCGGAGAAAGATACAGGGCAAAGGAATAAAGAATGAGGTGGCGTGACATAGGGAGAGAGAACATGAGCGAGAGAGAGAGAGAGAGAGAGAGAGAGAGAGAGAAAAAAGGAAGAAATGAGAGAGTGAGTAATAGCCGCGTGAGCCAGCGCTGTTTGGCTGAGAGTGGATATTGCAATCCTGAAACTCAAAATTATGAAACGTGACTTGGATAGGGAGACTCGGACTGCTGAGAGGAATCGATAGAGCTATTGATCGCCCAGATCGGTTGACCCCGTGACCCAGTACGACCGCCTCACTCTGTTTGAAGCCCGCGACAGTCGCCTCACCTCGGCGCCGTGTACCCCGCGATGACGTGCCAGCCGGCGTGTAGAGGTCAAATTTGAAAATGTCTCTATTCGAGTAGGGGTATTTTGACACGGCGAATCCGATTCCGCAATAAAATCCTGACATTTCGCTCATCTTCACTATGTAAAGTCGCCAAAAGTCGGCGAAACGTGCTGAAACTTTGAGGAGACGTGAGATGACGTGAGAAGAAGGTCCATGTCAATTTGTGTGTCATGAAATGCAAAGATACGCCCGCGGCGAGCGCCAGAAGAGTGACTCGGAGAGAGAAATCGCCTCTATTCAATCGCGGCGGCGGGGTAGGCGAGAGAGCACGGCAGACGGTTAGAGTGCGATTGCAAAATAGTTGAGACAACTGGGCGCATCGAGAATTTTTCCCATTTTCAGGTCCTTGTTTCAGGAGTCAAAAGTAGCCGGAATGGTGCCAACCCTCGCGTCAAATACTAATTCAAATGCGCTCTACACGCCAGCGCAAACGCCGTCTCGCTGCGCGGCCTGTGAAAGGTGCTGGAGAGCGCGCAAAACGCGGTCGCGCGAAAAAAGAAGCCATCTTGCGAGAGGCGTTGCGAGAAAACGAAAAGAGACAGAGATTTGAAACTTTCAGGGATCAGAGATATAACATAGAAGTAGGTGCTGGTAGAGGGTCGAAGACGTGGCTGCCTGGAGCGAGCGACGGCGACCGCCGAAAGAGGGCGCGACGCGCGCGCGGACGATGTCCCCTTTGGTCACATGTCCACTTTCAAGATCGAAAGTATATATAGAGTGCTCGCGCGCGCGCGTCTCACACTCTAGAGAGAGCAGATAGCTACTGACTAAGACGGACCTTTTTCGATGATGAGGGAGAGGTGTCGGAGGCAAAACGAGGGAGTAATGAGGGTGCACGCAGGAGAAAGAGGGGTGAAAGAGAGAGAGAGAGAGAGAGAGAGAGAGAGAGAGAGAGAGAGAGAGAGAGAGAGAGAGAAAGAAACTATCAACTAACTATGAACTAAGAAGAGAAGACACTACCTTCGCACTGAAGAGCGTCTCTCTTTCTGAGAAAGAGAGATGAGTGAGAGGCAGAGAAAGAGTTGTGATGCGAAAATGAGCGAACAGTTTTAGGTAGACGGATTATTGTTTTATTGAGAGTACTGTAACCGTACGGACTTTGGAGTACGGTATAAAAATGTTTGAAGTAGAACAGAGAAGTTGAAAACAGCTCGCGCAAAACCGCGAGGCGAGGCGAGAACAGAGTGAGTGAGTGAGTGGGGGAGGAGCCGAGTGGCAGGAGACTGTGTGACCGGAGTGTTGCGAAACAAAAGTGAGCCAGCGGACTTGGGGCGCGCCTGCAACTGCAAGAAAAAAAAAGCCAGGAGACTGTGTGACCAGTGTATTGCGAAACAAAAATGAGTGAGCGGACTTGGGGCGCGCCCGCAACTGCAAGACAAAAAAAATACCGATTGGAGAGCGAGAAAGAAAACTGAAAGAGCAGAGAGTAGAGACAGACTGTGAGAGACAGAGAAAGAAACAACTCAAAGTGATGTTCACTAACAAATGATGTTTTGGAAACAGTACGAGTACGCGCAACAGCGAGGCGAGGCGAGAACGCAAGCACAATCAATGAGAGTGAAAGGGAAGAGCAGAGTGGCACATGGTCCGGTGCGCGAGAGGAGGGGCCGGTCATAAACAGTCGACTCTCTCTGACTGGTGCCTTGCCAGGGGCGGGCGAGACTGCTGCGCGATATACACAATTACTTTTTATTCCGGGTTCGTGAAATCAAAACAGATCAACCCTACCAGTTTGTTGTGTACGTTTCGAACTTTAAAAAAAGTCTCACAAGAGACTGACTGTGATCAGATAGATACATCACTGTAGTGAACGAAATTGTGACCTTCAAATTGAGTACTGAAACTCAAAATAAGGATACAAGAAGTGGATAGGGAGACTCGGATTGCCGAGAGGAATCGATAGAGCTATTGATCACCCCAATCGGTTGACCCTGTGACCCACTGCGACCGCCTCACTCTGTTTGAAGCCCGCCGCCATAGTCTCACCTCGGCGCCGTGTACCCCGCGATGGCGTGCCAGCCGGCGTGTAGAGGTCAAATTTGAAAATGTTTCTATTGGAATAGGGGTAATCTGACACGGAGAATCTGATTCCGTCGAGAAAACACGACAATTCTGCCTCCTTTACTGCGTAAAGTCGCCAAATGTCGGCGAAATGCGCTGAAAATTGGAGGAGACGTCAGATGACGTGAGTAGAAGGTGCATGTCAAATTTCATGTCATGAAACGCAAAGATACGCCCGCGGCGAGCGCCAGAAGAGTGACTCGGAGAGAGAAATCGCCTCTATTCAATCGCGGCGGGGTAGGCGAGAGAGCACGGCAGACGGTTAGAGTGCGATTGCAAAATAGTTGAGACAACTGGGCGCATCGAGAATTTTTCCCATTTTCAGGTCCTTGTTTCAGGAGTCAAAAGTAGCCGGAATGGTGCCAACCCTCGCGTCCAATACTAATTCAAATGCGCTCTACACGCCAGCGCAAACGCCGTCTCGCTGCGCGGCCTGTGAAAGGTGCTGGGGAGCGCGCAAAACGCGGTCGCGCGAAAAAAGAAGCCATTTTGCGAGAGGCTTTGCGAGAACGAGAAAAGAGATAGAGACGTGAAACTTTCAGGACGTAGAGATTCGATATAGAAGTAGGTGCTGGTGAAGGGGCGAAGACGTGGCTGCCTGGAGCGAGCGACAGCGACCGCCGAAAGAGGGCGCGACGCGCGCGCGGACGATGTCCCCTTTGATCACATGTCCCATTTCAAGATCGAAAGTATATATAGAGTGCTGGCGCGCACTCTAGTAGAGAGCAGACTAGCTACTGACTAAGACGGACCTTTTTCGAGGATGAGGGAGAGGTGTCGGAGGCAAACGCAAAACGAGGGAGTAATGAGGGTGCACGCAGGAGAAAGAGCTCTGGTAATTAATGACGCAGTGTTAACGCAAATTTTGAACTACGCACCGTTTACGCAATTTTGACGCACCCCATTTTGCGTTAGAATGCGAGAAAATGCGTTAGGCATGCGAGTGATTGTGTCAACGCAAATTTCAAACAACGCATTTTTTACGCAACTATCACGCACCCCGTGTTGCGTTGGAGTGCGAGAAAGTGCGTTACGAATGCGAGCGCTTGTGTCAACGGAAATAGGAGATTTAAAATTATAATTCAAACGACACATTTTGTAGTATTTTTAACCGCTATCAGTTATAAATCAAAAAAGTTTTTTACAAAAAGGTAAAAAAAAATCGAAAAAAGTTATACCAAAGTTATATTTTTGATCATCTCGCATGTTCATGGAAAAAAATTGCGCAATGAAATAAACAGCTGATGCCTCACAAAACTACGCCTACAAAAGTTATCTCTCCCTCTCTCTCTCCCCTCTCTGCCCCCTTCTTCCCCTCTCTCCCCCCTCTCTCCCCCCTCTCCCTCATTCTCTCTCCCCCTCTCCCCCATTCTCTCTCTCCCTCTCTCTCTCCCCCTCTCTCTCCCCTCCCTCTCTCCTATTTCTCTCTTTTTCTCTCTCGCCATCTCTCCCCCTCTCTCTCCCCCCTCTCTCCCCTCCCTCTCTCTCTCCCTCTCTCTCTCTCTCTCCTTCCTCTCTCTCCCCTCTCTCCCCCGTATCTCTCCTTCTTTCTCTCTTTCTCTCTCCCCATCTCTTCTCCTTTCTCCCCCCCTCTCTCTCCTCCCTCTCTCCCCTTCTTCCCCCCTCTCCCCCCTCTCTCTCCCCTTCCTCTCTCTCTCGCCCCCCTCTCCCCCCTCTCTCCTCCCTCTCTCCCCTTCTTCCCCCCTCTCCCCCCTCTCTCTCCCCTTCCTCTCTCTCGCCCCCCTCTCCCCCCTCTCTCCTCCTTTCTCTCTTTTTCTCTCTCCCCATCTCTCCCCCTCTCTCTCCTCTCCCTCTCTCCCTCTTTCTCTCCCCTCCTCCCTTTCCCCCTCTCCCTCCCCTTCCTCTCTCTCCCCCCTCTCTCTCCCCCTCTCTCTCCCCCCTCTCTCTCCCCCTCTCTCCCCTCTTCTCTCTCCCCTTCTCTCTCCCGCCTTTTGGCAAATCGTGCCAAGTTTGTACCTCATCACGAAGTAAGTCCGAATTTCTGATTTTCATGATCGATCCTATTTCATTTTACATCGAACTTATTTAGTATAAAAAATTGTTTCGTTGTCGTGTAAAGTCCTCTCCAATTCTCCAGGAGCACAAACCGTGCGCAAGCATATTGTATACACAGTGGCAAACAATTTATGAGATTTGGATCATGTAGGATAACCACATCGATCAAGGATTGATTTCTTATGTTCCAAATTGCGCTGCTTGCGCGCGACCGGTGAGTGAGCTTGACGAAAAAAGAGTGGCGAGCTGCCTGTCTGCTTTTCAAATGAAAGATTCTAATATATCACACCACATCGTTGTGATATCTTATTGATTGCTGTTGTTGATTACTGTTTTCCCATTTGTTGTTTTGCGTGTTTTTGTTGTTTGAAACGTAAACTCCGGACCATAGCGTGTTCAATTCATTTTGCCGCTTAAACAAAATGTACGATCGTCTAAAATGTACTCAAATGTAATCTAAAATGTAAAATGTACGAAACACTGCGGTCTATTCACGACGTTGCGAAAAAAATACGATACGCACATTTTATTACGGTTACCGACTGTTCGTCAACACTCAGCGTAGCAGAAAAAAAACTCATTCACAGCAGCGCCGCCCGCCCGAAGTTCCGCTCATCTCACTGTTTTGTTAGTATTTTACTTTGTTGTATTTTACTTTGTTTGTGAAATTTTCGTTGGCACGTGCATCACTTCGTATCGCGTTTTTCTGCGAACACTTTCTCCGTTGCAGGATGCCGTGCGCGAATCAACTGACGGAATTTTTTTGAATACAGCGTAGCGATGAGGTGAGTACAAGTTTTTTCATTGTTGTACATGCTTGGAAACGTATATCACTGTATTTAAATGTAAATGATGTCATTCAGTTCGATTCTGTCTCGAGGACAACGATATGGGCGTCGCTAGTCGTGTTTTCCTCGTGAAGGTACGCTTCTTTGTGTACATTTAGGATATTTCGTGTACCATTATCGTTATTAAATAATTGTTTATCGCGAATACACTCAGGTGCCGACTCTGAACGTGCGTTGTCGGCAAGAGGCGACTCGGACTGTCACACCCGGCAATCCCGAGGTGATGCCGGCCGCCGGCATTCACCTGCAGCCACGCGCCGGACACATGTACGACGACTACTCGCAGGTACGATCACTACACTGCAGCCAGTGCTGTGTTTCTCTTCTCGTCTGCACATTGCTCATGTTTTATTATGTGTGTCCTGGAAATTTTCAAACTGATTCGCCTGCAAGATGTCGTTGTACAAAATGATTTTTTAATGTGAGACAAGTTCTACATTTACAGACCCGTCCCTACCGGCAAGGACTCCTGCAAGGAGCTCCCCTCTCTTCGAGTCCATCGGCGTAACAAGTACTGGATTATCGTCGCGTCTGCCGGACAGCCTAAGGTATTTTATTTGTACTTGTGCAAACCGTCACTCATCGACCCGTTCCGCGGAACTATGTGTTTTTATGGTTATGTGTTAGGTGCTGGCGGAGTTGGCGCGTCGTCGCTGCGGGCGCGTGCTGCCGATGGACGACCACCGGGTCAAGTGAAGCCGTGTTTCCTCAACCAGTTCATCTGCCTCTTCGGAGAGGACGTCATGGAAAAGTGAGAACGCTTAGTAGTGCTACTATTTGTTCGTGATTTTCTTGGATCCCGATGATTCCCCGTACTATTTAGGCGCGAGCTTCCGTTGCTGTCGACAATGAGCGAAGACGAGGTGGCACAAGTGCTGGAGGAAGAGTAAGAACACTGGTGGGTAGAGAGAGAGAGAGAGAGAGAGAGAGTTGAGTGTATGGATAAGAGGGTCCTGTGATGGGTGTTGCAGATCAGCAGGAGCGCTACTCGACGGCGTGACACCATCGCCTCTTTCAAGCAGGATTATGCGTTATTGATTAGCGATTCTGCGTTGTTGATTTTGTTTGTATCGATTGAATTTTTTAATCAATAAAATTCAATTTAAAGTTGTGTTTGTTTTGTTTATTGGAGATTTTAATTGAATTGTAATATCTACAAAATGGATTCTAAAAATTTGCATAACGTTTAAAGTTGTTTCTGAAACAACGCAATTTCTCGCTATATTCAATGCGTCAACGCGTTTACTATGAACTACGCACTTTCTCGCACTCCAACGCATCAATTTGCGTTACATCCACCCCCACACATTTTCAATGCGTTAACGCAAAGTCAGTGCGTTAAATGCGTTAACACTGCGTCAAAAAGTTACAGAGAGGGGTGAAAGAGAGAGAGAGAGAGAGAGAAACTAACTATAAACTAACTATGAACTAAGAAGAGAAGACACTACCTTCGCACTGAAGAGCGTCTCTCTTTCTGAGAAAGAGAGACGAGTGAGAGGCAGAGAAAGAGAGAGAGAGAGAAAGAGAGAGAGAGAGAGAGAAGAGCTACATGCTCACTGAGAAGAAAGTGTGCGACAGAAGCGTTGTGATGCGAAAATGAGCGAACAGTTTTAGGTAGACGGATTATTGTTTTATTGAGAGTACTGTAGCCGTACGGACTTCGGAGTACGGTATAAAAATGTTTGAAGTAGAACAGAGAAGTTGAAAACAGCTCGCGCAAAACCGCGAGGCGAGGCGAGAACAGAGTGAGTGAGTGAGTGAGTGAGTGAGTGATTGGGGGAGGAGCCGAGTGGCAGGAGACTGTGTGACCAGTGTATTGCGAAACAAAAATGAGTGAGCGGACTTGGGGGGCGCCCGCAACTGCAAGACAAAAAAAATAGCGAGTGGAGAGCGAGCATGAAAACTGAAAGAGCAGAGAGTAGAGACAGATTGTGAGAGACAGAGAAAGAAACAACTCAAAGTGATGTTCACTAACAAATGAAATTTTGGAAGCAGTACGAGTACGCGCAACAGCGGGGCGAGGCGAGAACACAAGCAAAATCAGTGTGAGTGAAAGGGAAGAGCAGAGTGACACATGGTCCGGTGCGCGAGAGGAGGGGCCGGTCATAAACAGTCGACTCTCTCTGACTGGTGCCTTGCCAGGGGCGGGCGAGACTGCTGCGCGATATACACAATTACTTTTTATTCCGGGTTGGTGAAATCAAAACAGATCAACCCTACCAGTTTGTTGTGTACGTTTCGAACTTTAAAAAAGGTCTCTCAAGAGACTGACTGTGATCAGATAGATACATTTCATGTGGCTACAGTAGTCTCATAGTCGGAGTGGGAAAAAACAGTGTAAATGTTGTGGCGGGCAAGGGAAAGAGAAAAAAGAATAGAGAGAGAGAGAGACAGGGAGAGAGAGAGAGAAAGAGAGAGAGAGACTATGAACGTACTATGAACTACCAAGATAAGACACCACGTTCGCAGTGAAGAGAAAGAGAGAAAAAGAGAGCTCCTCGGTGCACCCCGCGACGACGTGCCAGACGGTTGTTAAAGAGAATTTTTAAAATGTAAAGACGCCAATACATGTAATCTGGCACGAAGAACTCGATTCCATCGTCAAAATACAATCTTTACTAACTAAAATCGCGAGATATGAGCAGATAAACGTTGTTTTTGCGCTGCTACCGAAATTCAGTAGTGAAAGTGAAATTCATGTGGTATGAGTAGGAAAGTGAGATTCGGACGGCTTTACTAACTAAAATCGCGAGATATGAAAGAGGAATCATTTAGTTTTTTATTTGAAAAGATTGGATGACTACAAAGACTTTTAACCTCACTTTCTTTATCACTGTAGTGAACGAAATTGTGACCTTCAAATTGAGTACTGAAACTCAAAATTATGAAACAAGAAGTGGATAGGGAGACTCGGATTGCCGAGAGGAATCGATAGAGCTATTGATCATTCCAATCGGTTGACCCTGTGACCCACTGCGACCGCCTCACTCTGTTTGAAGCCCGCCGCCATAGTCTCACCTCGGCGCCGTGTACCCCGCGATGACGTGCCAGCCGGCGTGTAGAGGTCAAATTTGAAAATGTTTCTATTGGAATAGGGGTAATCTGACACGGAGAATCTGATTTCGTCGAGAAAACACGACAATTCTGCCTCCTTTACTGTGTAAAGTCGCCAAAAGTCGGCGAAACGTGCTGAAAATTGGAGGAGACGTCAGATGATGTGAGTAGAAGGTGCATGTCAAATTTCATGTCATGAAACGCAAAGATACGTCCGCGGCGAGCGCCAGAAGAGTGACTCGGAGAGAGAAATCGCCTCTATTCGATTGCGGCGGCGGGGTAGGCGAGAGAGCACGGCAGACGGTTAGAGTGCGATTGCAAAATAGTTGAGACAACTGGGCGCATCGAGAATTTTTCCCATTTTCAGGTCCTTGTTTCAGGAGTCGAAAGTAGCCGGAATGGTGCCAAGCCTCGCGTCAAATACTAATTCGAATGCGCTCTACACGCCGGCGCAAACGCCGTCTCGCTGCGCGGCCTGTGAAAGGCGCTGGGGAGCGCGCAAAACAGGGTCGCGCGAAAAAAAGAGCCACTTTGCGAGAGGCGTTGCGAGAACGCGAAAAAAGATAGAGACGTGAAACTTTCAGGGCGTAGAGATTCGATATAGAAGTAGGTGCTGGTAGAGAGGCGAGGACGTGGCTGCCTCGAGCGAGCGACGGCGACCGCCGAAAGAGGGCGCGACACGCGCGCGGGCGATGTCCCCTTTGGTCACATGTCCATTTTCAAGATCGAAAGTATATATAATATATATATATATATAGAGAGTGCTCGCGCGCGCGTCTCACACTCTAGAGAGAGCAGATAGCTACTGACTAAGACGGACCTTTTTCGAGGATGAGGGAGAGGTGTCGGAGGCAAAACGAGGGAGTAATGAGGGTGCACGCAGGAGAAAGAGGGGTGAAAGAGAGAGAGAGAGAGAGAGAGAGAGAGAGAGAGAGAGCAACTATCAACTACCTATGAACTAAGAAGATCTGAGATAGAGAGAGAGAGAGAGAGAGAGAGAGAGAGAGAGAGAGAGAGAGAGAAAAGAGAAAGAGAGACTAACTATGCACTAACTATGGTGAGGGAAAATAAGGGTGCACGCAGGAGAAAGAGGGGTGAAAGAGAGAGAGAGAGAGAGAGAAACTATCAACTACCTTTGGACTAAGAAGATCTGAGATAGAAAGAGAGAAAAGAGAAAGAGAGACTAACTATGCACTAAAATGATATGTTCTGCTAAGCGCTGTTTGATACAGAGTATTTGATACAGAGTACTGAGAGAGAAAGAAAGAAAAAAAGAAAGAGAGAGAGAGAGAGAGCCGGCCCTAACGCGCTAATAACGAAACAGATAGATATGAGAGAGAATATAGTGAGTAGAGTGAGCAGTGAGCGCGGTAAGAAGAGAGAGCAAGAGACAGAGAGATCAATCTCGAACTCATATTCACTGAGAAATGTTGGAAACAGCTTGCGCAAAACAGCGACGCAGGGAAAAAATAGAGAGAGAGAGAGAGAGAGAGAGAGAGAGAGAGAAAGAAAGAGAGAGAGAGAGAGAAAGAGACCAACAGAGAATAGAGTGAGCACGGTAAGAATAGAGAGCACAGAGAGAGCAGAGAGACAGAGAGATCATTCTTGAATTCATATTCACTAAGAACCGAAATGTTGGAAACAGACAGCGAGGCGAGGCGAGAACAGAGTGAGTGAATGATTGGGGAAGGAGCCGAAAAGCAGGAGACTGCTTGACCGGTGTATTGCGAAACAAAAATGAGCGAGCGGACTTGGGGCGCGCCCGCAATTGAAGGACGGTAGAGAAATAACATTCAGGGAATGGAGGACAGAGAGAGTGCATATGAATCCGAATAAAGGAGAGGAAGAGAGAAAAGAGAGTGAGTGAGAGCCGTGTGCGACCGGCGCTGTTTGATGCATAGTACTGTAGCCTCACGGACTATGGGGTATGGTGAGAAAGAGAGAGAGACTTTCAGTACTGAAAGTGAAATTCATATGGTATGAGTAGGAAAGTGAGATCCGGACGGCCGAGAGGATTCTTTTTTTTATTTGAAAAGATTGGATGACTACAAAGACTTTTAACCTCACTTTCTTTATCACTGTAGTGAACGAAATTGTGACCTTCAAATTGAGTACTGAAACTCAAAATTATGAAACAAGAAGTGGATAGGGAGACTCGGATTGCCGAGAGGAATCGATAGAGCTATTGATCATTCCAATCGGTTGACCCTGTGACCCACTGCGACCGCCTCACTCTGTTTGAAGCCCGCCGCCATAGTCTCACCTCGGCGCCGTGTACCCCGCGATGACGTGCCAGCCGGCGTGTAGAGGTCAAATTTGAAAATGTTTCTATTGGAATAGGGGTAATCTGACACGGAGAATCTGATTTCGTCGAGAAAACACGACAATTCTGCCTCCTTTACTGTGTAAAGTCGCCAAAAGTCGGCGAAACGTGCTGAAAATTGGAGGAGACGTCAGATGATGTGAGTAGAAGGTGCATGTCAAATTTCATGTCATGAAACGCAAAGATACGTCCGCGGCGAGCGCCAGAAGAGTGACTCGGAGAGAGAAATCGCCTCTATTCGATTGCGGCGGCGGGGTAGGCGAGAGAGCACGGCAGACGGTTAGAGTGCGATTGCAAAATAGTTGAGACAACTGGGCGCATCGAGAATTTTTCCCATTTTCAGGTCCTTGTTTCAGGAGTCGAAAGTAGCCGGAATGGTGCCAAGCCTCGCGTCAAATACTAATTCGAATGCGCTCTACACGCCGGCGCAAACGCCGTCTCGCTGCGCGGCCTGTGAAAGGCGCTGGGGAGCGCGCAAAACAGGGTCGCGCGAAAAAAAGAGCCACTTTGCGAGAGGCGTTGCGAGAACGCGAAAAAAGATAGAGACGTGAAACTTTCAGGGCGTAGAGATTCGATATAGAAGTAGGTGCTGGTAGAGAGGCGAGGACGTGGCTGCCTCGAGCGAGCGACGGCGACCGCCGAAAGAGGGCGCGACACGCGCGCGGGCGATGTCCCCTTTGGTCACATGTCCATTTTCAAGATCGAAAGTATATATAATATATATATATATATAGAGTGCTCGCGCGCGCGTCTCACACTCTAGAGAGAGCAGATAGCTACTGACTAAGACGGACCTTTTTCGAGGATGAGGGAGAGGTGTCGGAGGCAAAACGAGGGAGTAATGAGGGTGCACGCAGGAGAAAGAGGGGTGAAAGAGAGAGAGAGAGAGAGAGAGAGAGAGAGAGAGAGAGAGAGCAACTATCAACTACCTATGAACTAAGAAGATCTGAGATAGAGAGAGAGAGAGAGAGAGAGAGAGAGAGAAAAGAGAAAGAGAGACTAACTATGCACTAACTATGGTGAGGGAAAATAAGGGTGCACGCAGGAGAAAGAGGGGTGAAAGAGAGAGAGAGAGAGAGAGAAACTATCAACTACCTTTGGACTAAGAAGATCTGAGATAGAAAGAGAGAAAAGAGAAAGAGAGACTAACTATGCACTAAAATGATATGTTCTGCTAAGCGCTGTTTGATACAGAGTATTTGATACAGAGTACTGAGAGAGAAAGAAAGAAAAAAAGAAAGAGAGAGAGAGAGAGAGCCGGCCCTAACGCGCTAATAACGAAACAGATAGATATGAGAGAGAATATAGTGAGTAGAGTGAGCAGTGAGCGCGGTAAGAAGAGAGAGCAAGAGACAGAGAGATCAATCTCGAACTCATATTCACTGAGAAATGTTGGAAACAGCTTGCGCAAAACAGCGACGCAGGGAAAAAATAGAGAGAGAGAGAGAGAGAGAGAGAGAGAGAGAGAGAGAGAGAGAAAGAAAGAGAGAGAGAGAGAGAAAGAGACCAACAGAGAATAGAGTGAGCACGGTAAGAATAGAGAGCACAGAGAGAGCAGAGAGACAGAGAGATCATTCTTGAATTCATATTCACTAAGAACCGAAATGTTGGAAACAGACAGCGAGGCGAGGCGAGAACAGAGTGAGTGAATGATTGGGGAAGGAGCCGAAAAGCAGGAGACTGCTTGACCGGTGTATTGCGAAACAAAAATGAGCGAGCGGACTTGGGGCGCGCCCGCAATTGAAGGACGGTAGAGAAATAACATTCAGGGAATGGAGGACAGAGAGAGTGCATATGAATCCGAATAAAGGAGAGGAAGAGAGAAAAGAGAGTGAGTGAGAGCCGTGTGCGACCGGCGCTGTTTGATGCATAGTACTGTAGCCTCACGGACTATGGGGTATGGTGAGAAAGAGAGAGAGACTTTCAGTACTGAAAGTGAAATTCATATGGTATGAGTAGGAAAGTGAGATCCGGACGGCCGAGAGGATTCTTTTTTTTATTTGCAAAGATTGAATGACTACAAAGACTTTTAACCTCACTTTCTTTATCACTGTAGTGAACGAAATTGTGACCTTCAAATTGAGTACTGAAACTCAAAATTATGAAACAAGAAGTGGATAGGGAGACTCGGATTGCCGAGAGGAATCGATAGAGCTATTGATCATTCCAATCGGTTGACCCTGTGACCCACTGCGACCGCCTCACTCTGTTTGAAGCCCGCCGCCATAGTCTCACCTCGGCGCCGTGTACCCCGCGATGACGTGCCAGCCGGCGTGTAGAGGTCAAATTTGAAAATGTTTCTATTGGAATAGGGGTAATCTGACACGGAGAATCTGATTTCGTCGAGAAAACACGACAATTCTGCCTCCTTTACTGTGTAAAGTCGCCAAAAGTCGGCGAAACGTGCTGAAAATTGGAGGAGACGTCAGATGATGTGAGTAGAAGGTGCATGTCAAATTTCATGTCATGAAACGCAAAGATACGTCCGCGGCGAGCGCCAGAAGAGTGACTCGGAGAGAGAAATCGCCTCTATTCGATTGCGGCGGCGGGGTAGGCGAGAGAGCACGGCAGACGGTTAGAGTGCGATTGCAAAATAGTTGAGACAACTGGGCGGATCGAGAATTTTTCCCATTTTCAGGTCCTTGTTTCAGGAGTCAAAAGTAGCCGGAATGGTGCCAACCCTCGCGTCAAATACTAATTCAAATGCGCTCTACACGCCAGCGCAAACGCCGTCTCGCTGCGCGGCCTGTGAAAGGTGCTGGAGAGCGCGCAAAACGCGGTCGCGCGAAAAAAGAAGCCATCTTGCGAGAGGCGTTGCGAGAATGCGAAAAGAGGTAGAGACGTGAAACTTTCAGGGATTAAAGATGTAATATAGAAGTAGGTGCTGGTAGAGGGGCGAGGACGTGGCTGCGTCGAGCGAGCGACGGCGACCGCCGAAAGAGGGCGCGACGCGCGCGCGGACGATGTCCCCTTTGGTCACATGTCCACTTTCAAGATCGAAAGTATATATAGAGTGCTCGCGCGCACTCTAGAGAGAGCAAGTGACTAGCTACTGACTAAGACGGACCTTTTTCGATGATGAGGGAGAGGTGTCGGAGGCAAAACGAGGGAGTAATGAGGGTGCACGCAGGAGAAAGAGGGGTGAAAGAGAGAGAGAGAGAGAGAGAGAGAGAGAGAGAGAGAGAGAGAGAGAGAGAGAGAGAAAGAAACTATCAACTAACTATGAACTAAGAAGAGAAGACACTACCTTCGCACTGAAGAGCGTCTCTCTTTCTGAGAAAGAGAGATGAGTGAGAGGCAGAGAAAGAGTTGTGATGCGAAAATGAGCGAACAGTTTTAGGTAGACGGATTATTGTTTTATTGAGAGTACTGTAACCGTACGGACTTTGGAGTACGGTATAAAAATGTTTGAAGTAGAACAGAGAAGTTGAAAACAGCTCGCGCAAAACCGCGAGGCGAGGCGAGAACAGAGTGAGTGAGTGAGTGGGGGAGGAGCCGAGTGGCAGGAGACTGTGTGACCGGAGTGTTGCGAAACAAAAGTGAGCCAGCGGACTTGGGGCGCGCCTGCAACTGCAAGAAAAAAAAAGCCAGGAGACTGTGTGACCAGTGTATTGCGAAACAAAAATGAGTGAGCGGACTTGGGGCGCGCCCGCAACTGCAAGACAAAAAAAATACCGATTGGAGAGCGAGAAAGAAAACTGAAAGAGCAGAGAGTAGAGACAGACTGTGAGAGACAGAGAAAGAAACAACTCAAAGTGATGTTCACTAACAAATGATGTTTTGGAAACAGTACGAGTACGCGCAACAGCGAGGCGAGGCGAGAACGCAAGCACAATCAATGAGAGTGAAAGGGAAGAGCAGAGTGGCACATGGTCCGGTGCGCGAGAGGAGGGGCCGGTCATAAACAGTCGACTCTCTCTGACTGGTGCCTTGCCAGGGGCGGGCGAGACTGCTGCGCGATATACACAATTACTTTTTATTCCGGGTTCGTGAAATCAAAACAGATCAACCCTACCAGTTTGTTGTGTACGTTTCGAACTTTAAAAAAAGTCTCACAAGAGACTGACTGTGATCAGATAGATACATCACTGTAGTGAACGAAATTGTGACCTTCAAATTGAGTACTGAAACTCAAAATAAGGATACAAGAAGTGGATAGGGAGACTCGGATTGCCGAGAGGAATCGATAGAGCTATTGATCACCCCAATCGGTTGACCCTGTGACCCACTGCGACCGCCTCACTCTGTTTGAAGCCCGCCGCCATAGTCTCACCTCGGCGCCGTGTACCCCGCGATGGCGTGCCAGCCGGCGTGTAGAGGTCAAATTTGAAAATGTTTCTATTGGAATAGGGGTAATCTGACACGGAGAATCTGATTCCGTCGAGAAAACACGACAATTCTGCCTCCTTTACTGCGTAAAGTCGCCAAATGTCGGCGAAATGCGCTGAAAATTGGAGGAGACGTCAGATGACGTGAGTAGAAGGTGCATGTCAAATTTCATGTCATGAAACGCAAAGATACGCCCGCGGCGAGCGCCAGAAGAGTGACTCGGAGAGAGAAATCGCCTCTATTCAATCGCGGCGGGGTAGGCGAGAGAGTACGGCAGACGGTTAGAGTGCGATTGCAAAATAGTCGAGACAACTGGGCGCATCGAAAATTTTTCCCATTTTCAGGTCCTTGTTTCAGGAGTCAAAAGTAGCCGGAATGGTGCCAACCCTCGCGTCCAATACTAATTCAAATGCGCTCTACACGCCAGCGCAAACGCCGTCTCGCTGCGCGGCCTGTGAAAGGTGCTGGGGAGCGCGCAAAACGCGGTCGCGCGAAAAAAGAAGCCATTTGCGAGAGGCTTTGCGAGAACGAGAAAAGAGATAGAGACGTGAAACTTTCAGACGTAGAGATTCGATATAGAAGTAGGTGCTGGTGAAGGGGCGAAGACGTGGCTGCCTGGAGCGAGCGACAGCGACCGCCGAAAGAGGGCGCGACGCGCGCGCGGACGATGTCCCCTTTGATCACATGTCCCATTTCAAGATCGAAAGTATATATAGAGTGCTGGCGCGCACTCTAGTAGAGAGCAGACTAGCTACTGACTAAGACGGACCTTTTCGATGATGAGGGAGAGGTGTCGGAGGCAAAACGAGGGAGTAATGAGGGTGCACGCAGGAGAAAGAGGGGTGAAAGAGAGAGAGAGAGAGAGAGAGAGAGAGAGAGAGAGAGAGAGAGAGAGAGAGAGAAAGAAACTATCAACTAACTATGAACTAAGAAGAGAAGACACTACCTTCGCACTGAAGAGCGTCTCTCTTTCTGAGAAAGAGAGATGAGTGAGAGGCAGAGAAAGAGTTGTGATGCGAAAATGAGCGAACAGTTTTAGGTAGACGGATTATTGTTTTATTGAGAGTACTGTAACCGTACGGACTTTGGAGTACGGTATAAAAATGTTTGAAGTAGAACAGAGAAGTTGAAAACAGCTCGCGCAAAACCGCGAGGCGAGGCGAGAACAGAGTGAGTGAGTGAGTGGGGGAGGAGCCGAGTGGCAGGAGACTGTGTGACCGGAGTGTTGCGAAACAAAAGTGAGCCAGCGGACTTGGGGCGCGCCTGCAACTGCAAGAAAAAAAAAGCCAGGAGACTGTGTGACCAGTGTATTGCGAAACAAAAATGAGTGAGCGGACTTGGGGCGCGCCCGCAACTGCAAGACAAAAAAAATACCGATTGGAGAGCGAGAAAGAAAACTGAAAGAGCAGAGAGTAGAGACAGACTGTGAGAGACAGAGAAAGAAACAACTCAAAGTGATGTTCACTAACAAATGATGTTTTGGAAACAGTACGAGTACGCGCAACAGCGAGGCGAGGCGAGAACGCAAGCACAATCAATGAGAGTGAAAGGGAAGAGCAGAGTGGCACATGGTCCGGTGCGCGAGAGGAGGGGCCGGTCATAAACAGTCGACTCTCTCTGACTGGTGCCTTGCCAGGGGCGGGGCGAGACTGCTGCGCGATATACACAATTACTTTTTATTCCGGGTTCGTGAAATCAAAACAGATCAACCCTACCAGTTTGTTGTGTACGTTTCGAACTTTAAAAAAAGTCTCACAAGAGACTGACTGTGATCAGATAGATACATCACTGTAGTGAACGAAATTGTGACCTTCAAATTGAGTACTGAAACTCAAAATAAGGATACAAGAAGTGGATAGGGAGACTCGGATTGCCGAGAGGAATCGATAGAGCTATTGATCACCCCAATCGGTTGACCCTGTGACCCACTGCGACCGCCTCACTCTGTTTGAAGCCCGCCGCCATAGTCTCACCTCGGCGCCGTGTACCCCGCGATGGCGTGCCAGCCGGCGTGTAGAGGTCAAATTTGAAATGTTTCTATTGGAATAGGGGTAATCTGACACGGAGAATCTGATTCCGTCGAGAAAACACGACAATTCTGCCTCCTTTACTGCGTAAAGTCGCCAAATGTCGGCGAAATGCGCTGAAAATTGGAGGAGACGTCAGATGACGTGAGTAGAAGGTGCATGTCAAATTTCATGTCATGAAACGCAAAGATACGCCCGCGGCGAGCGCCAGAAGAGTGACTCGGAGAGAGAAATCGCCTCTATTCAATCGCGGCGGGGTAGGCGAGAGAGTACGGCAGACGGTTAGAGTGCGATTGCAAAATAGTCGAGACAACTGGGCGCATCGAAAATTTTTCCCATTTTCGGGTCCTTGTTTCAGGGGTCGAAAGTAGCCGGAATGGAGCCAACCCTCGCGTCAAACACTAATTCAAACGCGCTCTACACGCCAGCGCAAACGCCGTCTCGCTGCGCGGCCTGTGAAAGGTGCTGGAGAGCGCGCAAAACGCGGTCGCGCGAAAAAAGAAGCCATCTTGCGAAAGGCGTTGCGAGAACGCGAAAAGAGATAGAGACGTGAAACTTTCAGAGCGTAGAGATTCGATATAGAAGAAGGTGCTGGTAGAAGGGCGAGGACGTGGCTGCCTCGAGCGAGCGACGGCGACCGCCGAAAGAGGGCGCGACGCGCGCGCGGACGATGTCCCCTTTGGTCACATGTCCCATTTCAAGATCGAAAGTATATATAGAGTGCGCGCGCGTCTCACACTCTAGAGAGCGCAGATAGTTTCTGCTATTGACAGCCGGGGTCAGTTAGCGAAACTAAGTTGCGAGCGAGAGAGGTCAGACGGCGCGAGAAAGGCTCGAGTGTGCCGCGGCCTCTTTGATTCGCAGGCCGGCTTCTTTGATCGATATTAGCGTTTGAATGCGCGCGCTTGTGTCTCCTCACGACTAGAAGGTAGATCGAATGCGACAAGAGGGTAGATCAATTTTCTACCGTGATCCGGCGAACTATCTCCCTGAATAATATTATAAAACAGACTTCATTAGATTCTGAGCCACTGAAACCTCGGTCATGAATTGTAATTGCAGAGCCGAGTGCGTTAAACTGATCTTCCTTAATATATGTTAATGGCAGTATTACTGTTAGAATTGGGAAGTTGTGGCACAGAGATCAAAGCAGCCTCACCCGCACTGCTCTGCTCTTCCGCTATTCGCACGTTCTTTAACTGCCGAGCTCTCTCACTCGCCCTCTCCTCACCGATCGATCGATTTGATTTCAGGCCGCGGCTGCCCATTATGGCTCGCACGAGAAAGAGAGCGCGCGCAGAGAGCGTGCGCGAGTGAGAGAATCAGAGGTCAGAGAGAGAAAGAGAGTGGCTGATCGAAAAGCGGGGCATGCTCGGCTGGAAGAAGAGAGAGCGCGCAGAGAGCGTACGCTCGTGAGAGAGCCAAGAGGCCGGGGTGTGAGAGTGGCTGAGCGAAAGGCGGGGCATGAGCGTTCGGCCAATCAGATTGCACTGACAGTGGGCCGAGCGACCAATGAGCGCAGAGTGCAGTGGGCGGGGCTTACGTGATGCACACCGTCGTCGTCGTCGTCGTCGTCGTCGTAAACACGTTTAGTGGCAGAATGAGCGAAAAGTTGTTTTTGATATTTTGGAAGCCGCAACCGATATTTATTTCTTGTATCATACTCATAAGTCTTGTCAAATGATATTCTAACAAAAAAAAAACACATACTATGGAGCATATCGTATTGGGATAGAGGAAATTGAGTATGCCTTGGGGGTGACGCGCTGCGCGCGTCAAAGATCAATCATGATGTGGAATAGCTCAAGTGGTAGGGTGAGGGCGTACTGGTACTAACCAGGCGCGTTCGATCTTCACATATGCCAATTTGTTTTGCGAATGTTTTGCGATGTTTGCAAATGAATTCGAATGTTGCTTTTGGAATCGTTTATGTATGTGCACATATGTATCATATATAGTCGCCGCCTGGAGGACTAGCTACTGACTAAGACGGACCTTTTTCGATGATGAGGGAGAGGTGTCGGAGGCAAAACGAGGGAGTAATGAGGGTGCACGCAGGAGAAAGAGGGGTGAAAGAGAGAGAGAGAGAGAGAGAGAGAGAGAGAGAGAGAGAGAAGAGCTGCATGCTCTCTTTCTGAGAAAGAGAGATGAGTGAGAGGCAGAGAAAGAGAGAGAGAGAGAGAGAGAGAGAGAGAGAGAAGAGCTACATGCTCACTGAGAAGAAAGTGTGCGACAGAAGCGTTGTGATGCGAAAATGAGCGAACAGTTTTAGGTAGACGGATTATTGTTTTATTGAGAGTACTGTAGCCGTACGGACTTCGGAGTACGGTATAAAAATGTTTGAAGTAGAACAGAGAAGTTGAAAACAGCTCGCGCAAAACCGCGAGGCGAGGCGAGAACAGAGTGAGTGAGTGAGTGAGTGGGGGAGGAGACGAGTTTCAGGAGACTGTGTGACCGGAGTGTTGCGAAACAAAAGTGAGCCAGCGGACTTGGGGCGCGCCCGCAACTGCAAAAAAAAAGCCAGGAGACTGTGTGACCAGTGTATTGCGAAACAAAAATGAGTGAGCTCCGGTGCGCGAGAGGAGGGGCCGATCATAAACAGTCGACTCTCTCTGACTGGTGCCTTGCCAGGGGCGGGCGAGACTGCTGCGCGATATACACAATTACTTTTTATTCCGGGTTCGTGAAATCAAAACAGATCAACCCTACCAGTTTGTTGTGTACGTTTCGAACTTTAAAAAAGGTCTCACAAGAGACTGACTGTGATCAGATAGATACATTTCATGTGGCTACAGTAGTCTCATAGTCGGAGTGGGAAAAACAGTGTAAATGTTGTGGCGTGCAAAGGGAGAGAGAAAGAAAAATAGATAGAGAGAGAGAGAGAGAGAGAGAGAAAGAGAGAGAGACTATGAACGTACTATGAACTACCAAGATAAGACACCACGTTCGCAGTGAAGAGAAAGAGAGAAAAAGAGAGCTCCTCGGTGCACCCCGCGACGACGTGCCAGACGGTTGTTAAAGAGAATTTTTAAAATGTAAAGACGCCAATACATGTAATCTGGCACGGTGAACTCGATTCCGTCGTCAAAATACAATCTTTACTGACTAAAATCGCGAGATATGAGCAGATAAACGTTGTTTTTGCATTGCCACCGAAATTCAGTACTGAAAGTGAAATTCATGTGGTATGAGTAGGAAAGTGAGATCCGGACGGCCGAGAGGAATCATTTAATTTTTTATTTGAAAAGATTGGATGACTACAAAGACTTTTAACCTCACTTTCTTTATCACTGTAGTGAACGAAATTGTGACCTTCAAATTGAGTACTGGAACTCAAAATTTTGAAACAAGAAGTGGATAGGGAGACTCGGATTGCCGAGAGGAATCGATAGAGCTATTGATCATTCCAATCGGTTGAGCCACTTAATCTTTTATTTGAAAAGATTGGATGACTACAAAGACTTTTAACCTCACTTTCTTTATCACTGTAGTGAACGAAATTGTGACCTTCAAATTGAGTACTAAAACTCAAAATTATGAAACAAGAAGTGGATAGGGAGACTCGGATTGCCGAGAGGAATCGATAGAGCTATTGATCATTCCAATCGGTTGACCCTGTGACCCACTGCGACCGCCTCACTCTGTTTGAAGCCCGCCGCCATAGTCTCACCTCGGCGCCGTGTACCCCGCGATGACGTGCCAGCCGGCGTGTAGAGGTCAAATTTGAAAATGTTTCTATTGGAATAGGGGTAATCTGACACGGAGAATCTGATTCCGTCGAGAAAACACGACAATTCTGCCTCCTTTACTTTGTGAAGTCGCCAAAAGTCGGCGAAACGTGCTGAAAAATGGAGGAGACGTCAGATGACGTGAGTAGAAGGACCATGTCAAATTTCATGTCATGAAACGCAAAGATACGCCCGCGGCGAGCGCCAGAAGAGTGACTCGGAGAGAGAAATCGCCTCTATTCAATCGCGGCGGGGTAGGCGAGAGAGCACGGCAGACGGTTAGAGTGCGATTGCAAAATAGTTGAGCCAGCTGGGCGCATCGAGAATTTTTCCCATTTTCA
The DNA here is from genome assembly GCA_963966185.1 of Rhabditoides inermis. NCBI lineage: Eukaryota > Metazoa > Nematoda > Chromadorea > Rhabditida > Rhabditidae > Rhabditoides > Rhabditoides inermis. The sequence goes on along the minus strand of CAWZYM010000387.1, from coordinate 334,440 downwards.
GGTCCTTGTTTCAGGAGTCGAAAGTAGCCGGAATGGTGCCAACCCTCGCGTCCAATACTAATTCAAATGCGCTCTACACGCCAGCGCAAACGCCGTCTTGCTGCGCGTCCTGTGAAAGGCGCTGGAGAGCGCGCAAAACAGGGTCGCGTAACGGAGGCCGAAAAAAAAAAGCCATTTTGCGAAAGGCGTTGCGAGAAAACGAAAAGAGATAGAGATTTGAAACTTTCAGGGATTAGAGATATAATATAGAAGTAGGTGCTGGTAGAAGGGCGAAGACGTGGCTGCCTCGAGCGAGCGACGGCGACCGCCGAAAGAAGGCGCGACGCGCGCGCGGACAATGTCCACTTTGGTCCTTTTGGCTTACGTTTCCATATATACGCGCGGGCGCCTCACCTCGCTTTAGGGGCGCAGACTAGCTACTGACTAAGACGGACCTTTTTCGATGATGAGGGAGAGGTGTCGGAGGCAAAACGAGGGAGTAATGAGGGTGCACGCAGGAGAAAGAGGGGTGAAAGAGAGAGAGAGAGAGAGAGAGAGAGAGAGAGAGAGAGAGAGAGAGAGAGAGAAAAGAAACTATCAACTAACTATGAACTAAGAAGAGAAGACACTACCTTCGCACTGAAGAGCGTCTCTCTTTCTGAGAAAGAGAGATGAGTGAGAGGCAGAGAAAGAGTTGTGATGCGAAAATGAGCGAACAGTTTTAGGTAGACGGATTATTGTTTTATTGAGAGTACTGTAACCGTACGGACTTTGGAGTACGGTATAAAAATGTTTGAAGTAGAACAGAGAAGTTGAAAACAGCTCGCGCAAAACCGCGAGGCGAGGCGAGAACAGAGTGAGTGAGTGAGTGGGGGAGGAGCCGAGTGGCAGGAGACTGTGTGACCGGAGTGTTGCGAAACAAAAGTGAGCCAGCGGACTTGGGGCGCGCCTGCAACTGCAAGAAAAAAAAAGCCAGGAGACTGTGTGACCAGTGTATTGCGAAACAAAAATGAGTGAGCGGACTTGGGGCGCGCCCGCAACTGCAAGACAAAAAAAATACCGATTGGAGAGCGAGAAAGAAAACTGAAAGAGCAGAGAGTAGAGACAGACTGTGAGAGACAGAGAAAGAAACAACTCAAAGTGATGTTCACTAACAAATGATGTTTTGGAAACAGTACGAGTACGCGCAACAGCGAGGCGAGGCGAGAACGCAAGCACAATCAATGAGAGTGAAAGGGAAGAGCAGAGTGGCACATGGTCCGGTGCGCGAGAGGAGGGGCCGGTCATAAACAGTCGACTCTCTCTGACTGGTGCCTTGCCAGGGGCGGGCGAGACTGCTGCGCGATATACACAATTACTTTTTATTCCGGGTTCGTGAAATCAAAACAGATCAACCCTACCAGTTTGTTGTGTACGTTTCGAACTTTAAAAAAAGTCTCACAAGAGACTGACTGTGATCAGATAGATACATCACTGTAGTGAACGAAATTGTGACCTTCAAATTGAGTACTGAAACTCAAAATAAGGATACAAGAAGTGGATAGGGAGACTCGGATTGCCGAGAGGAATCGATAGAGCTATTGATCACCCCAATCGGTTGACCCTGTGACCCACTGCGACCGCCTCACTCTGTTTGAAGCCCGCCGCCATAGTCTCACCTCGGCGCCGTGTACCCCGCGATGGCGTGCCAGCCGGCGTGTAGAGGTCAAATTTGAAAATGTTTCTATTGGAATAGGGGTAATCTGACACGGAGAATCTGATTCCGTCGAGAAAACACGACAATTCTGCCTCCTTTACTGCGTAAAGTCGCCAAATGTCGGCGAAATGCGCTGAAAATTGGAGGAGACGTCAGATGACGTGAGTAGAAGGTGCATGTCAAATTTCATGTCATGAAACGCAAAGATACGCCCGCGGCGAGCGCCAGAAGAGTGACTCGGAGAGAGAAATCGCCTCTATTCAATCGCGGCGGGGTAGGCGAGAGAGCACGGCAGACGGTTAGAGTGCGATTGCAAAATAGTTGAGACAACTGGGCGCATCGAGAATTTTTCCCATTTTCAGGTCCTTGTTTCAGGAGTCAAAAGTAGCCGGAATGGTGCCAACCCTCGCGTCCAATACTAATTCAAATGCGCTCTACACGCCAGCGCAAACGCCGTCTCGCTGCGCGGCCTGTGAAAGGTGCTGGGGAGCGCGCAAAACGCGGTCGCGCGAAAAAAGAAGCCATTTTGCGAGAGGCTTTGCGAGAACGAGAAAAGAGATAGAGACGTGAAACTTTCAGGACGTAGAGATTCGATATAGAAGTAGGTGCTGGTGAAGGGGCGAAGACGTGGCTGCCTGGAGCGAGCGACAGCGACCGCCGAAAGAGGGCGCGACGCGCGCGCGGACGATGTCCCCTTTGATCACATGTCCCATTTCAAGATCGAAAGTATATATAGAGTGCTGGCGCGCACTCTAGTAGAGAGCAGACTAGCTACTGACTAAGACGGACCTTTTTCGAGGATGAGGGAGAAGTGTCGGAGGCAAAACGAGGGAGTAATGAGGGTGCACGCAGGAGAAAGAGGGGTGAAAGAGAGAGAGAGAGAGAGAGAGAGAGAGAGAGAGAGAGAGAAGAGTGAGCAGTAAGCGCGGTAAGAAGAGAGAGCAAGAGACAGAGAGATCAATCTCGAACTCATATTCACTGAGAACGGAAATGTTGAAAACAGCTTGCGCAAAACAGCGAGGCGAGGCGAGAACAGAATGAATAAGTGAGCGAGTGATTGGGGGAGGAGCCGAGTGGCAGAAGACTGTGTGACCGGAGTGTTGCGAAACAAAAGTGAGCGAGCGGACTTGTTGCGCGCCCGCAATTGAAGGAACAAACAGCGAAATGAGAGCGAGCAAAAAAACGGAAAGAGCAGAGAGTAGAGACAGACTGAGAGAAAGAGAGCTCAAAGTTATGCTCACTAACAACAAAAATTTCGAAGACAGTACGTGCAATAATGTAGGGCGAGGCGAGAACACAATCTCAATCAATGTGAGTGAAAAGAAAGAGCAGAGTGGCTTCGGTTGAGAGTACTGTATGGACTATGGAGTACGGTAGACAAATATCATTTAAGGAATGGAGGACAGTACGTGCAATAATGCAGGGCGAGGCGAGAACATAAGAGAGAGCATATGAATCGGAATGAAATAGAGGGAGAGAGAGAGAAGGAAGAGTTGAGAGAGTGAGTAATAGCCGCGTGAGCCAGCGCTGTTTGTCTGAGAGTGGAGATTTCAATCCTGAAACTTGAAATTATGAAACGTGACTTGGATAGAGATACTCGGAACGCCGAGGGGAATCGATACAGCTATTGATCGCCCCGATCGGTTGACCCTGTGACCAAATACGGTAGTGAACGAAATTGTGACCTTTGAGTAGTGAAACTCAAAATTATGAAACAAGAAGTGGATAGGGAGACTCGGATTGCCGAGAGGAATCGATAGAGCTATTGATCAATCGAATCGGTTGACCCTGTGACCCACTGCGACCGCCTCACTCTGTTTGAAGCCCGCCGCCATAGTCTCACCTCGGCGCCGTGTACCCCGCGATGACGTGCCAGCCGGCGTGTAGAGGTCAAACTTGAAAATGTTTCTATTGGAATAGGGGTAATCTGACACGGAGAATCTGATTCCGTCGAGAAAACACGACATTTCTGCCTCCTTTACTAAGTAAAGTCGCCAAAAGTCGGCGAAAAGTGCTGAAAATTGGAGGAGACGTCAGATGACGTGAGTAGAAGGACCATGTCAAATTTCATGTCATGAAACGCAAAGATACGCCCGCGGCGAGCGCCAGAAGAGTGACTCGGAGAGAGAAATCGCCTCTATTCAATCGCGGCGGGGTAGGCGAGAGAGCACGGCAGACGGTTAGAGTGCGATTGCAAAATAGTTGAGACAACTGGGCGCATCGAGAATTTTTCCCATTTTCGGGTCCTTGTTTCAGGAGTCAAAAGTAGCCGGAATGGTGCCAACCCTCGCGTCCAATACTAATTCGAATGTGCTCTACACGCCAGCGCAAACGCCGTCTCGCTGCGCGGCCTGTGAAAGGCACTGGGGAGCGCGGAAAACAGGGTCGCGTAACGGGGGCCGAAAAAAAAGCCATTTTGCGAGAGGCGTTGCGAGGATGCGAAAAGAGAAAGAGACGTGAAACTTTCAGGACGTAGAGATTCGATATAGAAGTAGGTGCTGGTAGAAGGGCGAAGACGTGGCTGCCTCGAGCGAGCGACGGCGACCGCCGAAAGAGGGCGCGACGCGCGCGCCGACAATGTCCACTTTGGTCCTTTTGGCTTACGTTTCCATATATACGCGCGGGCGCCTCACCTCGCTCTGGTGGCGCAGACTAGCTACTGACTAAGACGGACCTTTTTCGAGGATGAGGGAGAGGTGTCGGAGGCAAACGCAAAACGAGGGAGTAATGAGGGTGCACGCAGGAGAAAGAGCTCTGGTAATTAATGACGCAGTGTTAACGCAAATTTTGAACTACGCACCGTTTACGCAATTTTGACGCACCCCATTTTGCGTTAGAATGCGAGAAAATGCGTTAGGCATGCGAGTGATTGTGTCAACGCAAATTTCAAACAACGCATTTTTTACGCAACTATCACGCACCCCGTGTTGCGTTGGAGTGCGAGAAAGTGCGTTACGAATGCGAGCGCTTGTGTCAACGGAAATAGGAGATTTAAAATTATAATTCAAACGACACATTTTGTAGTATTTTTAACCGCTATCAGTTATAAATCAAAAAAGTTTTTTACAAAAAGGTAAAAAAAAATCGAAAAAAGTTATACCAAAGTTATATTTTTGATCATCTCGCATGTTCATGGAAAAAAATTGCGCAATGAAATAAACAGCTGATGCCTCACAAAACTACGCCTACAAAAGTTATCTCTCCCTCTCTCTCTCCCCTCTCTGCCCCCTTCTTCCCCTCTCTCCCCCCTCTCTCCCCCCTCTCCCTCATTCTCTCTCCCCCTCTCCCCCATTCTCTCTCTCCCTCTCTCTCTCCCCCTCTCTCTCCCCTCCCTCTCTCCTATTTCTCTCTTTTTCTCTCTCGCCATCTCTCCCCCTCTCTCTCCCCCCTCTCTCCCCTCCCTCTCTCTCTCCCTCTCTCTCTCTCTCTCCTTCCTCTCTCTCCCCTCTCTCCCCCGTATCTCTCCTTCTTTCTCTCTTTCTCTCTCCCCATCTCTTCTCCTTTCTCCCCCCCTCTCTCTCCTCCCTCTCTCCCCTTCTTCCCCCCTCTCCCCCCTCTCTCTCCCCTTCCTCTCTCTCTCGCCCCCCTCTCCCCCCTCTCTCCTCCCTCTCTCCCCTTCTTCCCCCCTCTCCCCCCTCTCTCTCCCCTTCCTCTCTCTCGCCCCCCTCTCCCCCCTCTCTCCTCCTTTCTCTCTTTTTCTCTCTCCCCATCTCTCCCCCTCTCTCTCCTCTCCCTCTCTCCCTCTTTCTCTCCCCTCCTCCCTTTCCCCCTCTCCCTCCCCTTCCTCTCTCTCCCCCCTCTCTCTCCCCCTCTCTCTCCCCCCTCTCTCTCCCCCTCTCTCCCCTCTTCTCTCTCCCCTTCTCTCTCCCGCCTTTTGGCAAATCGTGCCAAGTTTGTACCTCATCACGAAGTAAGTCCGAATTTCTGATTTTCATGATCGATCCTATTTCATTTTACATCGAACTTATTTAGTATAAAAAATTGTTTCGTTGTCGTGTAAAGTCCTCTCCAATTCTCCAGGAGCACAAACCGTGCGCAAGCATATTGTATACACAGTGGCAAACAATTTATGAGATTTGGATCATGTAGGATAACCACATCGATCAAGGATTGATTTCTTATGTTCCAAATTGCGCTGCTTGCGCGCGACCGGTGAGTGAGCTTGACGAAAAAAGAGTGGCGAGCTGCCTGTCTGCTTTTCAAATGAAAGATTCTAATATATCACACCACATCGTTGTGATATCTTATTGATTGCTGTTGTTGATTACTGTTTTCCCATTTGTTGTTTTGCGTGTTTTTGTTGTTTGAAACGTAAACTCCGGACCATAGCGTGTTCAATTCATTTTGCCGCTTAAACAAAATGTACGATCGTCTAAAATGTACTCAAATGTAATCTAAAATGTAAAATGTACGAAACACTGCGGTCTATTCACGACGTTGCGAAAAAAATACGATACGCACATTTTATTACGGTTACCGACTGTTCGTCAACACTCAGCGTAGCAGAAAAAAAACTCATTCACAGCAGCGCCGCCCGCCCGAAGTTCCGCTCATCTCACTGTTTTGTTAGTATTTTACTTTGTTGTATTTTACTTTGTTTGTGAAATTTTCGTTGGCACGTGCATCACTTCGTATCGCGTTTTTCTGCGAACACTTTCTCCGTTGCAGGATGCCGTGCGCGAATCAACTGACGGAATTTTTTTGAATACAGCGTAGCGATGAGGTGAGTACAAGTTTTTTCATTGTTGTACATGCTTGGAAACGTATATCACTGTATTTAAATGTAAATGATGTCATTCAGTTCGATTCTGTCTCGAGGACAACGATATGGGCGTCGCTAGTCGTGTTTTCCTCGTGAAGGTACGCTTCTTTGTGTACATTTAGGATATTTCGTGTACCATTATCGTTATTAAATAATTGTTTATCGCGAATACACTCAGGTGCCGACTCTGAACGTGCGTTGTCGGCAAGAGGCGACTCGGACTGTCACACCCGGCAATCCCGAGGTGATGCCGGCCGCCGGCATTCACCTGCAGCCACGCGCCGGACACATGTACGACGACTACTCGCAGGTACGATCACTACACTGCAGCCAGTGCTGTGTTTCTCTTCTCGTCTGCACATTGCTCATGTTTTATTATGTGTGTCCTGGAAATTTTCAAACTGATTCGCCTGCAAGATGTCGTTGTACAAAATGATTTTTTAATGTGAGACAAGTTCTACATTTACAGACCCGTCCCTACCGGCAAGGACTCCTGCAAGGAGCTCCCCTCTCTTCGAGTCCATCGGCGTAACAAGTACTGGATTATCGTCGCGTCTGCCGGACAGCCTAAGGTATTTTATTTGTACTTGTGCAAACCGTCACTCATCGACCCGTTCCGCGGAACTATGTGTTTTTATGGTTATGTGTTAGGTGCTGGCGGAGTTGGCGCGTCGTCGCTGCGGGCGCGTGCTGCCGATGGACGACCACCGGGTCAAGTGAAGCCGTGTTTCCTCAACCAGTTCATCTGCCTCTTCGGAGAGGACGTCATGGAAAAGTGAGAACGCTTAGTAGTGCTACTATTTGTTCGTGATTTTCTTGGATCCCGATGATTCCCCGTACTATTTAGGCGCGAGCTTCCGTTGCTGTCGACAATGAGCGAAGACGAGGTGGCACAAGTGCTGGAGGAAGAGTAAGAACACTGGTGGGTAGAGAGAGAGAGAGAGAGAGAGAGAGTTGAGTGTATGGATAAGAGGGTCCTGTGATGGGTGTTGCAGATCAGCAGGAGCGCTACTCGACGGCGTGACACCATCGCCTCTTTCAAGCAGGATTATGCGTTATTGATTAGCGATTCTGCGTTGTTGATTTTGTTTGTATCGATTGAATTTTTTAATCAATAAAATTCAATTTAAAGTTGTGTTTGTTTTGTTTATTGGAGATTTTAATTGAATTGTAATATCTACAAAATGGATTCTAAAAATTTGCATAACGTTTAAAGTTGTTTCTGAAACAACGCAATTTCTCGCTATATTCAATGCGTCAACGCGTTTACTATGAACTACGCACTTTCTCGCACTCCAACGCATCAATTTGCGTTACATCCACCCCCACACATTTTCAATGCGTTAACGCAAAGTCAGTGCGTTAAATGCGTTAACACTGCGTCAAAAAGTTACAGAGAGGGGTGAAAGAGAGAGAGAGAGAGAGAGAAACTAACTATAAACTAACTATGAACTAAGAAGAGAAGACACTACCTTCGCACTGAAGAGCGTCTCTCTTTCTGAGAAAGAGAGACGAGTGAGAGGCAGAGAAAGAGAGAGAGAGAGAAAGAGAGAGAGAGAGAGAGAAGAGCTACATGCTCACTGAGAAGAAAGTGTGCGACAGAAGCGTTGTGATGCGAAAATGAGCGAACAGTTTTAGGTAGACGGATTATTGTTTTATTGAGAGTACTGTAGCCGTACGGACTTCGGAGTACGGTATAAAAATGTTTGAAGTAGAACAGAGAAGTTGAAAACAGCTCGCGCAAAACCGCGAGGCGAGGCGAGAACAGAGTGAGTGAGTGAGTGAGTGAGTGAGTGATTGGGGGAGGAGCCGAGTGGCAGGAGACTGTGTGACCAGTGTATTGCGAAACAAAAATGAGTGAGCGGACTTGGGGGGCGCCCGCAACTGCAAGACAAAAAAAATAGCGAGTGGAGAGCGAGCATGAAAACTGAAAGAGCAGAGAGTAGAGACAGATTGTGAGAGACAGAGAAAGAAACAACTCAAAGTGATGTTCACTAACAAATGAAATTTTGGAAGCAGTACGAGTACGCGCAACAGCGGGGCGAGGCGAGAACACAAGCAAAATCAGTGTGAGTGAAAGGGAAGAGCAGAGTGACACATGGTCCGGTGCGCGAGAGGAGGGGCCGGTCATAAACAGTCGACTCTCTCTGACTGGTGCCTTGCCAGGGGCGGGCGAGACTGCTGCGCGATATACACAATTACTTTTTATTCCGGGTTGGTGAAATCAAAACAGATCAACCCTACCAGTTTGTTGTGTACGTTTCGAACTTTAAAAAAGGTCTCTCAAGAGACTGACTGTGATCAGATAGATACATTTCATGTGGCTACAGTAGTCTCATAGTCGGAGTGGGAAAAAACAGTGTAAATGTTGTGGCGGGCAAGGGAAAGAGAAAAAAGAATAGAGAGAGAGAGAGACAGGGAGAGAGAGAGAGAAAGAGAGAGAGAGACTATGAACGTACTATGAACTACCAAGATAAGACACCACGTTCGCAGTGAAGAGAAAGAGAGAAAAAGAGAGCTCCTCGGTGCACCCCGCGACGACGTGCCAGACGGTTGTTAAAGAGAATTTTTAAAATGTAAAGACGCCAATACATGTAATCTGGCACGAAGAACTCGATTCCATCGTCAAAATACAATCTTTACTAACTAAAATCGCGAGATATGAGCAGATAAACGTTGTTTTTGCGCTGCTACCGAAATTCAGTAGTGAAAGTGAAATTCATGTGGTATGAGTAGGAAAGTGAGATTCGGACGGCTTTACTAACTAAAATCGCGAGATATGAAAGAGGAATCATTTAGTTTTTTATTTGAAAAGATTGGATGACTACAAAGACTTTTAACCTCACTTTCTTTATCACTGTAGTGAACGAAATTGTGACCTTCAAATTGAGTACTGAAACTCAAAATTATGAAACAAGAAGTGGATAGGGAGACTCGGATTGCCGAGAGGAATCGATAGAGCTATTGATCATTCCAATCGGTTGACCCTGTGACCCACTGCGACCGCCTCACTCTGTTTGAAGCCCGCCGCCATAGTCTCACCTCGGCGCCGTGTACCCCGCGATGACGTGCCAGCCGGCGTGTAGAGGTCAAATTTGAAAATGTTTCTATTGGAATAGGGGTAATCTGACACGGAGAATCTGATTTCGTCGAGAAAACACGACAATTCTGCCTCCTTTACTGTGTAAAGTCGCCAAAAGTCGGCGAAACGTGCTGAAAATTGGAGGAGACGTCAGATGATGTGAGTAGAAGGTGCATGTCAAATTTCATGTCATGAAACGCAAAGATACGTCCGCGGCGAGCGCCAGAAGAGTGACTCGGAGAGAGAAATCGCCTCTATTCGATTGCGGCGGCGGGGTAGGCGAGAGAGCACGGCAGACGGTTAGAGTGCGATTGCAAAATAGTTGAGACAACTGGGCGCATCGAGAATTTTTCCCATTTTCAGGTCCTTGTTTCAGGAGTCGAAAGTAGCCGGAATGGTGCCAAGCCTCGCGTCAAATACTAATTCGAATGCGCTCTACACGCCGGCGCAAACGCCGTCTCGCTGCGCGGCCTGTGAAAGGCGCTGGGGAGCGCGCAAAACAGGGTCGCGCGAAAAAAAGAGCCACTTTGCGAGAGGCGTTGCGAGAACGCGAAAAAAGATAGAGACGTGAAACTTTCAGGGCGTAGAGATTCGATATAGAAGTAGGTGCTGGTAGAGAGGCGAGGACGTGGCTGCCTCGAGCGAGCGACGGCGACCGCCGAAAGAGGGCGCGACACGCGCGCGGGCGATGTCCCCTTTGGTCACATGTCCATTTTCAAGATCGAAAGTATATATAATATATATATATATATAGAGAGTGCTCGCGCGCGCGTCTCACACTCTAGAGAGAGCAGATAGCTACTGACTAAGACGGACCTTTTTCGAGGATGAGGGAGAGGTGTCGGAGGCAAAACGAGGGAGTAATGAGGGTGCACGCAGGAGAAAGAGGGGTGAAAGAGAGAGAGAGAGAGAGAGAGAGAGAGAGAGAGAGAGCAACTATCAACTACCTATGAACTAAGAAGATCTGAGATAGAGAGAGAGAGAGAGAGAGAGAGAGAGAGAGAGAGAGAGAGAGAGAAAAGAGAAAGAGAGACTAACTATGCACTAACTATGGTGAGGGAAAATAAGGGTGCACGCAGGAGAAAGAGGGGTGAAAGAGAGAGAGAGAGAGAGAGAAACTATCAACTACCTTTGGACTAAGAAGATCTGAGATAGAAAGAGAGAAAAGAGAAAGAGAGACTAACTATGCACTAAAATGATATGTTCTGCTAAGCGCTGTTTGATACAGAGTATTTGATACAGAGTACTGAGAGAGAAAGAAAGAAAAAAAGAAAGAGAGAGAGAGAGAGAGCCGGCCCTAACGCGCTAATAACGAAACAGATAGATATGAGAGAGAATATAGTGAGTAGAGTGAGCAGTGAGCGCGGTAAGAAGAGAGAGCAAGAGACAGAGAGATCAATCTCGAACTCATATTCACTGAGAAATGTTGGAAACAGCTTGCGCAAAACAGCGACGCAGGGAAAAAATAGAGAGAGAGAGAGAGAGAGAGAGAGAGAGAGAGAAAGAAAGAGAGAGAGAGAGAGAAAGAGACCAACAGAGAATAGAGTGAGCACGGTAAGAATAGAGAGCACAGAGAGAGCAGAGAGACAGAGAGATCATTCTTGAATTCATATTCACTAAGAACCGAAATGTTGGAAACAGACAGCGAGGCGAGGCGAGAACAGAGTGAGTGAATGATTGGGGAAGGAGCCGAAAAGCAGGAGACTGCTTGACCGGTGTATTGCGAAACAAAAATGAGCGAGCGGACTTGGGGCGCGCCCGCAATTGAAGGACGGTAGAGAAATAACATTCAGGGAATGGAGGACAGAGAGAGTGCATATGAATCCGAATAAAGGAGAGGAAGAGAGAAAAGAGAGTGAGTGAGAGCCGTGTGCGACCGGCGCTGTTTGATGCATAGTACTGTAGCCTCACGGACTATGGGGTATGGTGAGAAAGAGAGAGAGACTTTCAGTACTGAAAGTGAAATTCATATGGTATGAGTAGGAAAGTGAGATCCGGACGGCCGAGAGGATTCTTTTTTTTATTTGAAAAGATTGGATGACTACAAAGACTTTTAACCTCACTTTCTTTATCACTGTAGTGAACGAAATTGTGACCTTCAAATTGAGTACTGAAACTCAAAATTATGAAACAAGAAGTGGATAGGGAGACTCGGATTGCCGAGAGGAATCGATAGAGCTATTGATCATTCCAATCGGTTGACCCTGTGACCCACTGCGACCGCCTCACTCTGTTTGAAGCCCGCCGCCATAGTCTCACCTCGGCGCCGTGTACCCCGCGATGACGTGCCAGCCGGCGTGTAGAGGTCAAATTTGAAAATGTTTCTATTGGAATAGGGGTAATCTGACACGGAGAATCTGATTTCGTCGAGAAAACACGACAATTCTGCCTCCTTTACTGTGTAAAGTCGCCAAAAGTCGGCGAAACGTGCTGAAAATTGGAGGAGACGTCAGATGATGTGAGTAGAAGGTGCATGTCAAATTTCATGTCATGAAACGCAAAGATACGTCCGCGGCGAGCGCCAGAAGAGTGACTCGGAGAGAGAAATCGCCTCTATTCGATTGCGGCGGCGGGGTAGGCGAGAGAGCACGGCAGACGGTTAGAGTGCGATTGCAAAATAGTTGAGACAACTGGGCGCATCGAGAATTTTTCCCATTTTCAGGTCCTTGTTTCAGGAGTCGAAAGTAGCCGGAATGGTGCCAAGCCTCGCGTCAAATACTAATTCGAATGCGCTCTACACGCCGGCGCAAACGCCGTCTCGCTGCGCGGCCTGTGAAAGGCGCTGGGGAGCGCGCAAAACAGGGTCGCGCGAAAAAAAGAGCCACTTTGCGAGAGGCGTTGCGAGAACGCGAAAAAAGATAGAGACGTGAAACTTTCAGGGCGTAGAGATTCGATATAGAAGTAGGTGCTGGTAGAGAGGCGAGGACGTGGCTGCCTCGAGCGAGCGACGGCGACCGCCGAAAGAGGGCGCGACACGCGCGCGGGCGATGTCCCCTTTGGTCACATGTCCATTTTCAAGATCGAAAGTATATATAATATATATATATATATAGAGTGCTCGCGCGCGCGTCTCACACTCTAGAGAGAGCAGATAGCTACTGACTAAGACGGACCTTTTTCGAGGATGAGGGAGAGGTGTCGGAGGCAAAACGAGGGAGTAATGAGGGTGCACGCAGGAGAAAGAGGGGTGAAAGAGAGAGAGAGAGAGAGAGAGAGAGAGAGAGAGAGAGAGAGAGAGCAACTATCAACTACCTATGAACTAAGAAGATCTGAGATAGAGAGAGAGAGAGAGAGAGAGAGAGAGAGAAAAGAGAAAGAGAGACTAACTATGCACTAACTATGGTGAGGGAAAATAAGGGTGCACGCAGGAGAAAGAGGGGTGAAAGAGAGAGAGAGAGAGAGAGAAACTATCAACTACCTTTGGACTAAGAAGATCTGAGATAGAAAGAGAGAAAAGAGAAAGAGAGACTAACTATGCACTAAAATGATATGTTCTGCTAAGCGCTGTTTGATACAGAGTATTTGATACAGAGTACTGAGAGAGAAAGAAAGAAAAAAAGAAAGAGAGAGAGAGAGAGAGCCGGCCCTAACGCGCTAATAACGAAACAGATAGATATGAGAGAGAATATAGTGAGTAGAGTGAGCAGTGAGCGCGGTAAGAAGAGAGAGCAAGAGACAGAGAGATCAATCTCGAACTCATATTCACTGAGAAATGTTGGAAACAGCTTGCGCAAAACAGCGACGCAGGGAAAAAATAGAGAGAGAGAGAGAGAGAGAGAGAGAGAGAGAGAGAGAGAGAGAAAGAAAGAGAGAGAGAGAGAGAAAGAGACCAACAGAGAATAGAGTGAGCACGGTAAGAATAGAGAGCACAGAGAGAGCAGAGAGACAGAGAGATCATTCTTGAATTCATATTCACTAAGAACCGAAATGTTGGAAACAGACAGCGAGGCGAGGCGAGAACAGAGTGAGTGAATGATTGGGGAAGGAGCCGAAAAGCAGGAGACTGCTTGACCGGTGTATTGCGAAACAAAAATGAGCGAGCGGACTTGGGGCGCGCCCGCAATTGAAGGACGGTAGAGAAATAACATTCAGGGAATGGAGGACAGAGAGAGTGCATATGAATCCGAATAAAGGAGAGGAAGAGAGAAAAGAGAGTGAGTGAGAGCCGTGTGCGACCGGCGCTGTTTGATGCATAGTACTGTAGCCTCACGGACTATGGGGTATGGTGAGAAAGAGAGAGAGACTTTCAGTACTGAAAGTGAAATTCATATGGTATGAGTAGGAAAGTGAGATCCGGACGGCCGAGAGGATTCTTTTTTTTATTTGCAAAGATTGAATGACTACAAAGACTTTTAACCTCACTTTCTTTATCACTGTAGTGAACGAAATTGTGACCTTCAAATTGAGTACTGAAACTCAAAATTATGAAACAAGAAGTGGATAGGGAGACTCGGATTGCCGAGAGGAATCGATAGAGCTATTGATCATTCCAATCGGTTGACCCTGTGACCCACTGCGACCGCCTCACTCTGTTTGAAGCCCGCCGCCATAGTCTCACCTCGGCGCCGTGTACCCCGCGATGACGTGCCAGCCGGCGTGTAGAGGTCAAATTTGAAAATGTTTCTATTGGAATAGGGGTAATCTGACACGGAGAATCTGATTTCGTCGAGAAAACACGACAATTCTGCCTCCTTTACTGTGTAAAGTCGCCAAAAGTCGGCGAAACGTGCTGAAAATTGGAGGAGACGTCAGATGATGTGAGTAGAAGGTGCATGTCAAATTTCATGTCATGAAACGCAAAGATACGTCCGCGGCGAGCGCCAGAAGAGTGACTCGGAGAGAGAAATCGCCTCTATTCGATTGCGGCGGCGGGGTAGGCGAGAGAGCACGGCAGACGGTTAGAGTGCGATTGCAAAATAGTTGAGACAACTGGGCGGATCGAGAATTTTTCCCATTTTCAGGTCCTTGTTTCAGGAGTCAAAAGTAGCCGGAATGGTGCCAACCCTCGCGTCAAATACTAATTCAAATGCGCTCTACACGCCAGCGCAAACGCCGTCTCGCTGCGCGGCCTGTGAAAGGTGCTGGAGAGCGCGCAAAACGCGGTCGCGCGAAAAAAGAAGCCATCTTGCGAGAGGCGTTGCGAGAATGCGAAAAGAGGTAGAGACGTGAAACTTTCAGGGATTAAAGATGTAATATAGAAGTAGGTGCTGGTAGAGGGGCGAGGACGTGGCTGCGTCGAGCGAGCGACGGCGACCGCCGAAAGAGGGCGCGACGCGCGCGCGGACGATGTCCCCTTTGGTCACATGTCCACTTTCAAGATCGAAAGTATATATAGAGTGCTCGCGCGCACTCTAGAGAGAGCAAGTGACTAGCTACTGACTAAGACGGACCTTTTTCGATGATGAGGGAGAGGTGTCGGAGGCAAAACGAGGGAGTAATGAGGGTGCACGCAGGAGAAAGAGGGGTGAAAGAGAGAGAGAGAGAGAGAGAGAGAGAGAGAGAGAGAGAGAGAGAGAGAGAGAGAGAAAGAAACTATCAACTAACTATGAACTAAGAAGAGAAGACACTACCTTCGCACTGAAGAGCGTCTCTCTTTCTGAGAAAGAGAGATGAGTGAGAGGCAGAGAAAGAGTTGTGATGCGAAAATGAGCGAACAGTTTTAGGTAGACGGATTATTGTTTTATTGAGAGTACTGTAACCGTACGGACTTTGGAGTACGGTATAAAAATGTTTGAAGTAGAACAGAGAAGTTGAAAACAGCTCGCGCAAAACCGCGAGGCGAGGCGAGAACAGAGTGAGTGAGTGAGTGGGGGAGGAGCCGAGTGGCAGGAGACTGTGTGACCGGAGTGTTGCGAAACAAAAGTGAGCCAGCGGACTTGGGGCGCGCCTGCAACTGCAAGAAAAAAAAAGCCAGGAGACTGTGTGACCAGTGTATTGCGAAACAAAAATGAGTGAGCGGACTTGGGGCGCGCCCGCAACTGCAAGACAAAAAAAATACCGATTGGAGAGCGAGAAAGAAAACTGAAAGAGCAGAGAGTAGAGACAGACTGTGAGAGACAGAGAAAGAAACAACTCAAAGTGATGTTCACTAACAAATGATGTTTTGGAAACAGTACGAGTACGCGCAACAGCGAGGCGAGGCGAGAACGCAAGCACAATCAATGAGAGTGAAAGGGAAGAGCAGAGTGGCACATGGTCCGGTGCGCGAGAGGAGGGGCCGGTCATAAACAGTCGACTCTCTCTGACTGGTGCCTTGCCAGGGGCGGGCGAGACTGCTGCGCGATATACACAATTACTTTTTATTCCGGGTTCGTGAAATCAAAACAGATCAACCCTACCAGTTTGTTGTGTACGTTTCGAACTTTAAAAAAAGTCTCACAAGAGACTGACTGTGATCAGATAGATACATCACTGTAGTGAACGAAATTGTGACCTTCAAATTGAGTACTGAAACTCAAAATAAGGATACAAGAAGTGGATAGGGAGACTCGGATTGCCGAGAGGAATCGATAGAGCTATTGATCACCCCAATCGGTTGACCCTGTGACCCACTGCGACCGCCTCACTCTGTTTGAAGCCCGCCGCCATAGTCTCACCTCGGCGCCGTGTACCCCGCGATGGCGTGCCAGCCGGCGTGTAGAGGTCAAATTTGAAAATGTTTCTATTGGAATAGGGGTAATCTGACACGGAGAATCTGATTCCGTCGAGAAAACACGACAATTCTGCCTCCTTTACTGCGTAAAGTCGCCAAATGTCGGCGAAATGCGCTGAAAATTGGAGGAGACGTCAGATGACGTGAGTAGAAGGTGCATGTCAAATTTCATGTCATGAAACGCAAAGATACGCCCGCGGCGAGCGCCAGAAGAGTGACTCGGAGAGAGAAATCGCCTCTATTCAATCGCGGCGGGGTAGGCGAGAGAGTACGGCAGACGGTTAGAGTGCGATTGCAAAATAGTCGAGACAACTGGGCGCATCGAAAATTTTTCCCATTTTCGGGTCCTTGTTTCAGGGGTCGAAAGTAGCCGGAATGGAGCCAACCCTCGCGTCAAACACTAATTCAAACGCGCTCTACACGCCAGCGCAAACGCCGTCTCGCTGCGCGGCCTGTGAAAGGTGCTGGAGAGCGCGCAAAACGCGGTCGCGCGAAAAAAGAAGCCATCTTGCGAAAGGCGTTGCGAGAACGCGAAAAGAGATAGAGACGTGAAACTTTCAGAGCGTAGAGATTCGATATAGAAGAAGGTGCTGGTAGAAGGGCGAGGACGTGGCTGCCTCGAGCGAGCGACGGCGACCGCCGAAAGAGGGCGCGACGCGCGCGCGGACGATGTCCCCTTTGGTCACATGTCCCATTTCAAGATCGAAAGTATATATAGAGTGCGCGCGCGTCTCACACTCTAGAGAGCGCAGATAGTTTCTGCTATTGACAGCCGGGGTCAGTTAGCGAAACTAAGTTGCGAGCGAGAGAGGTCAGACGGCGCGAGAAAGGCTCGAGTGTGCCGCGGCCTCTTTGATTCGCAGGCCGGCTTCTTTGATCGATATTAGCGTTTGAATGCGCGCGCTTGTGTCTCCTCACGACTAGAAGGTAGATCGAATGCGACAAGAGGGTAGATCAATTTTCTACCGTGATCCGGCGAACTATCTCCCTGAATAATATTATAAAACAGACTTCATTAGATTCTGAGCCACTGAAACCTCGGTCATGAATTGTAATTGCAGAGCCGAGTGCGTTAAACTGATCTTCCTTAATATATGTTAATGGCAGTATTACTGTTAGAATTGGGAAGTTGTGGCACAGAGATCAAAGCAGCCTCACCCGCACTGCTCTGCTCTTCCGCTATTCGCACGTTCTTTAACTGCCGAGCTCTCTCACTCGCCCTCTCCTCACCGATCGATCGATTTGATTTCAGGCCGCGGCTGCCCATTATGGCTCGCACGAGAAAGAGAGCGCGCGCAGAGAGCGTGCGCGAGTGAGAGAATCAGAGGTCAGAGAGAGAAAGAGAGTGGCTGATCGAAAAGCGGGGCATGCTCGGCTGGAAGAAGAGAGAGCGCGCAGAGAGCGTACGCTCGTGAGAGAGCCAAGAGGCCGGGGTGTGAGAGTGGCTGAGCGAAAGGCGGGGCATGAGCGTTCGGCCAATCA
Source organism: Rhabditoides inermis (assembly GCA_963966185.1). Classification (NCBI taxonomy): domain Eukaryota; kingdom Metazoa; phylum Nematoda; class Chromadorea; order Rhabditida; family Rhabditidae; genus Rhabditoides; species Rhabditoides inermis. The sequence continues at coordinate 316,787 of CAWZYM010000387.1, read as the reverse complement.
GATTGCACTGACAGTGGGCCGAGCGACCAATGAGCGCAGAGTGCAGTGGGCGGGGCTTACGTGATGCACACCGTCGTCGTCGTCGTCGTCGTCGTCGTAAACACGTTTAGTGGCAGAATGAGCGAAAAGTTGTTTTTGATATTTTGGAAGCCGCAACCGATATTTATTTCTTGTATCATACTCATAAGTCTTGTCAAATGATATTCTAACAAAAAAAAAACACATACTATGGAGCATATCGTATTGGGATAGAGGAAATTGAGTATGCCTTGGGGGTGACGCGCTGCGCGCGTCAAAGATCAATCATGATGTGGAATAGCTCAAGTGGTAGGGTGAGGGCGTACTGGTACTAACCAGGCGCGTTCGATCTTCACATATGCCAATTTGTTTTGCGAATGTTTTGCGATGTTTGCAAATGAATTCGAATGTTGCTTTTGGAATCGTTTATGTATGTGCACATATGTATCATATATAGTCGCCGCCTGGAGGACTAGCTACTGACTAAGACGGACCTTTTTCGATGATGAGGGAGAGGTGTCGGAGGCAAAACGAGGGAGTAATGAGGGTGCACGCAGGAGAAAGAGGGGTGAAAGAGAGAGAGAGAGAGAGAGAGAGAGAGAGAGAGAGAGAGAGAGAAGAGCTGCATGCTCTCTTTCTGAGAAAGAGAGATGAGTGAGAGGCAGAGAAAGAGAGAGAGAGAGAGAGAGAGAGAGAGAGAGAAGAGCTACATGCTCACTGAGAAGAAAGTGTGCGACAGAAGCGTTGTGATGCGAAAATGAGCGAACAGTTTTAGGTAGACGGATTATTGTTTTATTGAGAGTACTGTAGCCGTACGGACTTCGGAGTACGGTATAAAAATGTTTGAAGTAGAACAGAGAAGTTGAAAACAGCTCGCGCAAAACCGCGAGGCGAGGCGAGAACAGAGTGAGTGAGTGAGTGAGTGGGGGAGGAGACGAGTTTCAGGAGACTGTGTGACCGGAGTGTTGCGAAACAAAAGTGAGCCAGCGGACTTGGGGCGCGCCCGCAACTGCAAAAAAAAAGCCAGGAGACTGTGTGACCAGTGTATTGCGAAACAAAAATGAGTGAGCTCCGGTGCGCGAGAGGAGGGGCCGATCATAAACAGTCGACTCTCTCTGACTGGTGCCTTGCCAGGGGCGGGCGAGACTGCTGCGCGATATACACAATTACTTTTTATTCCGGGTTCGTGAAATCAAAACAGATCAACCCTACCAGTTTGTTGTGTACGTTTCGAACTTTAAAAAAGGTCTCACAAGAGACTGACTGTGATCAGATAGATACATTTCATGTGGCTACAGTAGTCTCATAGTCGGAGTGGGAAAAACAGTGTAAATGTTGTGGCGTGCAAAGGGAGAGAGAAAGAAAAATAGATAGAGAGAGAGAGAGAGAGAGAGAGAAAGAGAGAGAGACTATGAACGTACTATGAACTACCAAGATAAGACACCACGTTCGCAGTGAAGAGAAAGAGAGAAAAAGAGAGCTCCTCGGTGCACCCCGCGACGACGTGCCAGACGGTTGTTAAAGAGAATTTTTAAAATGTAAAGACGCCAATACATGTAATCTGGCACGGTGAACTCGATTCCGTCGTCAAAATACAATCTTTACTGACTAAAATCGCGAGATATGAGCAGATAAACGTTGTTTTTGCATTGCCACCGAAATTCAGTACTGAAAGTGAAATTCATGTGGTATGAGTAGGAAAGTGAGATCCGGACGGCCGAGAGGAATCATTTAATTTTTTATTTGAAAAGATTGGATGACTACAAAGACTTTTAACCTCACTTTCTTTATCACTGTAGTGAACGAAATTGTGACCTTCAAATTGAGTACTGGAACTCAAAATTTTGAAACAAGAAGTGGATAGGGAGACTCGGATTGCCGAGAGGAATCGATAGAGCTATTGATCATTCCAATCGGTTGAGCCACTTAATCTTTTATTTGAAAAGATTGGATGACTACAAAGACTTTTAACCTCACTTTCTTTATCACTGTAGTGAACGAAATTGTGACCTTCAAATTGAGTACTAAAACTCAAAATTATGAAACAAGAAGTGGATAGGGAGACTCGGATTGCCGAGAGGAATCGATAGAGCTATTGATCATTCCAATCGGTTGACCCTGTGACCCACTGCGACCGCCTCACTCTGTTTGAAGCCCGCCGCCATAGTCTCACCTCGGCGCCGTGTACCCCGCGATGACGTGCCAGCCGGCGTGTAGAGGTCAAATTTGAAAATGTTTCTATTGGAATAGGGGTAATCTGACACGGAGAATCTGATTCCGTCGAGAAAACACGACAATTCTGCCTCCTTTACTTTGTGAAGTCGCCAAAAGTCGGCGAAACGTGCTGAAAAATGGAGGAGACGTCAGATGACGTGAGTAGAAGGACCATGTCAAATTTCATGTCATGAAACGCAAAGATACGCCCGCGGCGAGCGCCAGAAGAGTGACTCGGAGAGAGAAATCGCCTCTATTCAATCGCGGCGGGGTAGGCGAGAGAGCACGGCAGACGGTTAGAGTGCGATTGCAAAATAGTTGAGCCAGCTGGGCGCATCGAGAATTTTTCCCATTTTCAGGTCCTTGTTTCAGGAGTCGAAAGTAGCCGGAATGGTGCCAACCCTCGCGTCCAATACTAATTCAAATGCGCTCTACACGCCAGCGCAAACGCCGTCTTGCTGCGCGTCCTGTGAAAGGCGCTGGAGAGCGCGCAAAACAGGGTCGCGTAACGGAGGCCGAAAAAAAAAAGCCATTTTGCGAAAGGCGTTGCGAGAAAACGAAAAGAGATAGAGATTTGAAACTTTCAGGGATTAGAGATATAATATAGAAGTAGGTGCTGGTAGAAGGGCGAAGACGTGGCTGCCTCGAGCGAGCGACGGCGACCGCCGAAAGAAGGCGCGACGCGCGCGCGGACAATGTCCACTTTGGTCCTTTTGGCTTACGTTTCCATATATACGCGCGGGCGCCTCACCTCGCTTTAGGGGCGCAGACTAGCTACTGACTAAGACGGACCTTTTTCGAGGATGAGGGAGAAGTGTCGGAGGCAAAACGAGGGAGTAATGAGGGTGCACGCAGGAGAAAGAGGGGTGAAAGAGAGAGAGAGAGAGAGAGAGAGAGAGAGAGAGAGAGAGAAGAGTGAGCAGTAAGCGCGGTAAGAAGAGAGAGCAAGAGACAGAGAGATCAATCTCGAACTCATATTCACTGAGAACGGAAATGTTGAAAACAGCTTGCGCAAAACAGCGAGGCGAGGCGAGAACAGAATGAATAAGTGAGCGAGTGATTGGGGGAGGAGCCGAGTGGCAGAAGACTGTGTGACCGGAGTGTTGCGAAACAAAAGTGAGCGAGCGGACTTGTTGCGCGCCCGCAATTGAAGGAACAAACAGCGAAATGAGAGCGAGCAAAAAAACGGAAAGAGCAGAGAGTAGAGACAGACTGAGAGAAAGAGAGCTCAAAGTTATGCTCACTAACAACAAAAATTTCGAAGACAGTACGTGCAATAATGTAGGGCGAGGCGAGAACACAATCTCAATCAATGTGAGTGAAAAGAAAGAGCAGAGTGGCTTCGGTTGAGAGTACTGTATGGACTATGGAGTACGGTAGACAAATATCATTTAAGGAATGGAGGACAGTACGTGCAATAATGCAGGGCGAGGCGAGAACATAAGAGAGAGCATATGAATCGGAATGAAATAGAGGGAGAGAGAGAGAAGGAAGAGTTGAGAGAGTGAGTAATAGCCGCGTGAGCCAGCGCTGTTTGTCTGAGAGTGGAGATTTCAATCCTGAAACTTGAAATTATGAAACGTGACTTGGATAGAGATACTCGGAACGCCGAGGGGAATCGATACAGCTATTGATCGCCCCGATCGGTTGACCCTGTGACCAAATACGGTAGTGAACGAAATTGTGACCTTTGAGTAGTGAAACTCAAAATTATGAAACAAGAAGTGGATAGGGAGACTCGGATTGCCGAGAGGAATCGATAGAGCTATTGATCAATCGAATCGGTTGACCCTGTGACCCACTGCGACCGCCTCACTCTGTTTGAAGCCCGCCGCCATAGTCTCACCTCGGCGCCGTGTACCCCGCGATGACGTGCCAGCCGGCGTGTAGAGGTCAAACTTGAAAATGTTTCTATTGGAATAGGGGTAATCTGACACGGAGAATCTGATTCCGTCGAGAAAACACGACATTTCTGCCTCCTTTACTAAGTAAAGTCGCCAAAAGTCGGCGAAAAGTGCTGAAAATTGGAGGAGACGTCAGATGACGTGAGTAGAAGGACCATGTCAAATTTCATGTCATGAAACGCAAAGATACGCCCGCGGCGAGCGCCAGAAGAGTGACTCGGAGAGAGAAATCGCCTCTATTCAATCGCGGCGGGGTAGGCGAGAGAGCACGGCAGACGGTTAGAGTGCGATTGCAAAATAGTTGAGACAACTGGGCGCATCGAGAATTTTTCCCATTTTCGGGTCCTTGTTTCAGGAGTCAAAAGTAGCCGGAATGGTGCCAACCCTCGCGTCCAATACTAATTCGAATGTGCTCTACACGCCAGCGCAAACGCCGTCTCGCTGCGCGGCCTGTGAAAGGCACTGGGGAGCGCGGAAAACAGGGTCGCGTAACGGGGGCCGAAAAAAAAGCCATTTTGCGAGAGGCGTTGCGAGGATGCGAAAAGAGAAAGAGACGTGAAACTTTCAGGACGTAGAGATTCGATATAGAAGTAGGTGCTGGTAGAAGGGCGAAGACGTGGCTGCCTCGAGCGAGCGACGGCGACCGCCGAAAGAGGGCGCGACGCGCGCGCCGACAATGTCCACTTTGGTCCTTTTGGCTTACGTTTCCATATATACGCGCGGGCGCCTCACCTCGCTCTGGTGGCGCAGACTAGCTACTGACTAAGACGGACCTTTTTCGAGGATGAGGGAGAGGTGTCGGAGGCAAACGCAAAACGAGGGAGTAATGAGGGTGCACGCAGGAGAAAGAGCTCTGGTAATTAATGACGCAGTGTTAACGCAAATTTTGAACTACGCACCGTTTACGCAATTTTGACGCACCCCATTTTGCGTTAGAATGCGAGAAAATGCGTTAGGCATGCGAGTGATTGTGTCAACGCAAATTTCAAACAACGCATTTTTTACGCAACTATCACGCACCCCGTGTTGCGTTGGAGTGCGAGAAAGTGCGTTACGAATGCGAGCGCTTGTGTCAACGGAAATAGGAGATTTAAAATTATAATTCAAACGACACATTTTGTAGTATTTTTAACCGCTATCAGTTATAAATCAAAAAAGTTTTTTACAAAAAGGTAAAAAAAAATCGAAAAAAGTTATACCAAAGTTATATTTTTGATCATCTCGCATGTTCATGGAAAAAAATTGCGCAATGAAATAAACAGCTGATGCCTCACAAAACTACGCCTACAAAAGTTATCTCTCCCTCTCTCTCTCCCCTCTCTGCCCCCTTCTTCCCCTCTCTCCCCCCTCTCTCCCCCCTCTCCCTCATTCTCTCTCCCCCTCTCCCCCATTCTCTCTCTCCCTCTCTCTCTCCCCCTCTCTCTCCCCTCCCTCTCTCCTATTTCTCTCTTTTTCTCTCTCGCCATCTCTCCCCCTCTCTCTCCCCCCTCTCTCCCCTCCCTCTCTCTCTCCCTCTCTCTCTCTCTCTCCTTCCTCTCTCTCCCCTCTCTCCCCCGTATCTCTCCTTCTTTCTCTCTTTCTCTCTCCCCATCTCTTCTCCTTTCTCCCCCCCTCTCTCTCCTCCCTCTCTCCCCTTCTTCCCCCCTCTCCCCCCTCTCTCTCCCCTTCCTCTCTCTCTCGCCCCCCTCTCCCCCCTCTCTCCTCCCTCTCTCCCCTTCTTCCCCCCTCTCCCCCCTCTCTCTCCCCTTCCTCTCTCTCGCCCCCCTCTCCCCCCTCTCTCCTCCTTTCTCTCTTTTTCTCTCTCCCCATCTCTCCCCCTCTCTCTCCTCTCCCTCTCTCCCTCTTTCTCTCCCCTCCTCCCTTTCCCCCTCTCCCTCCCCTTCCTCTCTCTCCCCCCTCTCTCTCCCCCTCTCTCTCCCCCCTCTCTCTCCCCCTCTCTCCCCTCTTCTCTCTCCCCTTCTCTCTCCCGCCTTTTGGCAAATCGTGCCAAGTTTGTACCTCATCACGAAGTAAGTCCGAATTTCTGATTTTCATGATCGATCCTATTTCATTTTACATCGAACTTATTTAGTATAAAAAATTGTTTCGTTGTCGTGTAAAGTCCTCTCCAATTCTCCAGGAGCACAAACCGTGCGCAAGCATATTGTATACACAGTGGCAAACAATTTATGAGATTTGGATCATGTAGGATAACCACATCGATCAAGGATTGATTTCTTATGTTCCAAATTGCGCTGCTTGCGCGCGACCGGTGAGTGAGCTTGACGAAAAAAGAGTGGCGAGCTGCCTGTCTGCTTTTCAAATGAAAGATTCTAATATATCACACCACATCGTTGTGATATCTTATTGATTGCTGTTGTTGATTACTGTTTTCCCATTTGTTGTTTTGCGTGTTTTTGTTGTTTGAAACGTAAACTCCGGACCATAGCGTGTTCAATTCATTTTGCCGCTTAAACAAAATGTACGATCGTCTAAAATGTACTCAAATGTAATCTAAAATGTAAAATGTACGAAACACTGCGGTCTATTCACGACGTTGCGAAAAAAATACGATACGCACATTTTATTACGGTTACCGACTGTTCGTCAACACTCAGCGTAGCAGAAAAAAAACTCATTCACAGCAGCGCCGCCCGCCCGAAGTTCCGCTCATCTCACTGTTTTGTTAGTATTTTACTTTGTTGTATTTTACTTTGTTTGTGAAATTTTCGTTGGCACGTGCATCACTTCGTATCGCGTTTTTCTGCGAACACTTTCTCCGTTGCAGGATGCCGTGCGCGAATCAACTGACGGAATTTTTTTGAATACAGCGTAGCGATGAGGTGAGTACAAGTTTTTTCATTGTTGTACATGCTTGGAAACGTATATCACTGTATTTAAATGTAAATGATGTCATTCAGTTCGATTCTGTCTCGAGGACAACGATATGGGCGTCGCTAGTCGTGTTTTCCTCGTGAAGGTACGCTTCTTTGTGTACATTTAGGATATTTCGTGTACCATTATCGTTATTAAATAATTGTTTATCGCGAATACACTCAGGTGCCGACTCTGAACGTGCGTTGTCGGCAAGAGGCGACTCGGACTGTCACACCCGGCAATCCCGAGGTGATGCCGGCCGCCGGCATTCACCTGCAGCCACGCGCCGGACACATGTACGACGACTACTCGCAGGTACGATCACTACACTGCAGCCAGTGCTGTGTTTCTCTTCTCGTCTGCACATTGCTCATGTTTTATTATGTGTGTCCTGGAAATTTTCAAACTGATTCGCCTGCAAGATGTCGTTGTACAAAATGATTTTTTAATGTGAGACAAGTTCTACATTTACAGACCCGTCCCTACCGGCAAGGACTCCTGCAAGGAGCTCCCCTCTCTTCGAGTCCATCGGCGTAACAAGTACTGGATTATCGTCGCGTCTGCCGGACAGCCTAAGGTATTTTATTTGTACTTGTGCAAACCGTCACTCATCGACCCGTTCCGCGGAACTATGTGTTTTTATGGTTATGTGTTAGGTGCTGGCGGAGTTGGCGCGTCGTCGCTGCGGGCGCGTGCTGCCGATGGACGACCACCGGGTCAAGTGAAGCCGTGTTTCCTCAACCAGTTCATCTGCCTCTTCGGAGAGGACGTCATGGAAAAGTGAGAACGCTTAGTAGTGCTACTATTTGTTCGTGATTTTCTTGGATCCCGATGATTCCCCGTACTATTTAGGCGCGAGCTTCCGTTGCTGTCGACAATGAGCGAAGACGAGGTGGCACAAGTGCTGGAGGAAGAGTAAGAACACTGGTGGGTAGAGAGAGAGAGAGAGAGAGAGAGTTGAGTGTATGGATAAGAGGGTCCTGTGATGGGTGTTGCAGATCAGCAGGAGCGCTACTCGACGGCGTGACACCATCGCCTCTTTCAAGCAGGATTATGCGTTATTGATTAGCGATTCTGCGTTGTTGATTTTGTTTGTATCGATTGAATTTTTTAATCAATAAAATTCAATTTAAAGTTGTGTTTGTTTTGTTTATTGGAGATTTTAATTGAATTGTAATATCTACAAAATGGATTCTAAAAATTTGCATAACGTTTAAAGTTGTTTCTGAAACAACGCAATTTCTCGCTATATTCAATGCGTCAACGCGTTTACTATGAACTACGCACTTTCTCGCACTCCAACGCATCAATTTGCGTTACATCCACCCCCACACATTTTCAATGCGTTAACGCAAAGTCAGTGCGTTAAATGCGTTAACACTGCGTCAAAAAGTTACAGAGAGGGGTGAAAGAGAGAGAGAGAGAGAGAGAAACTAACTATAAACTAACTATGAACTAAGAAGAGAAGACACTACCTTCGCACTGAAGAGCGTCTCTCTTTCTGAGAAAGAGAGACGAGTGAGAGGCAGAGAAAGAGAGAGAGAGAGAAAGAGAGAGAGAGAGAGAAGAGCTACATGCTCACTGAGAAGAAAGTGTGCGACAGAAGCGTTGTGATGCGAAAATGAGCGAACAGTTTTAGGTAGACGGATTATTGTTTTATTGAGAGTACTGTAGCCGTACGGACTTCGGAGTACGGTATAAAAATGTTTGAAGTAGAACAGAGAAGTTGAAAACAGCTCGCGCAAAACCGCGAGGCGAGGCGAGAACAGAGTGAGTGAGTGAGTGAGTGAGTGAGTGATTGGGGGAGGAGCCGAGTGGCAGGAGACTGTGTGACCAGTGTATTGCGAAACAAAAATGAGTGAGCGGACTTGGGGGGCGCCCGCAACTGCAAGACAAAAAAAATAGCGAGTGGAGAGCGAGCATGAAAACTGAAAGAGCAGAGAGTAGAGACAGATTGTGAGAGACAGAGAAAGAAACAACTCAAAGTGATGTTCACTAACAAATGAAATTTTGGAAGCAGTACGAGTACGCGCAACAGCGGGGCGAGGCGAGAACACAAGCAAAATCAGTGTGAGTGAAAGGGAAGAGCAGAGTGACACATGGTCCGGTGCGCGAGAGGAGGGGCCGGTCATAAACAGTCGACTCTCTCTGACTGGTGCCTTGCCAGGGGCGGGCGAGACTGCTGCGCGATATACACAATTACTTTTTATTCCGGGTTGGTGAAATCAAAACAGATCAACCCTACCAGTTTGTTGTGTACGTTTCGAACTTTAAAAAAGGTCTCTCAAGAGACTGACTGTGATCAGATAGATACATTTCATGTGGCTACAGTAGTCTCATAGTCGGAGTGGGAAAAAACAGTGTAAATGTTGTGGCGGGCAAGGGAAAGAGAAAAAAGAATAGAGAGAGAGAGAGAGACAGGGAGAGAGAGAGAGAGAAAGAGAGAGAGAGACTATGAACGTACTATGAACTACCAAGATAAGACACCACGTTCGCAGTGAAGAGAAAGAGAGAAAAAGAGAGCTCCTCGGTGCACCCCGCGACGACGTGCCAGACGGTTGTTAAAGAGAATTTTTAAAATGTAAAGACGCCAATACATGTAATCTGGCACGAAGAACTCGATTCCATCGTCAAAATACAATCTTTACTAACTAAAATCGCGAGATATGAGCAGATAAACGTTGTTTTTGCGCTGCTACCGAAATTCAGTAGTGAAAGTGAAATTCATGTGGTATGAGTAGGAAAGTGAGATTCGGACGGCTTTACTAACTAAAATCGCGAGATATGAAAGAGGAATCATTTAGTTTTTTTATTTGAAAAGATTGGATGACTACAAAGACTTTTAACCTCACTTTCTTTATCACTGTAGTGAACGAAATTGTGACCTTCAAATTGAGTACTGAAACTCAAAATTATGAAACAAGAAGTGGATAGGGAGACTCGGATTGCCGAGAGGAATCGATAGAGCTATTGATCATTCCAATCGGTTGACCCTGTGACCCACTGCGACCGCCTCACTCTGTTTGAAGCCCGCCGCCATAGTCTCACCTCGGCGCCGTGTACCCCGCGATGACGTGCCAGCCGGCGTGTAGAGGTCAAATTTGAAAATGTTTCTATTGGAATAGGGGTAATCTGACACGGAGAATCTGATTTCGTCGAGAAAACACGACAATTCTGCCTCCTTTACTGTGTAAAGTCGCCAAAAGTCGGCGAAACGTGCTGAAAATTGGAGGAGACGTCAGATGATGTGAGTAGAAGGTGCATGTCAAATTTCATGTCATGAAACGCAAAGATACGTCCGCGGCGAGCGCCAGAAGAGTGACTCGGAGAGAGAAATCGCCTCTATTCGATTGCGGCGGCGGGGTAGGCGAGAGAGCACGGCAGACGGTTAGAGTGCGATTGCAAAATAGTTGAGACAACTGGGCGCATCGAGAATTTTTCCCATTTTCAGGTCCTTGTTTCAGGAGTCGAAAGTAGCCGGAATGGTGCCAAGCCTCGCGTCAAATACTAATTCGAATGCGCTCTACACGCCGGCGCAAACGCCGTCTCGCTGCGCGGCCTGTGAAAGGCGCTGGGGAGCGCGCAAAACAGGGTCGCGCGAAAAAAAGAGCCACTTTGCGAGAGGCGTTGCGAGAACGCGAAAAAAGATAGAGACGTGAAACTTTCAGGGCGTAGAGATTCGATATAGAAGTAGGTGCTGGTAGAGAGGCGAGGACGTGGCTGCCTCGAGCGAGCGACGGCGACCGCCGAAAGAGGGCGCGACACGCGCGCGGGCGATGTCCCCTTTGGTCACATGTCCATTTTCAAGATCGAAAGTATATATAATATATATATATATATAGAGTGCTCGCGCGCGCGTCTCACACTCTAGAGAGAGCAGATAGCTACTGACTAAGACGGACCTTTTTCGAGGATGAGGGAGAGGTGTCGGAGGCAAAACGAGGGAGTAATGAGGGTGCACGCAGGAGAAAGAGGGGTGAAAGAGAGAGAGAGAGAGAGAGAGAGAGAGAGAGAGAGAGAGCAACTATCAACTACCTATGAACTAAGAAGATCTGAGATAGAGAGAGAGAGAGAGAGAGAGAGAGAGAGAAAAGAGAAAGAGAGACTAACTATGCACTAACTATGGTGAGGGAAAATAAGGGTGCACGCAGGAGAAAGAGGGGTGAAAGAGAGAGAGAGAGAGAGAGAAACTATCAACTACCTTTGGACTAAGAAGATCTGAGATAGAAAGAGAGAAAAGAGAAAGAGAGACTAACTATGCACTAAAATGATATGTTCTGCTAAGCGCTGTTTGATACAGAGTATTTGATACAGAGTACTGAGAGAGAAAGAAAGAAAAAAAGAAAGAGAGAGAGAGAGAGAGCCGGCCCTAACGCGCTAATAACGAAACAGATAGATATGAGAGAGAATATAGTGAGTAGAGTGAGCAGTGAGCGCGGTAAGAAGAGAGAGCAAGAGACAGAGAGATCAATCTCGAACTCATATTCACTGAGAAATGTTGGAAACAGCTTGCGCAAAACAGCGACGCAGGGAAAAAATAGAGAGAGAGAGAGAGAGAGAGAGAGAGAGAGAGAGAAAGAAAGAGAGAGAGAGAGAGAAAGAGACCAACAGAGAATAGAGTGAGCACGGTAAGAATAGAGAGCACAGAGAGAGCAGAGAGACAGAGAGATCATTCTTGAATTCATATTCACTAAGAACCGAAATGTTGGAAACAGACAGCGAGGCGAGGCGAGAACAGAGTGAGTGAATGATTGGGGAAGGAGCCGAAAAGCAGGAGACTGCTTGACCGGTGTATTGCGAAACAAAAATGAGCGAGCGGACTTGGGGCGCGCCCGCAATTGAAGGACGGTAGAGAAATAACATTCAGGGAATGGAGGACAGAGAGAGTGCATATGAATCCGAATAAAGGAGAGGAAGAGAGAAAAGAGAGTGAGTGAGAGCCGTGTGCGACCGGCGCTGTTTGATGCATAGTACTGTAGCCTCACGGACTATGGGGTATGGTGAGAAAGAGAGAGAGACTTTCAGTACTGAAAGTGAAATTCATATGGTATGAGTAGGAAAGTGAGATCCGGACGGCCGAGAGGATTCTTTTTTTTATTTGAAAAGATTGGATGACTACAAAGACTTTTAACCTCACTTTCTTTATCACTGTAGTGAACGAAATTGTGACCTTCAAATTGAGTACTGAAACTCAAAATTATGAAACAAGAAGTGGATAGGGAGACTCGGATTGCCGAGAGGAATCGATAGAGCTATTGATCATTCCAATCGGTTGACCCTGTGACCCACTGCGACCGCCTCACTCTGTTTGAAGCCCGCCGCCATAGTCTCACCTCGGCGCCGTGTACCCCGCGATGACGTGCCAGCCGGCGTGTAGAGGTCAAATTTGAAAATGTTTCTATTGGAATAGGGGTAATCTGACACGGAGAATCTGATTTCGTCGAGAAAACACGACAATTCTGCCTCCTTTACTGTGTAAAGTCGCCAAAAGTCGGCGAAACGTGCTGAAAATTGGAGGAGACGTCAGATGATGTGAGTAGAAGGTGCATGTCAAATTTCATGTCATGAAACGCAAAGATACGTCCGCGGCGAGCGCCAGAAGAGTGACTCGGAGAGAGAAATCGCCTCTATTCGATTGCGGCGGCGGGGTAGGCGAGAGAGCACGGCAGACGGTTAGAGTGCGATTGCAAAATAGTTGAGACAACTGGGCGCATCGAGAATTTTTCCCATTTTCAGGTCCTTGTTTCAGGAGTCGAAAGTAGCCGGAATGGTGCCAAGCCTCGCGTCAAATACTAATTCGAATGCGCTCTACACGCCGGCGCAAACGCCGTCTCGCTGCGCGGCCTGTGAAAGGCGCTGGGGAGCGCGCAAAACAGGGTCGCGCGAAAAAAAGAGCCACTTTGCGAGAGGCGTTGCGAGAACGCGAAAAAAGATAGAGACGTGAAACTTTCAGGGCGTAGAGATTCGATATAGAAGTAGGTGCTGGTAGAGAGGCGAGGACGTGGCTGCCTCGAGCGAGCGACGGCGACCGCCGAAAGAGGGCGCGACACGCGCGCGGGCGATGTCCCCTTTGGTCACATGTCCATTTTCAAGATCGAAAGTATATATAATATATATATATATATAGAGTGCTCGCGCGCGCGTCTCACACTCTAGAGAGAGCAGATAGCTACTGACTAAGACGGACCTTTTTCGAGGATGAGGGAGAGGTGTCGGAGGCAAAACGAGGGAGTAATGAGGGTGCACGCAGGAGAAAGAGGGGTGAAAGAGAGAGAGAGAGAGAGAGAGAGAGAGAGAGAGAGAGAGAGCAACTATCAACTACCTATGAACTAAGAAGATCTGAGATAGAGAGAGAGAGAGAGAGAGAGAGAGAGAGAAAAGAGAAAGAGAGACTAACTATGCACTAACTATGGTGAGGGAAAATAAGGGTGCACGCAGGAGAAAGAGGGGTGAAAGAGAGAGAGAGAGAGAGAGAAACTATCAACTACCTTTGGACTAAGAAGATCTGAGATAGAAAGAGAGAAAAGAGAAAGAGAGACTAACTATGCACTAAAATGATATGTTCTGCTAAGCGCTGTTTGATACAGAGTATTTGATACAGAGTACTGAGAGAGAAAGAAAGAAAAAAAGAAAGAGAGAGAGAGAGAGAGCCGGCCCTAACGCGCTAATAACGAAACAGATAGATATGAGAGAGAATATAGTGAGTAGAGTGAGCAGTGAGCGCGGTAAGAAGAGAGAGCAAGAGACAGAGAGATCAATCTCGAACTCATATTCACTGAGAAATGTTGGAAACAGCTTGCGCAAAACAGCGACGCAGGGAAAAAATAGAGAGAGAGAGAGAGAGAGAGAGAGAGAGAGAGAGAGAGAGAAAGAAAGAGAGAGAGAGAGAGAAAGAGACCAACAGAGAATAGAGTGAGCACGGTAAGAATAGAGAGCACAGAGAGAGCAGAGAGACAGAGAGATCATTCTTGAATTCATATTCACTAAGAACCGAAATGTTGGAAACAGACAGCGAGGCGAGGCGAGAACAGAGTGAGTGAATGATTGGGGAAGGAGCCGAAAAGCAGGAGACTGCTTGACCGGTGTATTGCGAAACAAAAATGAGCGAGCGGACTTGGGGCGCGCCCGCAATTGAAGGACGGTAGAGAAATAACATTCAGGGAATGGAGGACAGAGAGAGTGCATATGAATCCGAATAAAGGAGAGGAAGAGAGAAAAGAGAGTGAGTGAGAGCCGTGTGCGACCGGCGCTGTTTGATGCATAGTACTGTAGCCTCACGGACTATGGGGTATGGTGAGAAAGAGAGAGAGACTTTCAGTACTGAAAGTGAAATTCATATGGTATGAGTAGGAAAGTGAGATCCGGACGGCCGAGAGGATTCTTTTTTTTATTTGCAAAGATTGAATGACTACAAAGACTTTTAACCTCACTTTCTTTATCACTGTAGTGAACGAAATTGTGACCTTCAAATTGAGTACTGAAACTCAAAATTATGAAACAAGAAGTGGATAGGGAGACTCGGATTGCCGAGAGGAATCGATAGAGCTATTGATCATTCCAATCGGTTGACCCTGTGACCCACTGCGACCGCCTCACTCTGTTTGAAGCCCGCCGCCATAGTCTCACCTCGGCGCCGTGTACCCCGCGATGACGTGCCAGCCGGCGTGTAGAGGTCAAATTTGAAAATGTTTCTATTGGAATAGGGGTAATCTGACACGGAGAATCTGATTTCGTCGAGAAAACACGACAATTCTGCCTCCTTTACTGTGTAAAGTCGCCAAAAGTCGGCGAAACGTGCTGAAAATTGGAGGAGACGTCAGATGATGTGAGTAGAAGGTGCATGTCAAATTTCATGTCATGAAACGCAAAGATACGTCCGCGGCGAGCGCCAGAAGAGTGACTCGGAGAGAGAAATCGCCTCTATTCGATTGCGGCGGCGGGGTAGGCGAGAGAGCACGGCAGACGGTTAGAGTGCGATTGCAAAATAGTTGAGACAACTGGGCGGATCGAGAATTTTTCCCATTTTCAGGTCCTTGTTTCAGGAGTCAAAAGTAGCCGGAATGGTGCCAACCCTCGCGTCAAATACTAATTCAAATGCGCTCTACACGCCAGCGCAAACGCCGTCTCGCTGCGCGGCCTGTGAAAGGTGCTGGAGAGCGCGCAAAACGCGGTCGCGCGAAAAAAGAAGCCATCTTGCGAGAGGCGTTGCGAGAATGCGAAAAGAGGTAGAGACGTGAAACTTTCAGGGATTAAAGATGTAATATAGAAGTAGGTGCTGGTAGAGGGGCGAGGACGTGGCTGCGTCGAGCGAGCGACGGCGACCGCCGAAAGAGGGCGCGACGCGCGCGCGGACGATGTCCCCTTTGGTCACATGTCCACTTTCAAGATCGAAAGTATATATAGAGTGCTCGCGCGCACTCTAGAGAGAGCAAGTGACTAGCTACTGACTAAGACGGACCTTTTTCGAGGATGAGGGAGAGGTGTCGGAGGCAAAACGAGGGAGTAATCAGGGTGCACGCAGGAGAAAGAGGGGTGTGAGAGAGAGAGAGAGAGAGAGAGAGAGAGAGAGAGAGAGAGAGAAACTATCAACTACTTATGAACAAAGAAGATCTGAGAAAGAGAGAGAAAAAAGAGAAAGAGAGACTAACTATGCACTAACTATGGTGAGGGAAAATAAGGTTGCACGCAGGAAAAAAATAGAGAGAGAAAGAGAGAGAGAGAAAGAGAGAGAGAGAGAGAGAGTAAGAGAGTAAGAGAGAGAGAGAGAAAGAGAGAAAGAGAGAAAGAGACTAACAGAGAATAGAGTGAGCACGGTAAGAAGAGAGAGCACATAGAGAGAGCAAGAGACAGAGAGATCAATCTTGAACTGATATTCACTGAGAACGGAAATGTTGGAAACAGCTTGCGCAAAACAGCGAGGCGAGGCGAGAACAGAATGAGTAAGTGAGTGAGTGATTTGGGGAGAAGCCGAGTGGCAGAAGACTGTGTGACCGGAGTGTTGCGAAACAAAAATGAGTGAGCGGACTTGGGGCGTGCCCGCAATTGAAGGACGGTAGACAAATAACATTCAGGGAATGGAGGACAGAGAGAGTGCTTATAAATCCGGATAAAGGAGAGGGAAAGAGAAAAGAGAGTAAGTGAGAGCCGTGTGCGACCGGCGCTGTTTGATGCATAGTACTGTAGCCTCACGGACTATGGGGTATGGTGAGAAAGAGAGAGAGAGAGACTTTCAGTACTGAAAGTGAAATTCATGTGGTATGAGTAGGAAAGAGAGATCCGGACGGTCGAGAGGAATCATTTAATTTTTTGTTTGAAAAAATTGGATGATTACAAAGACTTTTAACCTCACTTTCTTTATCACTGTAGTGAACGAAATTGTGACCTTCAAATTGAGTACTGAAACTCAAAATTATGAAACAAGAAGTGGATAGGGAGACTCGGATTGCCGAGAGGAATCGATAGAGCTATTGATCATTCCAATCGGTTGACCCTGTGACCCACTGCGACCGCCTCACTCTGTTTGAAGCCCGCCGCCATAGTCTCACCTCGGCGCCGTGTACCCCGCGATGACGTGCCAGCCGGCGTGTAGAGGTCAAATTTGGAAATGTTTCTATTGGCGTAGGGGTAATCTGACACGGAGAATCTGATTCCGTCGAGAAAACACGACAATTCTGCCTCCTTTACTGTGTAAAGTCGCCAAAAGTCGGCGAAACGTGCTGAAAATTGGAGGAGACGTCAGATGACGTGAGTAGAAGGTGCATGTCAAATTTCATGTCATGAAACGCAAAGATACGCGCGCGGCGAGCACCAGAAGAGTGACTCGGAGAGAGAAATCGCCTCTATTCAATCGCGGCGGGGTAGGCGAGAGAGCACGGCAGACGGTTAGAGTGCGATTGCAAAATAGTTGAGACAACTGGGCGCATCGAGAATTTTTCCCATTTTCAAGTCCTTGTTTCAGGAGTCAAAAGTAGCCGGAATGGTGCCAACCCTCGCGTCCAATACTAATTCAAATGCGCTCTACACGCCAGCGCAAACGCCGTCTCGCTGCGCGTCCTGTGAAAGGCGCTGGGGAGCGCGCAAAACAGGGTCGCGTAACGGGGACCGAAAAAAAAGCCATTTTGCGAGAGGCGTTGCGAGAATGCGAAAAGAGATAGAGACGTGAAACTTTCAGGACGTAGAGATTCGATATAGAAGTAGGTGCTGGTAGAGGGGCGAAGACGTGGCTGCGTCGAGCGAGCGACGGCGACCGCCGAAAGAGGGCGCGACGCGCGCGCGGACAATGTCCACTTTGTCCACTTTGGTCCTTTTGGCTTACGTTTCCATATATACGCGCGGGCGCCTCACCTCGCTCTGGTGGCGCAGACTAGCTACTGACTAAGACGGACCTTTTTCGATGATGAGGGAGAGGTGTCGGAGGCAAAACGAGGGAGTAATGAGGGTGCACGCAGGAGAAAGAGGGGTGAAAGAGAGAGAGAGAGAGAGAGAGAGAGAGAGAGAGAGAGAGAGAGAGAGAGAGAGAGAGAGAGAAAGAAACTATCAACTAACTATGAACTAAGAAGAGAAGACACTACCTTCGCACTGAAGAGCGTCTCTCTTTCTGAGAAAGAGAGATGAGTGAGAGGCAGAGAAAGAGTTGTGATGCGAAAATGAGCGAACAGTTTTAGGTAGACGGATTATTGTTTTATTGAGAGTACTGTAACCGTACGGACTTTGGAGTACGGTATAAAAATGTTTGAAGTAGAACAGAGAAGTTGAAAACAGCTCGCGCAAAACCGCGAGGCGAGGCGAGAACAGAGTGAGTGAGTGAGTGGGGGAGGAGCCGAGTGGCAGGAGACTGTGTGACCGGAGTGTTGCGAAACAAAAGTGAGCCAGCGGACTTGGGGCGCGCCTGCAACTGCAAGAAAAAAAAAGCCAGGAGACTGTGTGACCAGTGTATTGCGAAACAAAAATGAGTGAGCGGACTTGGGGCGCGCCCGCAACTGCAAGACAAAAAAAATACCGATTGGAGAGCGAGAAAGAAAACTGAAAGAGCAGAGAGTAGAGACAGACTGTGAGAGACAGAGAAAGAAACAACTCAAAGTGATGTTCACTAACAAATGATGTTTTGGAAACAGTACGAGTACGCGCAACAGCGAGGCGAGGCGAGAACGCAAGCACAATCAATGAGAGTGAAAGGGAAGAGCAGAGTGGCACATGGTCCGGTGCGCGAGAGGAGGGGCCGGTCATAAACAGTCGACTCTCTCTGACTGGTGCCTTGCCAGGGGCGGGCGAGACTGCTGCGCGATATACACAATTACTTTTTATTCCGGGTTCGTGAAATCAAAACAGATCAACCCTACCAGTTTGTTGTGTACGTTTCGAACTTTAAAAAAAGTCTCACAAGAGACTGACTGTGATCAGATAGATACATCACTGTAGTGAACGAAATTGTGACCTTCAAATTGAGTACTGAAACTCAAAATAAGGATACAAGAAGTGGATAGGGAGACTCGGATTGCCGAGAGGAATCGATAGAGCTATTGATCACCCCAATCGGTTGACCCTGTGACCCACTGCGACCGCCTCACTCTGTTTGAAGCCCGCCGCCATAGTCTCACCTCGGCGCCGTGTACCCCGCGATGGCGTGCCAGCCGGCGTGTAGAGGTCAAATTTGAAAATGTTTCTATTGGAATAGGGGTAATCTGACACGGAGAATCTGATTCCGTCGAGAAAACACGACAATTCTGCCTCCTTTACTGCGTAAAGTCGCCAAATGTCGGCGAAATGCGCTGAAAATTGGAGGAGACGTCAGATGACGTGAGTAGAAGGTGCATGTCAAATTTCATGTCATGAAACGCAAAGATACGCCCGCGGCGAGCGCCAGAAGAGTGACTCGGAGAGAGAAATCGCCTCTATTCAATCGCGGCGGGGTAGGCGAGAGAGTACGGCAGACGGTTAGAGTGCGATTGCAAAATAGTCGAGACAACTGGGCGCATCGAAAATTTTTCCCATTTTCGGGTCCTTGTTTCAGGGGTCGAAAGTAGCCGGAATGGAGCCAACCCTCGCGTCAAACACTAATTCAAACGCGCTCTACACGCCAGCGCAAACGCCGTCTCGCTGCGCGGCCTGTGAAAGGTGCTGGAGAGCGCGCAAAACGCGGTCGCGCGAAAAAAGAAGCCATCTTGCGAAAGGCGTTGCGAGAACGCGAAAAGAGATAGAGACGTGAAACTTTCAGAGCGTAGAGATTCGATATAGAAGAAGGTGCTGGTAGAAGGGCGAGGACGTGGCTGCCTCGAGCGAGCGACGGCGACCGCCGAAAGAGGGCGCGACGCGCGCGCGGACGATGTCCCCTTTGGTCACATGTCCCATTTCAAGATCGAAAGTATATATAGAGTGCGCGCGCGTCTCACACTCTAGAGAGCGCAGACTAGCTACTGACTAAGACGGACCTTTTTCGAGGATGAGGGAGAGGTGTCGGAGGCAAAACGAGGGAGTAATGAGGGTGCACGCAGGAGAAATAGGGGTGAAAGAGAGAGAGGGAGAGAGAGAGAGAGAGAGAGAGAGAAAAACTAACTATAAACTAACTATGAACTAAGAAGAGAAGACACTAACACTACCTTCGCACTGAAGAGCGTCTTTCTTTCTGAGAAAGAGAGATGAGTGAGAGGCAGAGAAAGAGAGAGAGAAAGAGAGAGAGAGAGAGAGAGAGAGATAGATAGAGAGATAGATAGAGAGAGAAGAGCTACATGCTCACTGAGAAGAAAGTGTGCGACAGAAGCGTTGTGATGCGAAAATGAGCGAACAGTTTAAGGTAGACGGATTATTGTTTTATTGAGAGTACTGTAGCCGTACGGACTTTGGAGTACGGTATAAAAATGTTTGAAGTAGAACACAGAGAAGTTGAAAACAGCTCGCGCAAAATCGCGAGGCGAGGCGAGAACAGAGTGAGTGAGTGAGTGAGTGGGGGAGGAGCCGAGTGGCAGAAGACTGTGTGACCGGAGTGTTGCGAAACAAAAGTGAACCAGCGGACTTGGGGCGCGCCCGCAACTGCAAGAAAAAAATAGCGAGTGGAGAGCGAGCAAGAAAAATGAAAGAGCAGAGAGTAGAGACAGACTGTGAGAGACAGAGAAAGAAACAACTCAATGTGATGTTCACTAACAAATGAATTTTTGGAAACAGTACGAGTACGCGCAACAGCGGGGCGAGGCGAGAACACAAGCACAATCAATGTGAGTGAAAGGGAAGAGCAGAGTGGCACATGGTCCGGTGCGCGAGAGGAGGGGCCGGTCATAAACAGTCGACTCTCTCTGACTGGTGCCTTGCCAGGGGCGGGCGAGACTGCTGCGCGATATACACAATTACTTTTTATTCCGGGTTCGTGAAATCAAAACAGATCAACCCTACCAGTTTGTTGTGTACGTTTCGAACTTTAAAAAAGGTCTCACAAGAGACTGACTGTGATCAGATAGATACATTTCATGTGGCTACAGTAATCTCATAGTCGGAGTGGGAAAAACAGTGTAAATGTTGTGGCGTGCAAAGGGAGAGAGAAAGAAGAATAGAGAGAGAGAGAGAGAGAGAGAGAGAGAGAGAGAGACTATGAACGTACTATGAACTACCAAGATAAGACACCACGTTCGCAATGAAGAGAAAGAGAGAAAAAGAGAGCTCCTCGGTGCACCCCGCGACGACGTGCCAGACGGGTGTTAAAGAGAATTTTTAAAATGTAAAGACGCCAATACATGTAATCTGGCACGGTGAACTCGATTCCGTCGTCAAAATACAATCTTTACTAACTAAAATCGCGAGATATGAGCAGATAAACGTTGTCTTTGCGCTGCCACCGACATTCAGTACTGAAAGTGAAATTCATGTGGTATGAGTAGGAAAGTGAGATCCGGACGGCCGAGAGAAATCAATTAATTAACTATTTGAAAAGATTGGATGACTACAAAGACTTGTAACCTCACTTTCTTTATCACTGTAGTGAACGAAATTGTGACCTTCAAATTGAGTACTGAAACGCAAAATTATGAAACAAGAAGTGGATAGGGAGACTGGGATTGCCGAGAGGAATCGATAGAAATATTGATCATTCCAATCGGTTGACCCTGTGACCCACTGCGACCGCCTCACTCTGTTTGAAGCCCGCCGCCATAGTCTCACCTCGGCGCCGTGTACCCCGCGATGACGTGCCAGCCGGCGTGTAGAGGTCAAATTTGAAAATGTTACTATTGGAATAGGGGTAATCTGACACGGAGAATCTGATTCCGTCGAGAAAACACGACAATTCTGCCTCCTTTACTGTGTAAAGTCGCCAAAAGTCGGCGAAACGTGCTGAAAATTGGAGGAGACGTCAGATGATGTGAGTAGAAGGTGCATGTCAAATTTCATGTCATGAAACGCAAAGATACGTCCGCGGCGAGCGCCAGAAGAGTGACTCGGAGAGAGAAATCGCCTCTATTCGATTGCGGCGGCGGGGTAGGCGAGAGAGCACGGCAGACGGTTAGAGTGCGATTGCAAAATAGTTGAGACAACTGGGCGCATCGAGAATTTTTCCCATTTTCAGGTCCTTGTTTCAGGAGTCAAAAGTAGCCGGAATGGTGCCAACCATCGCGTCAAATACTAATTCAAATGCGCTCTACACGCCAGCGGAAACGCCGTCTCGCTGCGCGGCCTGTGAAAGGTGCTGGAGAGCGCGCAAAACGCGGTCGCGCGAAAAAAGGAGCCATCTTGCGAGAGGCGTTGCGAGAATGCGAAAAGAGGTAGAGATTTGAAACTTTCAGGGATTAAAGATGTAATATAGAAGTAGGTGCTGGTAGAGGGGCGAGGACGTGGCTGCGTCGAGCGAGCGACGGCGACCGCCGAAAGAGGGCGCGACGCGCGCGCGGACGATGTCCCCTTTGGTCACATGTCCCATTTCAAGATCGAAAGTATATATAGAGTGCTCGCGCGCGCGTCTCACACTCTAGAGAGAGCAGACGCGCGCGCGTCTCACACTCTAGAGAGAGCAGATAGTTTCTGCTATTGACAGCCGGGGTCAGTTAGCGAAACTAAGTTGCGAGCGAGAGAGGTCAGACGGCGCGAGAAAGGCTCGAGTGTGCCGCGGCCTCTTTGATTCGCAGGCCGGCTTCTTTGATCGATATTAGCGTTTGAATGCGCGCGCTTGTGTCTCCTCACGACTAGAAGGTAGATCGAATGCGACAAGAGGGTAGATCAATTTTCTACCGTGATCCGGCGAACTATCTCCCTGAATAATATTATAAAACAGACTTCATTAGATTCTGAGCCACTGAAACCTCGGTCATGAATTGTAATTGCAGAGCCGAGTGCGTTAAACTGATCTTCCTTAATATATGTTAATGGCAGTATTACTGTTAGAATTGGGAAGTTGTGGCACAGAGATCAAAGCAGCCTCACCCGCACTGCTCTGCTCTTCCGCTATTCGCACGTTCTTTAACTGCCGAGCTCTCTCACTCGCCCTCTCCTCACCGATCGATCGATTTGATTTCAGGCCGCGGCTGCCCATTATGGCTCGCACGAGAAAGAGAGCGCGCGCAGAGAGCGTGCGCGAGTGAGAGAATCAGAGGTCAGAGAGAGAAAGAGAGTGGCTGATCGAAAAGCGGGGCATGCTCGGCTGGAAGAAGAGAGAGCGCGCAGAGAGCGTACGCTCGTGAGAGAGCCAAGAGGCCGGGGTGTGAGAGTGGCTGAGCGAAAGGCGGGGCATGAGCGTTCGGCCAATCAGATTGCACTGACAGTGGGCCGAGCGACCAATGAGCGCAGAGTGCAGTGGGCGGGGCTTACGTGATGCACACCGTCGTCGTCGTCGTCGTCGTCGTCGTAAACACGTTTAGTGGCAGAATGAGCGAAAAGTTGTTTTTGATATTTTGGAAGCCGCAACCGATATTTATTTCTTGTATCATACTCATAAGTCTTGTCAAATGATATTCTAACAAAAAAAAAACACATACTATGGAGCATATCGTATTGGGATAGAGGAAATTGAGTATGCCTTGGGGGTGACGCGCTGCGCGCGTCAAAGATCAAGACAAACGGGCGGCGCTGCGCGCCGCCCTCAATATAATTTTATGGAAAATTTTTGATTTTGAACGAAATTAGAGCGGTTTCAGTGACCGGAAGTGCGGGTGGTAGTGCCAGATTGACTTGTTTTCTCGAGATTACCGGTTAGGGGAGGGATATATGGCACCCCTTCACTCCCTCTCGTTTACGACCCCCCTCCCTCCCTCCCCCTGTCGGCTCCTTTGTGTGGGATACATAGGATACATGATCGTAGAAGACCGTATGGACACTGTCGTTCGCGGAATCTAAAATGTAGGTTTATATGCGCGAGTGGAGTGTTTCCATATGCACGTACTGATTGAAATGAAATTTCCGAAGCCAGCTTCGGCCCGCATACACCAGTCCAGTAGCAGATCCAATCAGCATAGCGGGCCACCGAATAGTACGTCGGCAGACACTTATCTGTTAAAAAGCCGCGCACTCCCGACGTTCCTGAACAATGTGTGAGAATTGTTTTATATTGGTGTTTTATCCCACCAGCGCATCCTGCTTGTCCCGCTTGTCCCGCGTGAACCACTCCCACCAGCTCGCGACGACCTTCGATGGTTGTCTAAAGTACATAAATGTTATACGTGTTACTATATACCATATTGTTATGAACATTGTCAATATCAACAATACAACTTTTATAATAACAATAAAACACGATTCTTAATGATATGTACCTGATATAGTCCTCCTCCGCTGTCAGCTTGGCACGCATCGCTGGGTCCGGGATACGCGTCATCTCTCGCCTCTCCGAGCAGAAGATGATCGTTGAGAAGACCCTCTGCATGCCTAAGATCGTCGAGTCAAAGGCCCTCTACTCCCACTCTGAGATGCGCACTGAGGTGAGCCATTCAAAGCAATCACAGTTTACATTCAGAGCAGTTACATGTTTGTTTGCAGGTTCTTTTGCGCCTCGAGCGTGTGAACAAGATCACTGTCGAGCTGAGCCTTTCCCACCACATGCGCAAGACCGACCTTGTCTACTCCGACAAGATGGAGAAGCTCGAGGAGAAGCTGTTTAAGGAGGGAGACATGACCTACTTCGAAGAGTCTCCGGTCCAGTTTGAGAACATCAAGAAGGTGCATATTAATATACATCTTATTTTTTAAAAGGTTATTTGTTCAAAAATATTCAGACCGTTCTTGCCCATCTTACCGAGAAGGAGTCGCTCATTCGCATCATCCCCCTTCTGCGTCTGTGTAACAAGCAGCAACTCATGGACATTCACAACCAGGTGAGCAACTAGTAGCAACCATATTTCGCTATGCTTCTAAATCATTTATTCATAGTTTTCAGCTCGAGATTGAGTCTATTCGCTATTCGCTGTACCACCGCGCGCTCGTCCTTGCCGGAACCCGCTTCACCATCGAGCACGTGATCGACGAGATCATGGCCCGGCGCGTCGAGATGTGGGAGGCGTACACCCTCGTCCAGCAGATCGCCGAGACCCGCTACGCCTCCGAGCAGCTGGTGCACAAGGTGTGGCAGCTGGTTGAGTCCGTCTCTGAGCAGAAGGCTCTTCGCCAGGCCGCTCTCCTCTCATCCGGATCACTCATGCGTGCTGTGTGCCTTGAGCAGGAGTGCGAGAAAGACCTGAAGATGAAGTGGGTCAAGCTGATGGAAAACGAGCTCGCTAACTGCGAGATCATTTCGGAGAAGATCGTCATCGTCAAGATGTTCGCTAACGCCGGATTCGACATGGTTGTCTTTCCTCTGGAGAAGATCATCCGCTCTGAACAGCCGACTCTTCTGAGGACTGAGGCCATTGAGGCTCTTTTTTCTCTCAAGGAGCAGATGCCTCGCAAGATCTCCGCTCTTCTTCTCCCTCTGATCAAGGATGCTCGCCAGATCCCCGAGATCAGGTCGGTTCCTCTTCGCGTCATCCTCACCATCCAGAAGCTGGAGAAGATCTACCTCATCCAGATCATCGATCTCCTCAACACTGAAAAAGACATGCACTTCTACTCTTACGCTCTTTTCTTGCTCAAGAACGAAGAGCGCTTCGAATCTGTTCGCGGACTACTTCGTACCCGCAAGGCCTTCACCACTCGTTATGTTCGCGTGTTCAACAAGGAGATCTCCCTTGAAGCCATCTTCCAGCATCTCACCACCAAGTCCGGATTCCTGCCCAAGGAGATAATGTTGACCCTCGAAAATGTGGTCGGAACTCGCATGCACGAGAAGCTCTTCGAGGTGCGCATGCGCCAGGAAATCCTCGAGCAGCTCGTCTACACCCTCATCAAGAAGCTGCCCGTTGAGACCGCAGAGAAGCTGCGCTTGATTGCCACTGAGATGGGACTTGTGGTCCGCCGTTCCCCCATGGTTCGCTGTACTGTTCGCTGTACATGTTCATCACCTACAAGGGAATGAACTACGCCGTGCTCCCTATTCACGAGATCTCCGCCATTCTCCGTACCTTCTCTCCCGCTCACATGCCTGAATTGAAGAAGTGGACCCTGAACTTGTTTTGGGCTGCGTTCGTTCATGACCGCGTCTATCGCGTGCCTTCTATTCTTGGACTTCCTCTGGTTTTCTCCGAGCAGACCCCTCTGGTTGCTTCAATGAAGGGATCTCTCATCTACAACCGCGAGTTCAAGACCACTCTCGAGTTTGTTGGAGAGAAGACCCTCCTTGCTTCCGCCATTCGTTACATGTGCATTGAGTTCCCCTTCGTGCACTCCGGTCATCAGATGATAAAGACCATCCGTGTCCGTCTGCCCCTCCACTACACCATCATTGGACAGAACTACAAGCTTCGCGTCAAACTCTTCACTGAGCAATTTGACAAGAAGCCGCTTGTCCATGTCGAGATGCACCCGCTCAACTATATCGTCCGTATCCCCGAGATCGTTTACGAAAAGATCGAGAATGAACAAAAAACTGTACTCCTCAAGAAGTTCAACATGAACAAGGTGGTTGGAAAACACATGCTCTTCAAGGTGCTTGGACACAACAACGTGATGGAGGTGTTCGTCGAGAAGACCCGCAACGTACCTACCTATTATTAGCTCGAGATGATTATGCTGAACAAGGAACAGAAGAAGATTGCTCTCACCATGGACCGTAAGTTCGCTCAAATCGGAGAGTGGAACAAGGCTCCCTCGTCTCTCGAATACTCGTCACCCTTAAGACCGAGGACAAGAAGATGGCTGAGATCACCTTCCACTACTTCTTCAACACCCTCATTCAGCACATTGAAATGCTCGTTCGCCACGAGGACCGCCAGATCTCGTCAACATGCAGCTGGTGAACAACGGAAAGCTTGAGATCTTCGAGTCACTCTACGCTCTCCAGTCCGTGCTCGGAAAGAAGCAGATTAAGGCCCTTATCAACTACGACATCGATCCTGAGCAAACTCTCGTGTTTTCCCGGTTCATGGCTCTCATCGAGAGAAGCTCCATGTTCGAGGTTCTCCCCGTCAAGAACACTGAAAACAAGATTTTCAAGCTGAACGTCGCCTCCGACCGCCTCGTCGGCCTTCTCGAGACTCCTTCTAAGAAGATTTCTCTCATCGAGAATGTCGACATGCCCACGAGGGACTCGTGTATACTGAAGGACTCCCGCATCTCCACCTTTGATGACGTCATCTTCCACACTCCCCTCAGCAAGTGCTACCAGGTGCTGGCCAACGACTGTTCCGAAAAGCCTCAGTTTGCTGTTCTTGTGAAGAAGAGTATCGGAGACTACAAAGTTGTCAAGATCATCGACAACAAGAAAGAAATCGAGCTGGAGAAGGTGATGGGAGAGTTCGTCGTGTACAACATGGACGGAGAGAAGATCCACCGCAGCGAGTTCAAGAACTACGGTATCGAGATTGTCAGAGAGAAAATATCGTTGAGATGCCGTCCGTGACCGTCGAGTTCACCGGAAAGACCGTCAAGACCTTCATTAGCTGGCAGCACCAGGGACAGCAGTGCGGACTGTGCGGACACTACGACGGAGACAAGACAAACGAGTTCATTCGCGCAGACATGTACAGTGAGTGCATCTTGGCATACTCTACATATCATGATTTGCTTTTCAGAGACCCAGGATCTCGAGGAGTTCCACCGCAGCTACATAGTTGAGAAGAAAGAGTGCCGCAACGAGAAGCTCGAGAAGATCTACAAACTGGAGAAAAAAAAACAGCTCTTCTTCGAGGAGCTGATTGACGAGGAAATTATTGAGAACGACTCCACGGAGGTTGAGTTTGACGACTTCGTCGTGTACGAAAAGGATCAGAAAATCGTCAAGGATTCTAACGAGGAGGAGTCTGAGAAGACTTTCGACGAGACCAGTGAGTAACAGAACACAGAACACATCAAGAGTTACAATATTTTTTTCTACAGAGCCCGAGAAGATGACTCTCGGGAAGGAGTTGAAGAACAAGGTGTGCTTCTCCAAATTTGCCGTGCCCGTCTGCCAGAAGCATACCATTGTCGAGGAAGACAAAGAGATAAAGGTCAGATTTCAAATTGTCACTATCCAACATGTGACATATAGGTGCGTTTCTTCTGTCTGGAGCGCTCGTCGGTGGAGGCTCACCGTCTGCTGCGCGCCACTCGCCAGCAGGTGCTCGACCTGTCCGCTCGCCCCGACTCCCACGTCGAGACTCTCCGCGTGCCCAAGACTTACATCCCTTTCTAAACTGATCAATCGTTTTTCCTTGGTTGCTATAAACGATAGCGACTTTAAAAAATGCTATGTATGAAACTGTTTATCAATTAATCACAATTACACATAAATTCCCAAGCAATTGCATTCGTTCGTAGCTGTACACACTCAATTATAGATGCATGCCAGCTTGGAAAGACGAACCCTGTCTCCATCTTCGTTCTTCGCTAGCCATCTGTAATACGCACGGTAACTTTCAACATTATAAATCGTAATATCGAACGTACCTGTTCTCACGGAGACACTCCAGTCTGTGGCTGATCATACTTCCGTTGGCAAGAATCTCTCCGCGGTCGCTCTCCAAAGTGAAGCTTCCGCGACGCTCATGCTTCCCAACACACGTCGCGACGAGAACCACGCACTTGCTGTCCACTTCCTTGCGCCTGAAACACTTTTAACTTGTTGTGGTGAATCTGATTAGTATGGTCACCTAATCAACAGCTTTCCACACGACTTTCCTACGGGGCAGCGACGCTCGCGCACAGCGAAGCAGTTGGTACCTGATATATATATATATATATATATATATATATATATATATATATATATATATATATTTATATATATATATATATATATATATATATATATATATATCGCGAATTGAAATATCTCGTATGGCTTACAATCGGAGTTGCTGTTATGAGGCGGCTGAGGATAGGGCTGGGGCTTGGGCCTGCCGTAGTTGTCTTCCCTGCTTTCGTAGCTTCCGTAGCTGTCGTGGCTCTCGCGGCTTTCGTACATCTCACTCTGCTCGCTGCCGTAATGATGTCCACCATACCCTCCATGGCCATACCGACTGGCGTGGTTCACACCACCGATGCTTTCGCGATTGGAAGATGAAAAGAGGGACTCGGCGGCGACGGTGCCAACAAGAAGACACACAACAAACAACTTCATAGTGAAATGATGTGACTAGTACTTTTCGTTATTGTTTTATACTGAATCCAGATCACTTGAGTCATAGGCAGACGTCAACTCAACGGCGGCGCATTGTGAAATCCAGCCATAACATCGCACTCAACGCAATGTTTACAATGAGTAATTTCTCGTTTTTTTTGTGGAAACTCAAAACAATCATAGGCGATGCTTTTGTGTAATCGATATGTAAACTTTAACAAACATACAGTTCAACTCTTAGTAAGTAGCTTTGCTGCTTTTGCTCAGCAACGTGAATTGTCTTCAGCACATCCGCAAACGAGCGGTTTGTTTTGGCACGTTGAATACATGACTTTGCTGGGAGATGGCAGCTGAGCAACGCAACGGTAGGATGGACATCTTCCATTGCACTCTTTCAGCTCATTCCGAAGACCAACTATTGTTCTGCAAACTTCAATTGATTAAAAATATAGTGTGTGATGAACCCACGGTCCAAAACTGTCGTTCACATATTGTTTGATGATTGCGCATCGTCGTTTGATACCGTTCGAAGTACTCCACACGATCAGTCCATCCACTCCCATATCGCGTGCCAGTCGAGTGACGGAACACAAATCCGCCTATATGTATGTCTGATACATATAATCAGTTCTAATTTTACCTCATTCAGCATCTGCATGCCAATAACGTATTCTAGTCGAATATACGCATACACTGGAATCCGCCTCGTGCGCGCTCGTCCATCTCGCGTTGACGTAGCCACGCGCATCGCTTCGGCTAGACGAGCCTATATGTATACTATAATGAACATATAAGGCGTCTAAAAATACTTTTTTCGTGCTTTCTGGTATGTAATTGAAGTGCGCTCAAATTGTTCAGTACAATGGGACAAACTGCGTGGTCATAGAAAACTAACTGAATTGTCGTGTAGATTCGTAAAACAAGAAAAAACATTTGGCTTTCGACAACTCGGACAGTCAGAATTCTTGTGACGTACCACCCACGACAAACCTGCTGCACGACAAACCTGGCCAGCAGGTTTGTCGTGGATCACGAGACAAACTCGGCCGCTCGATTTGTCTCATGGCTCACGAGACAAACTCGGCGGCTTGATTTGTCTCGTGGCTCAAGCGACAAACTCGGCCGCCCGATTTGTCGCGTCCGCTGTTACACGATTAAATGTTTCTGGCAAAACATCCGCCGCCGGCGGGAATCGAACCAGCGACATTCAGATCAGCGCGCGCGCCATAGACCACTAGACCATCCGACCATGTGCGGTGCATGAATGAAAGCGGTGATGAGTGACGAGTTCGCGCAAGCACTCGCAAATGTATCACTCACTCAGAATAAGCAAAATAAGGGAGAACCGAAGAGAAAGAAAGAAAGAGAGAGAGAGAGAGAAGAGAGAGAAGAGAGAGAAGAGAGAGAGAGAGTGAGAGTAAGAGAGAGAATGGGGGAAACAGTTGGGGAGGTGAACATACCGAAAGAGATGGACAAAGAAACTCTATGCATTTTCTATATGCATTTCCTTCAGTAAACTGGACGTATTACGGCTAGTTGGAAGAGAGTTGTAAAGTTGCGGAGTTTTTACATTAGATTAGAAATCAATTCAAAGGCAAGGTTTTTGGATTGTAATCGAAAACGATCAACGACGCCGACTACTAAGTCGTCACGACTACTGCCCTAGTTGTCACGAACAAGGCTCTTCGCATATCACTACAAGATGACAAAGAAAGGAAGAAGTGCAGATGTACAAGGAAACAGTTTCAAAGCGAAGACCATTTGAGCCGGCTCATATTGAACTCTCGAAAAGGTTAGGTTATGATTGGTCCGACAATGTTCAAGCTGTCGAATTCTGCTTGGTCGAATGGAGAAGACACTGGATATAGAACAATCTGTCGAGCACAATCGATCACATACACACTGTCCGTGAGCTGATCAACAAATGCTACGCCTATCGCTTCAACCTTCTGGACTATGAAAAGGCATACGATTCAGTTGAATTTAACGCTGAAAAATCGAAAATGTCGAACACTAGAAACCGATGGACACTAACGGTACACATCACGTATCAGAATTGATCCTAATCCTAAAGAATCAATCCTAACCTAACCTTTTTAGAGAGTTCAATATGAGCAACGCTACTCGCTACAGCACGTTGCAACGTCCGTGTTGCCGGATCACTCAAATAAAGGAGAAATTGCGGCAGCACACACCATTAATCACATACCAGGTCAATCAATACGGTAACAATAACGGTATCACCCGAAAGGTGAATGATACCACGGTACTACAAAACGAAGTGATGTTTTCGAATAGAGTTCAGCCGTGTCGTTTTCGCATTCGTATCCATCTCGTTTTCAAGTTGAAGTTGAGTAGATGTTCAATATCAACACTACTAAATACTTTCATGAAAATTTCAAACACATAGATATTTCGATGAAAAGATGAGTTCTACTCGCTGTCAATATCTCAATCATGTTCACCTCCCCCACTGTTTCCCCCATTCTCTCTCTCACTCTCACTCTCTCTCTCTTGTCTCTCTCTTCTCTCTCTTTCTCTCTCTTTCTTTCTTTCTCTTCGGTTCTCCCTTATTTTGCTTATTCTGAGTGAGTGATACATTTGCGAGTGCTTGCGCGAACTCGTCACTCATCACCGCTTTCATTCATGCACCGCACATGGTCGAATGGTTTAGTGGTATATGGCGCGCGCGCTGATCTGAATGTCGCTGGTTCGATTCCCGCCGGCGGCGGATGTTTTGCCAGAAACATTTAATCGTGTAACAGCGGACGCGACAAATCGGGCGGCCGAGTTTGTCGCTTGAGCCACGACAAACCTGCTGGCCAGGTTTGTCGTGGGTGGTACGTCACAAGAATTCTGACTGTCCGAGTTGTCGAAACCCGAATGTTTTTTTCTTGTTTTACGAATCTACACGACAATTCAGTTAGTTTTCTATGACCACGCAGTTTGTCCCATTGTACTGAACAATTTGAGCGCACTTCAATTACATACCAGAAAGCACGAAAAAAGTATTTTTAGACGCCTTATATATACAATGATAACTCACATATGTCAGTGCGTAGTTTGATTTTGTATCTTGTTGGTTTGCAATGTAGATTGAAGGGAGCAGAACGTCAATTCGATCATAGATAAAATCAAGTCTCAATAAATTTATATATACTGTTTTTTTCAAACCATTTTAATTAACCTGTTATTGTAGTTTTTGAATCCGGATTCGCAAACGGCACTGCGAGATTTCTTTTTGAGTGCATTGCACTCGGGAATGCCATAGACTCCAATCTTTGCCATTGGACGCATTTCGCGGAGAATATCAATGAAACGTATCCAGAGTGATCTGGAAAAAAACTATTTTCTCGTAATTTATCTTTCTATACAAACTTTGCAGCAGAATCAAATAGCATTTGAGAAATCTTATTGAATTCGTGTGTGTTTCGTCGTGGGGGTTTGTTTTTACGTAGGTATGTACAAATCTTTTTTGAGTACCTACATTTGTCAAACATATTCATTTTTAGATTCCGTAGAAACCTGTCTGATTCAGCTTGATATATTTCCTTAAGAACACTGAGACTGAAGTTAATTATCTTGGTATGTACTTACAAGTTCCTTCCAATTGGCTTCATAAGTAGCTCGCCACAATTCCAAATCCAGAACAGCTATTCCGTCAAAAGTCTTGTTTCGAATTCGATCTTCTACAAATGATCGAAATCCTAATTCAATCTTTTGCGTGTTGACGCGCTAAATTTTCGAAAATTATTGAATATTTGCGCATAAAATACCTGCGGAATTCCTCCACTAATCGATTTCGATTTCTTCATGCGAGGAACACCAACCATCTGATCGTCGTATAATATCACAATACGGTTGCCATAAAACGTTTGATTTATGTTATTGATTATTCCGTAGTCTTCAAGCAAAATGGAGTTTTCATTTGTGCATTTCTCAGTAAAGACATTCCAATAGACCTGTAAATGTAATTCTATAATTTGTTGACAGAAACACTGTACCGGAAAACTATTAGCGTATGCTCCAATTTGAATAAATGCGATGCAACATAAAAGTTCTAAACGCATTTTCTTTTTAGACAAGAATAATGCGATTCCAACGATTTCATAGAAAACATATAATATTGTCTGCGTGATCTGTATTTTCGTGGTCATCTTCTCAAAGTCAACATTCGGAGACAAAACATAGTATGAAAACATTTTCATTTCAATTTTATAAAACTCAAAAATGTCTATATTGTTTTGCCACAATGTATTTGAAATATGAGATATGTATGGATAACAACAAAGTGAATTCATCTATAACATTTGACTTGAAATATTACATTGATTGTATGAATCTACATTATTTTACATAAATTGATGAATATTACTTTTTAAATACATAGATCTCGAGAGATGTGACTTTTCTCATTTTGAAACATACATAATACAATATAGTGGGCCCGCAAATGCGTTCCACTTTTTTCACGATAGACATTAGGGGGATTAGACAACGATAAGAACCCTTTGGGTGAGGTTGGCAATTCGAAAAAAATTTGCGTGGGTAGCCAAGATCGAACCGGCGGACCGCTGCTTGCTAAGCGAGAGCGTTACCACTACGTCACGTGATGATGTGCGTGGATTAGTGGAGTAGAGATATGAAAGGCGAAAGTAAATATGCTGCGCATTTCGTTCAGTGTACGGTATGTTCAAAATCCACGATAATGTTTTCACCGAAAAATCCTGAGCTAAGTGCGAGCCTATTATACATACATAACAAAATATTGAATTTTCATATAATTATGATTGATTATGAAATGGTTTTCACTTATCATTATCACAAACTCACGTAAATTATTAAAGTGATAATCCGAATTTTGAAGAAGAAAAAGCACCACTTGTAGTTTGGTGATTTTGTTGAGCACGTTCCCTCATAGAGTGAGAGTCGTCTAGACGAGCTTTTTTTTCGTTTTCACTCACTTCCGATTGCGTACTCTAACAGTGACAACTTGAATTACGCGGCCGTCTTGCGACTTCATCTGTCCCTCCAAAATACTACCCTCTCCCGCCTGAACTAGAGCGCGATATCGACTATTTGTGGTGTAAAACAGTTATACAATCAGTAGTACGACGCGGCTCCGTACGCCCCGACTTAAAATTGATTTGTATCAGAAACAAATACAATATCATAACATGTAAAATACATAAGTGAAATTGTCATCGTAATAATGGTAATGGTAAGCATGGGAAACATCTTTTATTCGTTTTCCGAGCATGCATACTCACTTACTCACCGCGGTAAAATTTATATAAGATTATAAGCGAACCAGGAAGAGCCACGAGGGCGACACTCGGTGAAGTTCTACAACATCTTTATTTTAGAATGATGAACAGTACGTTGTTTTGGTTATTCAAAATTTAAACGGCGGCGGCGGTGGAAGCGGCTACGGTAGTAGTGACAGCGTCGGTAGAGGCAGCCGCTGCGGTGGGAGCAGCTACAGTGGTGGTGACAGGGTCGGTAGAGGCAGCCGCTTCGGTGGCTGTTTCGGTGGCAATCGTCGTGGGAGCAGCGGATGCCTCGGCCGCTTCTATTTCGGGTGCCGTTTCTGCCCTGATGGACATTTGCCGCAAGTTCGATAGGGCAGGTGCCGCAACGCACACCAGCTGCGAGAACTTGGTCTTCTTTCCTTCGGCATCCTTCGACGTGTACCTAAACAAACAGATGATACATGCGAGCGATAAAAGTCAGCCCACTTCTTTCCTCCATGGCAAGCGACGCGGTGATGGATGTCGTTTCCTTTGGCGAGAATAGTGCCGTCAGTGGTTTGGAGGGTGAAGTCCTAGAAATTGATCATAGTCGCATGTAGTATGTAGTATTAAAAAAACGTTACATACCTGTCCTTCAGTGGTTTTGTCGGCCTTGCACGAAGCGACGAACACGGCGCACTTGCCACCAACAGTCGGCTTCTTCCTGAATCACGCTTTTTTGATCATCATTACACAAATACTTTAGCACGACAAATACCTGAGCACGACTTTTCCGCACGACTCCTCAGGGCAAGGGGCCTTCTTCATACGGCGGCAGTTCTGACCTAAACAAATTATCAATTAGAGATTATGTTTCAAAAGCAGTTTGAATAACTCACAGCGGGGTCCCTCGTTGTGATAGGGGAACTCTCCGGGGTAGTAGGTAGAAAGTCCGTATCCAGGCTGGATAGGCTGTCCGTATCCGGGTTGGGCGGGAGCAGCGGGCACTCCGTAGCCAGTCGCCGGTACATGAGCAGTAGGTCCGTAGGCTGGGGCCGAAGCAGCGAGGACAGCAGGAGCAGCAGCTACAACGGGGGAAGCAGGAGCGGCAGGCTCGGCAACAACGGTCGGAGCAGCTGGCTCGGAGGGCGCGTATGTAGACTGCGCGCAGACGGCTGCGGCCAGCACCGAGAAGATGAGGAACTTCATTGTGTGATGTGTCTGTTGCGAGCATTCCAGCTATATACCGTTTCGCCGTTCCAACATTTGTCATTCCTGACGGCAATTTCAATCGACAAGACAAAACATAGTGGTGCATGTGCATCCGCATGATGTTGTGATTTATAATAATGCTTACTCATATTGACTTTCTTGAATATCTGCTGGAGTTTTGTGAGTAATTGTCATACTTTCTTTGCTAATTATGTTGAAATTCTCCGTTTTAGATACTTGTCTTCTGGAAGAAAGAAAAAAAAACAAGTAAGAAAATGCGTCGAACGTGAATT
Source organism: Rhabditoides inermis (assembly GCA_963966185.1). Taxonomy (NCBI): domain Eukaryota; kingdom Metazoa; phylum Nematoda; class Chromadorea; order Rhabditida; family Rhabditidae; genus Rhabditoides; species Rhabditoides inermis. The sequence continues at coordinate 281,458 of CAWZYM010000387.1, read as the reverse complement.
GATGTTCAAACACGTCATCACTGTTTAATTATATAATACCGAAAGGCATTATATGAAAGGATATCGCGAGGAAAATTAATGTATATATTAATGAGTTAATGTCACATTGTTGTAATTAGTTTACTTATTTTTAATTGGTTCCTTTCATTATGTTAATGAATGAAATACAATTCAGAGTATTGTGTGATATATTGAAATGTGAGCACTCTGTGCTGAATGTAATGTGTTTGCTATGTTCGTCATCGCTTCCTCTGTCTAAAAATATAGGTACAGTGGTGTCAAACGGCCCCCTGCGACCGTTTTCGGCCGAATTTGGACAGAATGAACACAAAGCTTTTTCTCGGCTCTCCGTGGAGCTAGAGAGCTCTAGTTTAGCGAAATCAACAGCTCTATGAGTGATCATAGTTTTGCATAGTTTGTTCCAGTTGAAAAAGTTTCCTGATGCTTGCTTTCGGACCCCTGATTTCGACCCCTACCTGTGACACAGCGAGAGATTTGCGAGAGACGAGCGAATCAGCGGATGATAGTGTTCCCCAGAAGCCGCAAGCAGGGGATGGCATGCACCACCAATAGCACGTACGCATCCTCGGGACTACCGAAATCCGCGTTATTGGGACTCGCAGTAGGCGTTACATTACTGTATTTAGTATTTTACCGTAACCTTGCCGTAATTTACATAATTGTACTGTGCTACTTGATTCGAGATAAATATTCTGTTCTGTACTTCTGTTCCAGTTGAAAAAGTTTCCTGATGCTGGCTTTCGTACCCCTGATTTCGACCCCTTCCACCCTTCCTGTGACACAGCGAGAGATTTGCGAGAGACGAACACGTGTCCATAAACACCGATTATTGCCTCCTCTCGCCCGCCGCTCGCGTTGATATTCCGAGTCTCGCCGCGTCACAGAAAGGGGTCGAAATCAGGGGTACGAAAGCAAGCAATAAGAATTTTTTCATCTGGAACAAATTATACACGTGTATAGATCATTCATAGAGCTGTCGATTCCGCTAAACTAAAGCTCTCTAGCTCAACGGAGAACTTTGTGTCCATTTTGTCCAAATTCGGCCGAAAACGATCGCACCACTGTATGTTTCTTGCAACCTTTCTGATCTTATGTTTGTTTCCAAGTATCTCCTGCGTTCAAGATGGCAATGATCGTCAAAAACAAATTTAACGTTCTTCGAATTTTCATTTCTTCCAAGTCAGCAAAGTATGTATTTGGTTACAGAATGTTTTTGGGTAAAAAATTAATCTCACTAAGGAATTCTCTACGTGCTGTAGGTAACGGGCACACTAAGGTTCCTTTCGTACTTTCGTTCGGTACTAGAATTCTACTTTTCTTTTTTCTACCGAATTCTACCGTCATTTTTTTTATTTACCATCACAAAAGAACCAGAGATAAACGGAAACGGAAACATCGGAAAAGTTCTGTGGGGACTTGGCCCAAGTCACGTGAGGCTCACACAACTTACAATGTTTCTTAAAAAATATATATAGAAGGTTTTTCAAATATGGAAAAAGTTATCAGCTATAGAAGGTGAAGAACTCTTACCACGTTTTCAGTTTTTTTTTTAAATTGAACACGGATAAACATCCATTAAAACATACAAAATCCTTGCGCCAGCGCGCGGTCGCATGCCTTCTCCTGTTATTCTCCCGACCCCTGAACAATGCTGGAGGATACTAACCGGACTGGTACTCGATTTTGCGACTGAAGAGGAATCCTCGAAGACGATGAAACTCTCGGAGACGATCGATCGTTGAAGCCCGAATCTTCGGGACTACCTAAATCCGTGTTATTGGGACTCGCAGTAAGCGTTGCATTACTGTATTTTACCGTAACCTTGTCGTAATTTACATTATTGTACTGTGCGACTTGATTCGAGACAAATATTCTGATTCTGATCGAAAAAAACATACAACTTCAGACAATCAGAGTATTGAACAGTTTATTGAAGTAATGATGTCAAACAAATCATCCATTTCCATTGTTCTTTTGGCATCCATTCGGTGAATCCAGAGTGAAAGTCGTTAACTTGTATTGATTAGAAGGAGGAATATCCGCAGAATTTATGACGCCACTGCGCTTTATTTGATCACGCAGCTTGTTGTCCAAACTAGAATTAGCGAGAACGCAGAAATAGTTGTACTAAACATTAAAATGAGACCATGATCGTTGTCAGCATAACTTACAGTTCTGGGTGTCGTAGATGTTGGAATATAACTTTTCTCGCACTTAGGCACCGGTTTCAGAGAGAAACAGTGCATAGCGCCTTTTGCAGTTTGGAGATCGGTAGTTCCAGTCATGCCTTAAAAAAGAAAACAAACGTAAAACTAGAGATTCTAAAAATTAACCAATGGGTGGTTTTGTAGTAGTAGGCGTATCAGTAGTCGTTGTTGTAGTTGTTGTACTTGTTGTCGTTGTGGGCTCTGCAGTGGTGGTGCTAGACGACTCCTCAGTCGTTGCCGTTGTGGGCTCTGCAGTGGTGGTGCTAGACGACTCCTCAGTCGTTGCCGTTGTGGGGTCAGCAGTGGTAGTGCTAGACGACTCCTCAGTCGTTGCCGTTGTGGGCTCCGCAGTGGTGGTGCTAGACGACTCCTCAGTCGTTCCCGTTGTGGGCTCGGCAGTGGTGGTGCTAGACGACCCCTTAGTCGTCCCCGTTGTGGGCTCTACAGTGGTGGTGCTAGACGACCTCTCAGTCGTTCCCGTTGTGGGCTCGGCAGTGGTGGTGCTAGACGACTCCTCAGTCGTTCCCGTTGTGGGCTCGGCAATGGTGGTGCTAAACGACTCCTCAGTCGTTCCCGTTGTGGGCTCGGCAGTGGTGGTGCTAGACAACTCCTCAGTCGTTCCCGTTGTGGGCTCTACAGTGGTGGTGCTAGACGACCCCTCAGTCGTTCCCGTTGTGGGCTCTACAGTGGTGGTGCTAGACGACTCCTCAGTCGCTGCCGTTGTTGGCTCGGCAGTGGTGGTGCTAGACGACTCCTCAGTCGTTCCTGTTGTGGGCTCGGCAGTGATAGTGCTAGACGACTCCTCAGTCGTTGCCGTTGTGGGCTCTACAGTGGTGGTGCTAGACGACCTCTCAGTCGTTCCCGTTGTGGGCTCGGCAGTGGTGGTGATAGACGACTCCTCAGTCGTTCCCGTTGTGGGCTCGGCAGTGGTGATGCTAAACGACTCCTCAGTCGTTCCCGTTGTGGGCTTTACAGTGGTGGTGCTAGACGACTCCTCAGTCGTTCCCGTTGTGGGCTCGGCAGTGGTGGTGCTAGACGACTTAGAAGACTTCTCAGTCGTTCTCGTTGTGGGCTCGGCAGTGGTGGTGCTAGACGACTCCTCAGTCGTTCCCGTTGTGGGCTCGGCAGTGGTGGTGCTAGACGACTCCTCAGTCGTTCTCGTTGTGGACTCTACAGTGGTGGTGCTAGACGACCTCTCAGTCGTTCCCGTTGTGGGCTCGGCAGTGGTGGTGCTAGACGACTCCTCAGTCGTTCCCGTTGTGGGCTCGGCAGTGGTGGTGCTAGACGACTCCTCAGTCGTTCTCGTTGTGGACTCTACAGTGGTGGTGCTAGACGACTCTTCAGTCGTTCCCGTTGTGGGCTCGGCAGTGGTGGTGCTAGACGACTCCTCAGTCGTTCCCGTTGTGGGCTCGGCAGTGGTGGTGCTAGACGACTCTTCAGTCGTTCCCGTTGTGGGCTTTACAGTGGTGGTGCTAGACGACTCCTCAGTCGTTCCCGTTGTGGGCTCGGCAGTGGTGGTGCTAGACGACTTAGAAGACTTCTCAGTCGTTCTCGTTGTGGGCTCGGCAGTGGTGGTGCTAGACGACTCCTCAGTCGTTCCCGTTGTGGGCTCGGCAGTGGTGGTGCTAGACGACTCCTCAGTCGTTCTCGTTGTGGACTCTACAGTGGTGGTGCTAGACGACCTCTCAGTCGTTCCCGTTGTGGGCTCGGCAGTGGTGGTGCTAGACGACTCCTCAGTCGTTCCCGTTGTGGGCTCGGCAGTGGTGGTGCTAGACGACTCCTCAGTCGTTCTCGTTGTGGACTCTACAGTGGTGGTGCTAGACGACTCTTCAGTCGTTCCCGTTGTGGGCTCGGCAGTGGTGGTGCTAGACGACTCCTCAGTCGTTCCCGTTGTGGGCTCGGCAGTGGTGGTGCTAGACGACTCTTCAGTCGTTCTCGTTGTGGACTCTACAGTGGTGGTGCTAGACGACTCTTCAGTCGTTCCCGTTGTGGGCTCGGCAGTGGTGGTGCTAGACGACTCCTCAGTCGTTCCCGTTGTGGGCTCGGCAGTGGTGGTGCTAGACGACTCTTCAGTCGTTCCCGTTGTGGGCTCTACAGTGGTGGTGCTAAACGACCCCTCAGTCGTTCCCGTTGTGGGCTCGGCAGTGGTGGTGCTAGACGACTCCTCAGTCGTTCCCGTTGTGGGCTCGGCAGTGGTGGTGCTAGACGATTTTTCAGTCGTTCTCGTTGTGGGCTCTACAGTGGTGGTGCTAAACGACCCCTCAGTCGTTCCCGTTGTGGGCTCTACAGTGGTGGTGCTAGACGACTCCTCAGTCGTTGCCGTTGTGGGCTCCGCAGTGGTAGTGCTAGACGACTCCTCAGTCGTTCCCGTTGTGGGCTCGGCAGTTGTGGTGCTAGACGACTCCTCAGTCGTTCCCGTTGTGGGCTCTACAGTGGTGGTGCTAGACGACCCCTCAGTCGTTCCCGTTGTGGGCTCGGAAGTGGTGGTGCTAGACGACTCCTCAGTCGTTCCCGTTGTGGGCTCAGCAGTTGTGGTGCTAGACGACTTCTCAGTCGTTCCCGTTGTGGTCTCGGCAGTGGTGGTGCTAGACGACTCCTCAGTCGTTCCCGTTGTAGGCTCGGCAGTGGTGGTGCTAGACGACTCCTCAGTCGTTCCTGTTGTGGGCTCTACAGTGGTGGTGCTAGGCGACCCCTCAGTCGTTCCTGTTGTGGGCTCTACAGCGGTGGTGCTAGACGGCTCCTCAGTCGTTCCCGTTGTGGGCTCGGCAGTGGTGGTGCTAGACGACTCCTCAGTCGTTCCCGTTGTGGGCTCGGCAATGGTGGTGCTAAACGACTCCTCAGTCGTTCCCGTTGTGGGCTCGGCAGTGGTGGTGCTAGACAACTCCTCAGTCGTTCCCGTTGTGGGCTCTACAGTGGTGGTGCTAGACGACCCCTCAGTCGTTCCCGTTGTGGGCTCTACAGTGGTGGTGCTAGACGACTCCTCAGTCGCTGCCGTTGTTGGCTCGGCAGTGGTGGTGCTAGACGACTCCTCAGTCGTTCCTGTTGTGGGCTCGGCAGTGATAGTGCTAGACGACTCCTCAGTCGTTGCCGTTGTGGGCTCTACAGTGGTGGTGCTAGACGACCTCTCAGTCGTTCCCGTTGTGGGCTCGGCAGTGGTGGTGATAGACGACTCCTCAGTCGTTCCCGTTGTGGGCTCGGCAGTGGTGGTGCTAGACGACTCCTCAGTCGTTCCCGTTGTGGGCTCGGCAGTGGTGGTGCTAGACGACTTAGAAGACTTCTCAGTCGTTCTCGTTGTGGGCTCGGCAGTGGTGGTGCTAGACGACTCCTCAGTCGTTCCCGTTGTGGGCTCGGCAGTGGTGGTGCTAGACGACTCCTCAGTCGTTCTCGTTGTGGACTCTACAGTGGTGGTGCTAGACGACTCTTCAGTCGTTCCCGTTGTGGGCTCGGCAGTGGTGGTGCTAGACGACTCCTCAGTCGTTGCCGTTGTGGGCTCCGCAGTGGTAGTGCTAGACGACTCCTCAGTCGTTCCCGTTGTGGGCTCGACAGTGGTGGTGCTAGACGACTCCTCAGTCGTTCCCGTTGTGGGCTCGGCAGTGGTGGTGCTAGACGACTCCACAGTCGTTCCCGTTGTGGGCTCGGCAGTGGTGGTGCTAGACGACTCATCAGTCGTTCCCGTTGTGGGCTCGGCAGTGGTGGTGCTAGACGACTCCTCAGTCGTTCCCGTTGTGGGCTCGGCAGTGGTGGTGCTAGACGACTCCTCAGTCGTTCCCGTTGTGGGCTCGGCAGTGGTGGTGCTAGACGACTCATCAGTCGTTCCCGTTGTGGGCTCGGCAGTGGTTGTGCTAGACGACTCTTCAGTCGATCCCGTTGTGGGCTCGGCAGTGGTGGTGCTAGACGACTCCTCAGTCGTTCCCGTTGTGGGCTCGGCAGTGGTAGTGCTAGACGACTCCTCACTCGTTTCCGTTGTGGGCTCGGCAGTGGTGGTGCTAGACGACTCCTCAGTCGTTGCCGTTGTGGGCTCGGCAGTGGTGGTGCTAGACGACTCCTCAGTCGTTCTCGTTGTGGGCTTTACAGTGGTGGTGCTAGACGACTCCTCAGTCGTTCCCGTTGTGGGCTCGGCAGTGGTGGTGCTAGACGACTCCTCAGTCGTTCCCGTTGTGGGCTCGGCAGTGGTAGTGCTAGACGACTCCTCACTCGTTTCCGTTGTGGGTTCGGCAGTGGTGGTGCTAGACGACTCCTCAGTCGTTCCCGTTGTGGGCTCGGCAGTGGTGGTGCTAGACGACTTTTCAGTCGTTCCCGTTGTGGGCTCGGCGGTGGTGATGCTAGACGACTCCTCAGTCGTTCCCGTTGTGGGCTCGGCAGTGGTGGTGCTAGACGACTCCTCAGTCGTTCCCGTTGTGGGCTCGGCAGTGGCGGTGCTAGACGACTCCTCAGTCGTTTCCGTTGTTGGCTTCGCAGTGGTGGTGCTAGACGACTCCTCAGTCGTTTCCGTTGTGGGCTCGGCAGTGGTGGTGCTAGACGATTCCTCAGTCGTTCCCGTTGTGGGCTCTACAGTGGTGGTGCTAGACGACTCCTCAGTCGTTCCCGTTGTGGGCTCTACAGTGGTGGTGCTAGGCGACCCCTCAGTCGTTCCCGTTGTGGGCTCTACAGTGGTGGTGCTAGACGACTTCTCAGTCGTTCCCGTTGTGGGCTCGGCAGTGGTGGTGCTAGACGACTCCCCAGTCGTTGCCGTTGTGGGCTCGGCAGTGGTGGTGCTAGACGACTTCTCAGTCGTTCCCGTTGTGGGCTCGGCAGTGGTGGTGCTAGACGAGTCCTCAGTCGTCCTCGTTGTGGGCTCTACAGTGGTGGTGCTAGACGACCCCTCAGTCGTTCCCGTTGTGGGCTCTACAGTGGTGGTGCTAGACGACTCCTCAGTCGTTCCCGTTGTGGGCTCGGCAGTAGTGGTGCTAGAAGACTTCGCAGTCGTTTCCGTTGTGGGCTCGGCAGTGGTGGTGCTAGACGACTCCTCAGTCGTTGCCGTTGTGGGCTCGGCAGTGGTGGTGCTAGACGACTCCTCAGTCGTTCTCGTTGTGGGCTCTACAGTGGTGGTGCTAGACGACTTCTCAGTCGTTCCCGTTGTGGTCTCGGCAGTGGTGGTGCTAGACGACTCTTCAGTCGTTCCCGTTGTGGGCTCGGCAGTGGTGGTGCTAGACGACTCATCAGTCGTTCCCGTTGTAGGCTCGGCAGTGGTGGTGCTAGACGACTCCTCAGTCGTTCCCGTTGTGGGCTCGGCAGTGGTGGTGCTAGACGACTCCTCAGTCGTTCCCGTTGTGGGCTCGGCAGTGGTGGTGCTAGACGACTCATCAGTCGTTCCCGTTGTGGGCTCGGCAGTGGTGGTGCTAGACGACTCCTCAGTCGTTCCCGTTGTGGGCTCGGCAGTGGTGGTGCTAGACGACTCATCACTCGTTCCCCTTGTGGGCTTGGCAGTGGTGGTGCTAGACGACCCCTCAGTCGTTCCCGTTGTGGGCTCGGCAGTGGTGGTGCTAGACGACTCCTCAGTCGTTCCCGTTGTGGGCTCGGCAGTGGTGGTGCTAGACGACTCATCAGTCGTTCCCGTTGTGGGCTCGGCAGTGGTGGTGCTAGACGACTCTTCAGTCGATCCCGTTGTGGGCTCGGCAGTGGTGGTGCTAGACGACTCCTCAGTCGTTCCCGTTGTGGGCTCGGCAGTGGTAGTGCTAGACGACTCCTCAGTCGTTTCCGTTGTGGGTTCGGCAGTGGTGGTGCTAGACGACTCCTCAGTCGTTCCCGTTGTGGGCTCTACAGTGGTGGTGCTAGACGACTTCTCAGTCGTTCCCGTTGTGGGCTCGGCAGTGGTGGTGCTAGACGACTCTTCAGTCGTTCCCGTTGTGGGCTCGGCAGTGGTGGTGCTAGACGACTCATCAGTCGTTCCCGTTGTAGGCTCGGCAGTGGTGGTGCTAGACGACTCCTCAGTCGTTCCCGTTGTGGGCTCGGCAGTGGTGGTGCTAGACGACTCCTCAGTCGTTCCCGTTGTGGGCTCGGCAGTGGTGGTGCTAGACGACTCATCAGTCGTTCCCGTTGTGGGCTCGGCAGTGGTGGTGCTAGACGACTCCTCAGTCGTTCCCGTTGTGGGCTCGGCAGTGGTGGTGCTAGACGACTCATCACTCGTTCCCCTTGTGGGCTTGGCAGTGGTGGTGCTAGACGACCCCTCAGTCGTTCCCGTTGTGGGCTCGGCAGTGGTGGTGCTAGACGACTCCTCAGTCGTTCCCGTTGTGGGCTCGGCAGTGGTGGTGCTAGACGACTCATCAGTCGTTCCCGTAGTGGGCTCGGCAGTGGTGGTGCTAGACGACTCTTCAGTCGATCCCGTTGTGGGCTCGGCAGTGGTGGTGCTAGACGACTCCTCAGTCGTTCCCGTTGTGGGCTCGGCAGTGGTAGTGCTAGACGACTCCTCAGTCGTTTCCGTTGTGGGTTCGGCAGTGGTGGTGCTAGACGACTCCTCAGTCGTTCCCGTTGTGGGCTCGGCAGTGGTGGTGCTAGACAACTCCTCAGTCGTTCCCGTTGTGGGCTCTACAGTGGTGGTGCTAGACGACTCCTCAGTCGTTCCCGTTGTGGGCTCGGCAGTGGCGGTGCTAGACGACTCCTCAGTCGTTTCCGTTGTGGGCTTCGCAGTCGTGGTGCTAGACGACTCCTCAGTCGTTTCCGTTGTGGGCTCGGCAGTGGTGGTGCTAGACGATTCCTCAGTCGTTCCCGTTGTGGGCTCTACAGTGGTGGTGCTAGACGACTCCTCCATCGTTCCCGTTGTGGGCGCGGCAGTGGTGGTGCTAGACGACTCCTCCATCGTTCCCGTTGTGGGCGCGGCAGTGGTGGTGCTAGACGACCCCTCAGTCGTTCCCGTTGTGGGCTCTACAGTGGTGGTGCTAGACGACTCCTCCATCGTTCCCGTTGTGTGCGCGGCAGTGGTGGTGCTGGACGACTCCTCAGTCGTTCCCGTTGTGAGCTCAGCAGTGGTGGTGCTAGACGATCCCTCAGTCGTTCTCGTAGTGGGCTCGGCAGTGGTGGTGCTAGACGACTCCTCAGTCGTTCCCGTTGTGGGCTCGGCAGTGGTGGTGCTAGACGACTCCTCAGTCGTTCCCGTTGTGGGCTCTACAGTGGTGGTGCTAGACGACTCCTCAGTCGTTCCCGTTGTGGGCTCGGCAGTGGCGGTGCTAGACGACTCCTCAGTCGTTTCCGTTGTTGGCTTCGCAGTGGTGGTGCTAGACGACTCCTCAGTCGTTTCCGTTGTGGGCTCGGCAGTGGTGGTGCTAGACGATTCCTCAGTCGTTCCCGTTGTGGGCTCTACAGTGGTGGTGCTAGACGACTCCTCAGTCGTTCCCGTTGTGGGCTCTACAGTGGTGGTGCTAGGCGACCCCTCAGTCGTTCCCGTTGTGGGCTCTACAGTGGTGGTGCTAGACGACTTCTCAGTCGTTCCCGTTGTGGGCTCGGCAGTGGTGGTGCTAGACGACTCCCCAGTCGTTGCCGTTGTGGGCTCGGCAGTGGTGGTGCTAGACGACTTCTCAGTCGTTCCCGTTGTGGGCTCGGCAGTGGTGGTGCTAGACGAGTCCTCAGTCGTCCTCGTTGTGGGCTCTACAGTGGTGGTGCTAGACGACCCCTCAGTCGTTCCCGTTGTGGGCTCTACAGTGGTGGTGCTAGACGACTCCTCAGTCGTTCCCGTTGTGGGCTCGGCAGTAGTGGTGCTAGAAGACTTCGCAGTCGTTTCCGTTGTGGGCTCGGCAGTGGTGGTGCTAGACGACTCCTCAGTCGTTGCCGTTGTGGGCTCGGCAGTGGTGGTGCTAGACGACTCCTCAGTCGTTCTCGTTGTGGGCTCTACAGTGGTGGTGCTAGACGACTTCTCAGTCGTTCCCGTTGTGGTCTCGGCAGTGGTGGTGCTAGACGACTCTTCAGTCGTTCCCGTTGTGGGCTCGGCAGTGGTGGTGCTAGACGACTCATCAGTCGTTCCCGTTGTAGGCTCGGCAGTGGTGGTGCTAGACGACTCCTCAGTCGTTCCCGTTGTGGGCTCGGCAGTGGTGGTGCTAGACGACTCCTCAGTCGTTCCCGTTGTGGGCTCGGCAGTGGTGGTGCTAGACGACTCATCAGTCGTTCCCGTTGTGGGCTCGGCAGTGGTGGTGCTAGACGACTCCTCAGTCGTTCCCGTTGTGGGCTCGGCAGTGGTGGTGCTAGACGACTCATCACTCGTTCCCCTTGTGGGCTTGGCAGTGGTGGTGCTAGACGACCCCTCAGTCGTTCCCGTTGTGGGCTCGGCAGTGGTGGTGCTAGACGACTCCTCAGTCGTTCCCGTTGTGGGCTCGGCAGTGGTGGTGCTAGACGACTCATCAGTCGTTCCCGTTGTGGGCTCGGCAGTGGTGGTGCTAGACGACTCTTCAGTCGATCCCGTTGTGGGCTCGGCAGTGGTGGTGCTAGACGACTCCTCAGTCGTTCCCGTTGTGGGCTCGGCAGTGGTAGTGCTAGACGACTCCTCAGTCGTTTCCGTTGTGGGTTCGGCAGTGGTGGTGCTAGACGACTCCTCAGTCGTTCCCGTTGTGGGCTCTACAGTGGTGGTGCTAGACGACTTCTCAGTCGTTCCCGTTGTGGGCTCGGCAGTGGTGGTGCTAGACGACTCTTCAGTCGTTCCCGTTGTGGGCTCGGCAGTGGTGGTGCTAGACGACTCATCAGTCGTTCCCGTTGTAGGCTCGGCAGTGGTGGTGCTAGACGACTCCTCAGTCGTTCCCGTTGTGGGCTCGGCAGTGGTGGTGCTAGACGACTCCTCAGTCGTTCCCGTTGTGGGCTCGGCAGTGGTGGTGCTAGACGACTCATCAGTCGTTCCCGTTGTGGGCTCGGCAGTGGTGGTGCTAGACGACTCCTCAGTCGTTCCCGTTGTGGGCTCGGCAGTGGTGGTGCTAGACGACTCATCACTCGTTCCCCTTGTGGGCTTGGCAGTGGTGGTGCTAGACGACCCCTCAGTCGTTCCCGTTGTGGGCTCGGCAGTGGTGGTGCTAGACGACTCCTCAGTCGTTCCCGTTGTGGGCTCGGCAGTGGTGGTGCTAGACGACTCATCAGTCGTTCCCGTTGTGGGCTCGGCAGTGGTGGTGCTAGACGACTCTTCAGTCGATCCCGTTGTGGGCTCGGCAGTGGTGGTGCTAGACGACTCCTCAGTCGTTCCCGTTGTGGGCTCGGCAGTGGTAGTGCTAGACGACTCCTCAGTCGTTTCCGTTGTGGGTTCGGCAGTGGTGGTGCTAGACGACTCCTCAGTCGTTCCCGTTGTGGGCTCGGCAGTGGTGGTGCTAGACAACTCCTCAGTCGTTCCCGTTGTGGGCTCTACAGTGGTGGTGCTAGACGACTCCTCAGTCGTTCCCGTTGTGGGCTCGGCAGTGGCGGTGCTAGACGACTCCTCAGTCGTTTCCGTTGTGGGCTTCGCAGTCGTGGTGCTAGACGACTCCTCAGTCGTTTCCGTTGTGGGCTCGGCAGTGGTGGTGCTAGACGATTCCTCAGTCGTTCCCGTTGTGGGCTCTACAGTGGTGGTGCTAGACGACTCCTCCATCGTTCCCGTTGTGGGCGCGGCAGTGGTGGTGCTAGACGACTCCTCCATCGTTCCCGTTGTGGGCGCGGCAGTGGTGGTGCTAGACGACCCCTCAGTCGTTCCCGTTGTGGGCTCTACAGTGGTGGTGCTAGACGACTCCTCCATCGTTCCCGTTGTGTGCGCGGCAGTGGTGGTGCTGGACGACTCCTCAGTCGTTCCCGTTGTGAGCTCAGCAGTGGTGGTGCTAGACGATCCCTCAGTCGTTCTCGTAGTGGGCTCTGCAGTGGTGGTGCTAGACGACTCCTTAGTTGTTCCCGTTGTGGGCGCGGCAGTGGTGGTGCTAGACGACTCCTTAGTTGTTCCCGTTGTGGGCGCGGCAGTGGTGGTGCTAGACGACTTCTCAGTCGTTCCCGTTGTGGGCTCTACAGTGGTGGTGCTAGACGACTCTTCCATCGTTCCCGTTGTGGGCGCGGCAGTGGTGGTGCTAGACGACTCCTCAGTGGTTCCCGTTGTGAGCTTAGCAGTGGTGGTGCTAGACGATCCCTCAGTCGTTCCCGTTGTGGGCTCTACAGTGGTGGTGCTAGACGATCCCTCAGTCGTTCCCGTTGTGGGCTCCACAGTGGTGGTGCTAGACGACTCTCCCATCGTTCCCGTTGTGGGCGCGGCAGTGGTCGTGCTAGACGACTCCTCAGTCGTTCCCGTTGTGGGCTCAGCAGTGGTGGTGCTAGACGATCCCTCAGTCGTTCTCGTAGTGGGCTCTGCAGTGGTGGTGCTAGACGACTCCTTAGTTGTTCTCGTTGTGGGCGCGGCAGTGGTGGTGCTAGACGACCCCTCAGTCGTTCCCGTTGTGGGCTCTACAGTGGTGGTGCTAGACGACCCTTCAGTCGTTCCCGTTGTGGGCGCGGCAGTGGTGGTGCTAGACGACTCCTCAGTCGTTGCCGTTGTGGGCTCGGCAGTGGTGGTGCTAGACGACTCCTCAGTCGTTCCCGTTGTGGCCTCTACAGTGGTGGTGCTAGACGACCCCTCAGTCGTTCCCATTGTGGGCTCTACAGTGGTGGTGCTAGACGATCCCTCAGTCGTTCCCGTTGTGGGCTCGGCAGTGGTGGTGCTAGACGATCCCTCAGTCGTTCCCGTTGTGGGCTCTGCAGTGGTGGTGCTAGACGATCCCTCAGTCGTTCCCGTTGTGGGCTCGGCAGTGGTGGTGCTAGACGACTCCTCAGTCGTTCCCGTTGTGGGCTCGGCAGTGGTGGTGCTAGACGACTCCTCAGTCGTTCCCGTTGTGGGCTCGGCAGTGTTGGTGCTAGACGACTCCTTAGTCGTTCCCGTTGTGGGCTCGGCAGTGGTGGTGCTAGACGATCCCTCAGTCGTTCCCGTTGTGGGCTCGGCAGTGGTGGTGCTAGACGACTCCTCAGTCGTTCCCGTGTTGGGCTCGGCAGTGGTGGTGCTAGACGATCCCTCAGTCGTTCCCGTTGTGGGCTCGGCAGTGGTGGTGCTAGACGACTCCTCAGTCGTTCCCGTTGTGGGCTCTGCAGTGGTGGTGCTAGACGATCCCTCAGTCGTTCCCGTTGTGGGCTCGGCAGTGGTGGTGCTAGACGACTCCTCAGTCGTTCCCGTTGTGGGCTCGGCAGTGGTGGTGCTAGACGACTCCTCAGTCGTTCCCGTTGTGGGCTCGGCAGTGTTGGTGCTAGACGACTCCTTAGTCGTTCCCGTTGTGGGCTCGGCAGTGGTGGTGCTAGACGATCCCTCAGTCGTTCCCGTTGTGGGCTCGGCAGTGGTGGTGCTAGACGACTCCTCAGTCGTTCCCGTGTTGGGCTCGGCAGTGGTGGTGCTAGACGACTCCTCAGTCGTTCCCGTTGTGGGCTCGGCAGTGTTGGTGCTAGACGACTCCTTAGTCGTTCCCGTTGTGGGCTCGGCAGTGGTGGTGCTAGACGATCCCTCAGTCGTTCCCGTTGTGGGCTCGGCAGTGGTGGTGCTAGACGATCCCTCAGTCGTTCCCGTTGTGGGCTCGGCAGTGGTGGTGCTAGACGACTCCTCAGTCGTTCCCGTGTTGGGCTCGGCAGTGGTGGTGCTAGACGATCCCTCAGTCGTTCCCGTTGTGGGCTCGGCAGTGGTGGTGCTAGACGACTCCTCAGTCGTGATTGTCGTGATCTCAGCAGTTGTGGTGCTAGATGAGTCTTCCGTTGTGGTCGTATTCGGAGTGGTAGTTGTTGTTGTTGTCGTTGATGTTGTAGTTGTTGATTCTTTGCTGATCGGGATTCCACTCGAATTCACAGCAACACATATAAGTTTTTGAAAGGTGGTGAGTTTTGATAATATATTCAATGCGGAGTACCTTCAAATAAATTATTATTTTTAAATTTTGACAACTACTCACGTTCTCCCTTTTTTGCATTTTATTTCATGATTCAAAATTTTAGATTTCACAAGTATTTCATTTTTTTCTGTAATCAATGCCCATATCTAAAATATTGTACAATTATAATGCATCGATATTTTCTAGTACTTGTCCTTCAGGTAGTTTTCCTTTGCAAGCAACATTATACTTTCTTTTCGAAACATGCCTCGCTCGACGATGATATTTTTTCGCCCTGTCAGAATACTTATTAAATAATTTTTAAAGAAGGTTATTCACTTCACCATGACTGGTGCACAGATCAAATTACCGTTGCACGGAGCTTTTTGAATGCGATGACATTTTTCTAAAAAATTGTTCCATTCAAGTAATTCGATGGTGACGTACGCGTGGAGTCATCGAGAGGTTCTGGGTATCCATAGGTATGGGGAGGATAGTATGCCGGTGCCGGCGGATATTGGTTAGAAGGATAGTTGGATGGATAGTTGCCGTAGTAGTCTCGGTTCCAATAGCGAGCTCCGTGGGCAGCTGCGATTCCAAGCAGACCAAACAGTAACAACTGCATGCCTGTATAAATGTCGTTACGGATGCGTGATATGTTTATATAGTCCTTTCTGTGGTGTTTGTGGCTTCTCCATATCTTTTCCTCTCCCGTCATAACACATATTACACATCAAAATCAAACACCTGAAAAATACGTGGTGAAAAGATCGTGATTCAATTTTGCGTCGCGCGTAAGCATAAGTTTATGATCACAGAACAGCTGGATAATAAAAAACTGGCAGTTGACTGACATTATCATTAATGGCCGTCAGCGCGCATTGAATAATCTAATCGGTAATTGCTATTCCATGTGAAGAATAAAATGCAAGAGAAAATTGAATTTAGAAAGAGACGTTGCAGGGAGTCGTGCGTGTTCGACGCGCTCGGCTCTCACTCTCATCTGTATCTTCCTCTGTAGCACGTCATCTCCAGTAGCGGAAACACTCATCAGACCCTATGTGTTTTGTATTAATTGTGGATGAATAAATGCGTTAGGCTGGGGAGGGCTGCGTCAACGCGGCACAATGGAGTCCCATCTGCGTGCTGATTAGAGCGCCCTCTGGCAGCGCTCGACCCGCGCCTCCCTTATAAGACTCCCACTCCCCGCCCCGAAGACACAGTAGTCACAGCCTGTACATGCATCCTCCACTCGTCCACCCCCTTTTTCCATCTTCATCTCTTTTAAGTCGCCTCCCTCGACTGCTCCCTCGTTCGCTTCTCTTTTTCGCGGTCGTTGATGAGCGTGTTTGGGTGGTTGAGTTGTGTGATGGAAGAGCGTTGCAGGTAACCACTCTCTCCGTGTCACTCATGAAGCTCTTCGTCCTCGCAGTCCTCGCCGCTCTTCTCGCCTGCGCCTTCGCCTGGGCAGGAGAAGTGAGTCGCTCTCGCCTCGTTTCGCCCCAATCACTCTCATCCCTGTTCGTTTCAGGAGGACAACATGGACGCCGTTCTCGGCAGGGTTTACCGGACAGTGCTTCTCAAGTCTAAGAGGAGTCGTGAGTGCCTTACGTTTTGTCTATTTTCGGGACTGTGATAGGACTCTTTTTTGTGAGATCTCTCATAGGGGTAGTGATTTCTCTACAACTTCCTGATGGATCTCGCGTGAATAGTCGCAATTAGACGCAGCGAGAAAATGATTCGATCGGAGTAAACACTAACCCGACAATGGAAGCGCATCACGCATTGAGAGTGCATGGGAGAGACATGGGTAGTTCGGGGAGCTGCTTGATGATGTGACGTGTTGTTTCAGCGAGCATGGGTCTGTCACTGGCTGAGTACATGGCGTCTCCCACCGGCGGCGACAACTTCCACTTCATCCCGTCCGGCCGCAAATAGGGACTCGCCCTTCGCAGCGAGTCGTGAGCGCGCCGCCGCCTGCGTCGTGGAGGCGCTGCATGCGCGCCCCCTCTCGCTCACCCCTCGCTCCTCTTCGCCTTTGCTTCACTGCACCCCGTCATATACAGCCAGTCATCCCCCACCCCCCCCCCCCTCCTCTCCCCTCCCTTCCCCCGAACAGCTCCTCCGTCGATGAACAGTATGTGTGACCAACGAGATCCGAGAGATAAAGATTCTATGTGTGAAGTGTTGGCTGTATCGAGTTTGAATGGGGGCAGTGATGGGCGGGTGGGTGGCGAGTTGCAATGTTTGGCGTCCGTGCTGGCCGCGCAGGTTTCTCATTAGTACGCGTCGCTGCTGCGCTTCTTCCCCTCCCGCGCTCTCTCGCCGCGCCGCCATACCGTAAGTCCACAGTCAAACACAGTAATCCGGCTGGAGCGAGCGACCGAGGGGGGAAAGTACAAGCGCGGTCAGAAGAATGCGGTCGATCGCCATGCACTGTCGCTACTACATTCATCACATTTCTACGAATTGAAACTCATTTCGTTTTATATATTGTTCTTTGAGCATTGCCCGGAGGTTTGTGACCGTTTGTTACGGGCATGTGAAATGTTGTCATGACCGTAGTGACGTTCACAGGCCATCGTGTTTTGCATTCCTCCAACCTCCAACAACACTTAGGTATGTCTTGGACGCACAGCGATATACGCATCACAATAAATATTTTCTCTCATTTCCGCGTAAAAATCTCGGTCTGTCATCAATTGCATTTATTAGGGATATCTATTGACATAAATGAATTAGCTCAAAGGCGGGTGAACAGATGGGTGATGGGTGATTATTAGGTTATTACGATGTTATTTGGCTATTCAGTTCTCATGTGTATATATCTTGATTAGAATTGGACTATGAGATGTGAATCTAACAGAAACATAACCTTGAAACTGTGTTTGGTACAAAGTTAGAAAATGATGAAAACTCGTTAGACTTATGACTCTGTGCAGGGTGGGACGAGGAGTGGAGGAATGCGGAGCCATGCGAGGAACTTGCTGTCATCTTCCGAGTAGATGGCCACAAAGTCAATGTCGAAGGTGCGGAACTTGGATGGCAGACGGATCATCACGTCTTCGCCCTTGCTGTGGTCCAGAGGCTCGTCACTGCAATCAGGCAAGTGGCTTGGAAGAAGAGAGGCTGGAGAGACGGAGACAGAGAGAGAGAGAGAGAGAGAGAGAGAGAGAGAGAGAGAGGAAGAGAAAGAGAAAGAGAAAGAGAAAGAGAGAGAAAGGCCGAGAGATGAAAGGCTGGGGGAGAGAGAATGAGGAAGTGTATCTTCTCACTCAGTGCTCGTCACCACTCACATCCTGTATCCCACGACCTTTGCTCTCTTCTGGATTTCCACTCTATACGGAATCGCGCCAGCGCCAGCGTATACGAACGTATCTAAAAAGAAGACTTTGTTGTGTGTGAGAGGGGAGATGGAGAGAGACTCACTCGGCTTGCTCCTATCCGGCTCGTACCACAGATCCGGGATGAGAATAGTGTTGCAGTTGAGAATGCGAGCATTCGACGAGCTGATGCTGAAAATCCACTCGTTTTACGTTTCAGAAAAAAAAACCACTTCTTGGATCCCTCCATTCTGCCAATGTTCTCCTCCCGGGGCGGATCCATGCCAACAAGATCCATCACCTTGTAGGATTTCTGAAATTTATATATGGCTATTATCATCGCGTACATGTGTACTAAATGCGTGTGATAAAAAGTATTCCAATCACCTTTTCGCACTGATCGTATAGGGCGAGCCACTTGTAGTCAGTCAGCTCTCCTCCATTCAACAGCTGGAACGCCGCAGCAGATTGGAAACCTGAACAAAAAGATATACACTCTAATTTCGTTGTATCAGTATTTGTCACAAAAAAACAGAATAAGATCTTGTTTGTATATTTGTTTATTAATAAATACAATGAACTCACCAGTCGGTAGGGAGAAGCGGTTCTCTTCAAAATCCACCACATCCGGAAGTTGCTGAAAACTCATACATGTAGCTTTACGAGATAATGTAAGCTTTTTTTATTTAGTCTCACATGTCCGAAGTAGGTCTCGATGGAGTTGGGTGTTCTGTGGTTGTGGTGGCCGAGGGGAGTGGTGGGGAGCAGAGTGGACAGGGTGATCGGCTCGGACGATATGTCAACGGCGCGGCGAGTGCTGGTTGTGGCTGTGGTAGCTGGAGTGGCTACCCGTTTCTTCTCGTGCTGCTCGCTGAGCATGTGTGAGTGTGCCGCTGAGAGGAACTCGAATGGCTGGGAGCGCGTGGCCACCGGCGCCGCAGAAGAGGTGGTCTGTAATACAAATGCATGCAATTGTAGACACGTTGTCATGTTGATGTTTTATACTACTAACCGGATGCTGTCTGTCTCCTGCCTCTCGCAAATTATGAGGACTACGCAGAATCAGAGCGGCATTGCGAACCTAAATGAAGCGATCTCTAGTTTTCTAAACATCACATATCTTCAAATTTAAAGAAGAACTCTGGGGAAAACTAGAGTGCCCGGGGACTAGGGAAAATCATGGTTCGCGATCATGAATATGATAGTCAAAATTTTGGAAGTTTAAAAAAATTGCATAATGAATTTATCAATCCGATTCCGCGTGACAAACGAAATATCCAAAAACGGGCGGCCTCAGCTGGTAGCTGTAGCTCCGCCTACTTTCGCCAGTTCAAACGGCCGATCAGTCTCGTGTTTTGTTGATTTCTATCAATTACTTCTCGTTCACCCATTTTCGCGCCAAAAGATTGATTAGAGCGCACATAGTTTGACCTCATCGAGCCCAGATAACTCTTTCCCCGGAGTTCTTCTTTAAAGGTAGTGTACCCTCTGATTCTGATTGCATGAGTTGTTGTTACCAGTTTATTGCTCATTATTTGTTAGTTATAATTCCATAACATGATAGTTGAAATTTCAGAAATTACATATTTTTTTAAATAAATTTTTTTTAAATGTTTGACATTTACCGGAAAATGTAAGCAGTTTTAACCACGCCCGCAAACTTATGTTCACCAACTGCGGTTACATCACCCAACTGACCGGAGTGATTCGTTTGTTTCGCACGCAAAATGCGTTCTAATGGTTTTGTGGTTTGTTTTTGATGTTCAATTCACATTCAAAAATCAAAATATACTTAGAAAAATGTACATTAACAATATTAAACATATTTGTCAAATTTTCATAAAATCGAAGTTTTCTTGTTTCTTTCACGTTAAAAGCTTATTTGCATAAGGTTAAAGATATTTTCAAGGGATAGTATATTGACCAATTATGTTTTTATTAATGAGATTGAACAAATAAACAACACAAATTGCAAATTTGAAGTCATGCGGTCAGAGGGTACACTACCTTTAAAGGGAGTGTACACTCTGAATTCCGAAGTTGAGTTAGCACCGGGATGTGAAAATATGTTAAAAACGACTCAGTTTTGTCAATACAACTGTTTGCTGAAAACGTCTGCAAGTTGGTGAAAATTGAGCGCAAAATGTATCAAAATGCAGAAATTGGTGCCAATTTTCAATGTTCAACAGAATTTTTCACCGACTTATATATTTCGAACTAGCTCAGCATTTTCCGTGCAAAAAATAATCGTGCTCTAACTGGCACCGTATGCCAAGAAGTGATGCAGAATTTCTTTGGTGTTCATTTCTCTATTCGCGGGTCGTCTCACATGACCAGGTGGCGTAGTGGTAACGCTCTCACTCAGCAACCAACTGTTCGTGGGTTCGACCCTGGCTACCTCCGCAAAGTTTTGTCAAATTGGAAACACCATCTAATTGATTCTGATCGTTGTCTAACCGCCCTAATGTCTCTCGTGAAAAAATGGGAACTCATTTGCGGGCCCACTATAGGTATCTCCGACACATAGTTGCATTAACAAACTACATCATTTTCAACATATTTTCACATCCCGGTGCTAACTCAACTTCGAAATTCAGAGTGTACACTTCCTTTAAACTTCTCATCACACAAGAAATAACGGATCTCGAATAATGTTGTCTTACTGTTTTACTGTATTTTCTTATTCACACAAGAAGATTGCTAGGGTTTTTTAAATAGAAAATACTTGTTATAGTGTTGTTTGTTATTTCGAAACTGAATTTTCCTATGTTCCTGATCACCTGAACATTTGAAGCACGCGCCTGAGCAATAGCTGCGACCTTTGCTACCTTGCCCTTGCTGCTCTGAAAAAAACAGTGACACTATTCCCTTTTTGTCGTTACAGATGTGCTCTACTCACGGGTTTCTTTGTCTGTTTGTTCTTGAGTGTGTGCAGGAGTAGTAGTGGGGAAGTGGTGGTCTCCCGAGGGTTCTCCTCTCTCGAATCGTCCTCGTACTCCACTGAATACTCCTCTACAGTCTCTAGCGGACGAGCGTGCTTGCTAAATAGTATTTTGTTAGTTTCTTTTTTTCTTCCCTTCACACTTACTTTGTCTTAGAAATGTCCTGATGAGCAGATAGTTCAGCTAAAGTTGTATGAATTTTCTTCAAATTATTCCGTCTCGTTACTCACCATTATTCTTCGGCCAGCGAGCCATTAAGTTGTCAACAACTCTGCAAAATAATGTATTCGTATAAATTGCAATGTAAGATGTTATAAAACGAAGTAGAAACTACAAAAGTGAAAAATGAGAATCTCAATGAGAAGTTCAATAAAATTCTATATTCTATAATGATTTTCAAAAAAAGTAAACAAACTGACTGTCTTCTGGCGCGATGTCTTTTGACGACTCGTCGAATCTCCTCCCATTGGAAATTCGGTACTGCGTATGGGAGAAGAACTCCGTCGCCAACCTGTACGAGAAAAAAACATGATTTCCGTCATAGACGGTGAATTCACCTTGCGTCCAATGTCGCTTTCTTTAGCAGGACCAAGTTGAACGGCGATGCCTAGAAGACGAAATGTTTGAACTATATAGGGACAGATCTCCATTTGACTCACATCCCCTCTTGGCTGGTTGGTGTAGGAGGTTCTTGAAGACGAGGGTGGCTCCGTCGGCGACGAAGACTTCCGCTCGCGTGCCCGCTGTCAGCTGCTCCATCCCACCCACAGACACGCCATAGTACTCATCGCCCTCTGAATCATTTACTCGCTCATTGCGCGGATTACGGTAGGAAAGACTGCTGGCATAAAGGTCACCTGGGCTTGCGGCAGCGAGTGAGAATAGAAGCAGGAGTAACATGAAAGTGAATGTAGGAAGTCTCGAGACACAGACTGTGTCAACATGCGGCGGTGGAGCCGTCTATAAAGGGGTCAAAGACACGATGTATACATTACCATAACCAGTTACCAATTGTGAGATAATGCACCCGCGCGCTAGGCCCGCGGAGGCGACTCCATAAATTCAATCTGGCCGCTATGGAGAAACAGCGAGCGAGAGAATGTCTGTCTAGTGAGCGGGATGTTGTTTTAGAGGAATCCGTCATTTCCATTTCACTTCCAGTTATCCACACGACACGCACCCTCATTATTGATACAGTTGCGTTACGTTTCCAATTAGTGTCAAAAACTGACACATGCAGATAAGATCTGTGTTCGGATCAGAACTCGAGATAAATCGCAGATCGTACTTGATTTTGATGTGTCCATATTACAAGAAATATAATGTGTATATGTGTTATACGGTGAACAAATAATATTAATTAATTAATTTATACGGTTGCATAATAACACGTGAAAAAGAAAAAGTATGATACAACAAAACAAAGTTAAATGGGGAGCCACCGTTTGAAAGCAGCAGGGGAAGCCGCCCCCAGGGGAGCGGCAGACGGGGTCGTTGAGGTAAGACATCTACTATGATACAGCGAAACAAGAGAGAAAGATTTACAGACTCGCACGTTCCAAACGCGCTCTCTGATTGATAGCCTAAATCTGGGAAGAACGAGCTTGGGAGCACCGAACCTATCAGTCATAAATAGGAAGAAACTAGATGCGTCAACCTCCACGAAGCCATTAAGTACCTTGTAGAGCATCACGATGTCGTTGATGTGGCGGCGCTTCTCGAGTGACTGTAACTGGAAAACCCCGTTGCGTTGTTCTGGAGACGCATCGAATCCGAGTGACGTTGTGCGCGCGAAGACGACCCGTGTGTAGTAGTTCTGCACGCGCTCGAGTAGTACGATAGGCGTCTTGTCCGATGGATTGAACACACACGTGCCGTACTCCAAGAGTGGTCTCACGTAGGTGGTGTAAATGTTGATGAGCATCTGCCTGTCAGAGGAGACGATCGAGCGAAGAATGGTGTACGCCCTGTTGTACGCCTTCGAGTAGATGATGCGACAGTGCTTGGTGAAGTGTAGATCTGAGGTTATGGTGAACCCAAGATCTACAATTTCGTCGACTCCAATGATGGCAGTTGAGTCTACTGAGTAGATGTGGCGTGGATTCTTCTTTCCAATGTACAGCGCCTTGGTCTTGTGTGCGGCTAGAGGCAGTTGCCAGAGTTTGGACCAGTTTGGACCAAGTTATGATCAAAAAAATGAAAAATTTGCATATTTTCGATTTTTTGAAAATGTTGCTGACCTGAGAAGCAAGAATAATCAGCATCATTTGGAAAAGCGTGTTTTGTTTGGTCTACATGATTTTTAAGAAGAAAATCAATCCTGACATCATCTGCCATCCAGACGGTTGAAAGTGGTCCGGAAAGCGATTATTCGGCATTTTTCGATTTTTCGCCC
Source organism: Rhabditoides inermis (assembly GCA_963966185.1). NCBI lineage: Eukaryota > Metazoa > Nematoda > Chromadorea > Rhabditida > Rhabditidae > Rhabditoides > Rhabditoides inermis. The sequence goes on along the minus strand of CAWZYM010000387.1, from coordinate 258,727 downwards.
TGTGTTATTGCGAAGAAGCAAAAATAAAATACACCATGATAATCTATGCACTTTGTTTAGTATATGGACGTGTTTTCATGAAAATCTATCATGACGTCATCTGTCATCTGCCATGGCTGCAAACTTGTCAGGACCACTTGCAACCGTCTGGACTGCTGATGACGTCATGATAGATTTTCATGAAAACACGTCCATATACTAAACAAAGTGCGTAGATTATCATGGTGTAATTGCTTTTTGCTTCTTCGCAGTGACACAGGGCGAAAAATCGAAAAATGCCGAATAGTCGCTTTCCGGACCACTTTCAACCGTCTGAATGGCCGATGATGTCAGGATTGATTTTCTTCATAAAAATCATGTAAATCAAACAAAACACGCTTTTTCAAATAGTGCTAATTATTCTTGCTTCTCAGGTCAGCAACATTTTCAAAAAAATCAAAAATAGGCAAATTTTTCATTTTTTTGATCATAACTTTTTTAACTTATTTTTTTGAAAAACATTTTATATGAAAAAGTTCTCAGAATCTGATAAGGAATCGAACGAGCTCTTATTTAAAGTGTTTTGGCAAAAATTGACCGATTTGAGGTAGTGGAACTTTACTGGGCCAAATTTGCATATTTGACAAAAATGACCCTATACATCTTGTAGAGGACCTTTAATAACTCATATATGCGCCGGCATAGCTCCTAGTAACCACATGCCCAAAAAGTGTCCGATTCTTACAGAGACGGTGTGATATAAAGTCGATAGTATATACTTATAAGTGTCAATAATATCATAAATATTATTTTTGTTTGTGTTATGTGGCGATGACAAATACATAATGATTCGTTCCCTCCCCTCCACGCAGGCATATCCCTTTACATTGTGAAAAAGGCCGCTGACCAGTAGGACCGGACAAAAAACGGCGAAACGCGTGTCTCTCTCGCGTTCTCTCTCATCAGTTCAAATGTTGACCCTAGCTATCGTTGCTACTCAAACCGATAGCTAGTGCGCGAGAGACCACACAATTCTAGGAGGGACAGAGTATACGCGCGAATTTTGAAAGCGCCTCGCATGTGCGGCGAGGGGGCGTGGCCAGAGAAGAAAAACGTGCGCGAGAGGGGCAGAGACGGAGAGGGGCAGTGAGCGTCAGTCGAGGTTCGGTCAGTCGTCAACCCAAGTCGAACAGTCATGGTGAGTCATTTGCGTAATTGATTATTTGTTGATATCTTGTCCACGTTTCTCTCCATTTTGATGTGTAATGCATATATCCGGCGGATGAACTAGTTGTTTCGGTGTAATCGATAAGTCCCCATTTGCGGTATTTGCAATCCACCGCCGTCCGCCGACGCCGGTTTTTGTGTGTCCCCTTCATTTCTTGCCTTGCCCCGCAGTTTTTCACATCTCCCTATTCGCAAAGAGAGCGGAACGAATCGATTTCTGCTTTCTCCTCCTGGGGCAGCGGCAAAAATAACTGAACCCAGTATCCGATAAAGTGATAACGTCCGCCTTTATCAACAAAACACGGGTCTGAAATTCAACATCGGCCCACTTGGCCACAATCTATGCGGGGTGCCGTAGAGTGACTGGGGGCGCAAATGGCCGCTGCAGGATACTGACCCAATCTTGTAAGTGGCAGGGCTGAGAAGCAGGTGTGAGTGAGCGCGCCGATGGCGCAAGCACCCCCTGCGGATTAGCCATCGCCGCAATGCGAACAGGTCATCTCATCACTACTCTAGCATTTCGCTGACCGCTTTTCGAGAACTGAAAGGGATGCAGTGTGCGCGGTGGTTAGAGCGCAATCGATAGTGAGGCTGTCGGTCAGAGATCGACTTGACACTGGAGAGGAGACACGGCGTCTCTCTCTCTTCTCTATTCTGCCCACCAACATCCCCTATATCCGATATTTCGTAATCTTCTCCATGCAGGGCCTGACATCCTAACTGACAGGCATTGAGCGAGTTCCCCGGTAGATTTGCGCGTACAGTAAACATGATAATTGGCGCAGCTCGAAACTGGACGAGTGCCACAACAAGAGGTGCTATGAACAAAACAATAATTGTGTCATATTTTCAGCGTGAGGTTATCTCTGTGCACGTTGGACAGGCGGGAGTGCAGATCGGAAATGCGTGCTGGGAGCTGTACTGTCTGGAGCACGGCATCCAGCCCGATGGAAAGATGCCTTCTGACGCGGCCGCCACCGACGACTCGTTCTCCACCTTCTTCTCCGAGACGGGCACAGGTCGCCACGTGCCCCGCGCCGTCATGATCGATCTCGAGCCGACCGTCATCGGTACGTCCACCACACAACACAAGCCTTCCCTTGCATGACCCTCTCGAGACATTCGATCCCCCGAGACTGCCAATAATCTCCAATCTGGCGGTCATTGTATCACTGTGCGCGGCGGCCCGTCGACCGAGGGGCCATCTGGCATGGTATTATATGCAAATTGCGTGTCTTCTTCTCATTGCTAGCGAGCCGGGGGCCGCGAGAGAGAGAGAAAATGAGAGCCTTCTGTCTCCTCCATTCGCCTCGTTTTTGAAACCCGATCGATTGGGGGTGCGCGGCGCGAGGCGAGAGAGGGAGAGAAGAGGACATTGCGAAACGACGACAGCGGCGGCCTCGCATGGTTTTTGTTGCGAGAGGCCTGCGTGTGCGGCTAGTTTGCCTCCCTCTCCCCCTATAATGGGAGCGGATAGTGTTTGCCCTACTGCCGCTGCAGTCTCCTAGGGGATGCTACTCTGGGTGGTATGAGTCGTTCTTGTAATGAAGGAGGATGAGAACGCATTGATCGCATATATCAGAGGGAAACACCTTGAAAGAATGAGAGATAATAATCTCGGCAGTTAGTTATGCTAGGCAAATGAGTGAAAGGTGTTGCTTGTAGATGTACAACTTACATTGTACGCCGTTCATTTTTAGATGAGGTGCGCACTGGTACCTACAAGCAGCTCTTCCACCCGGATCAGTTGATCAACGGCAAGGAGGACGCAGCCAACAACTACGCCCGCGGACACTACACTGTCGGCAAGGAGATCATCGACCTGGTGCTGGACCGCGTGCGCCGTCTGGCCGACAACTGCTCCGGACTCCAGGGATTCCTCATCTTCCACTCGTTCGGCGGAGGTGCGCCACTATTACTCAAACTATATCTTAGACATTTCTAAAATTACAATTGTTATGCAGTAGTGTCAAACTCACGTTTCTAGGAACCGGATCCGGCTTCACCTCTCTTCTGATGGAGCGTCTCTCCGTGGACTACGGAAAGAAGTCCAAGCTGGAGTTCTCCATCTACCCCGCTCCTCAGGTGAGAGAGAGAAAAGGAATTAATGTCAATTGTGTGACCAATATCAATCGAGTGATATTGACTCATAAAGTGTGGCTATAAAATGCCGCCGGGAGCAAATGTCAGCGTGGCATATAAGTCGGGTTCAATTGATTTTTTCGCAATATTATGGAAAACTATGAAATAGGTAAATATTGCGACTAAAGTTTGCAAATTCATACCATCATTAAAAAAATGCAAATCACGTTTTCAAATAGTAAAAGTTTCTGAAAATCCAAAACATTCTGTCTTTGCATTGTAAAATAGGCCCATGGACAGCCCATGGACAACTTTGCAGAAGTGCAGCGAGAACTCATCTGCAGAATCGGCCCTGGGCCGATTTTGCAGACGAAATTCAGACAGTCTGTAAAATCAGCCCAGGGCCGATTTTACAGACGAATCGCAGACAAAGCGGGCAGAACCATCTGCATTATCGGCCCTCGGCCGATTTTGCAGACAGACCTGATAGCTTGTCTTGGCAAAACATTCGCCGAGCGCGAGGTTCGAACTCGCGAGATAAGATCAATGTTCGCGGTGCTACACCACTACACTACGCTGGCACATGTTGCGTGCTGCATTAACTAATAGTCGACAGCGCGCACCTCAAAAAAGTATTGTGACAGCTACTGCTAATTGTGTGAGAGTGAACATTCAAATATCAAATGCTATGTTTCCAAAAGATTAGTTCTTTGGTTTCGAAACAATTACATTCACAAAGTAAGCATCATCAAGTCTCGTCTCTTTGAACGCAGCGCATTGTTTCCCGTCTTAGAGAGAGAGCAGCGCAAGCGTGGATGGCCTAGTGGTATCGTTGTGCAATCTGCGCGCTCGCTTCTTGGGATCGAGTCCCGCGCTCGGCGAATGTTTTGCCAAGACAAGCTATCAGGTCTGTCTGCAAAATCGGCCGAGGGCCGATAATGCAGATGGTTCTGCCCGCTTTGTCTGCGATTCGTCTGTAAAATCGGCCCTGGGCTGATTTTACAGACTGTCTGAATTTCGTCTGCAAAATCGGCCCAGGGCCGATTCTGCAGATGAGTTCTCGCTGCACTTCTGCAAAGTTGTCCATGGGCTGTCCATGGGCCTATTTTACAATGCAAAGACAGAACACTTGGAAATTAATAGTTCGTTTCATTTTTGAACTATTTTACAATTCATTCACAGAATTTCAAGAGCGATTTCGCATCATAAGTTGTTAAATATCTACCATAGACAGTTTTGCAATTTCAGTCGCATTGGTTGTCAGTTTCAAAGTTCTCTATAACTTTGCGAAAAAATCAATTGAACCCGACTTATATTGGCTGAAGCTGTACTGCTAAACAAGATGGGAAGAAATAGCAGGGATTGTAACGTGGACAGTTGCGTCGAAACAAACTATGTAGAAATACAAAGTCAATAAAATGTCTCGTTTAATTATGCGTTGTTGTAGGTGTCTACGGCTGTGGTGGAGCCGTACAACTCTATCCTCACCACCCACACGACCCTCGAGCACTCGGACTGCGCCTTCATGGTCAGAATCTACCCCTTCTCTCTTTCATTTGTCTTTCTCCTCTCTATCATGTGTCTTGCTCCCTGTACATTGTTTATAATAATTTGTTCAGGTCGATAACGAGGCCATCTATGACATCTGCCGTCGCTCCCTCGGCGTCGAGCGCCCCTCGTACACCAACCTCAACAGGCTCATCTCCCAGGTACATCTCACTCTCTCCTATTCTCTCCACTCTCTCCACTCTCTCCACTCTCTCCACTCTCTCCAGTAGGATTGACAGTCGCACCCACTAAACCGATACGCAGTCGTTTTGCAGTCTTTAATTATCTTTATAGGCCCGCAGATATACTTTTATCCTCTTATGTATCTGCTTATCAATATAAGAGAATGCAAACGGGTGTGTCTGAAAATTATATATAAGTAAAACATTATTTATTATGATTGTTTAGGTTGTGTCGTCGATCACTGCTTCTCTGCGCTTCGATGGAGCTCTTAACGTCGATCTCACCGAGTTCCAGGTACTGTACACATGGAAACTAGAACTTGTGAATCTCGACTGCAATTCGATATTAACGGACGTTTTGATCAATCTTCTTTTGTAGACCAACCTGGTTCCGTACCCGCGCATCCACTTCCCTCTGGCCACGTACTCGCCCGTCATCTCGGCCGACCGTGCCTACCACGAGTCTCTCTCCGTCTCTGACATCACCAACCTCTGCTTCGAGCCCGCCAACCAGATGGTCAAGTGCGACCCCCGCCACGGAAAGTACATGGCCGTCTGTCTCCTCTACAGGTGAGACAGATATTTTTTTATATATAAAATGTATCACCATGTTATTGTCTGTGTTTTAGGGGAGACGTGGTGCCGAAGGATGTGAACGCAGCGATTGCGTCGATCAAGACGAAGAGGAGCATCCAGTTTGTGGACTGGTGCCCCACCGGATTCAAGGTCGGCATCAACTACCAGCCGCCGACTGTGGTGCCCGGAGGAGACCTGGCCAAGGTGCCCCGCGCAGTCTGCATGCTCTCCAACACGACCGCCATCGCCGAGGCGTGGGCTAGGCTCGACCACAAGTTCGACCTCATGTACGCCAAGCGCGCCTTCGTCCACTGGTCAGTACCTCATCTCTCTCTCTCTCTCTCTCTCTCTTTCTTTCTTTCTTTCTTTCTCTCTCTCCTCATCCCTTTCTTTGCAGGTACGTGGGAGAGGGTATGGAGGAGGGTGAGTTCTCCGAGGCTCGCGAGGACATGGCCGCTCTCGAAAAGGACTACGAGGAGGTGGCTATGGACGGCGAGAGCGCCGAGGGAGACGAGCAGGAGGAGTACTAAGCCCCGCCTCTCGACGCCCCGCCCCTTCAATTCCCATTCCATACCGTGTACCAGTGCCCCCTGTCTCCAGCTATTACCGTAGCTCCTAGTTCTGTTACAGTAACTTGTTGTCTACGCGTTTTCTGCTGTGATCGGTCGGGTGCTGGCGCGTAGTTTCCTGGCACTATACCATTCTATCGAACCCACAGATCTGCTTTTTTTTATCCCTGGTCGCACCAACTAACTTATTGTAATTATTTAACAGCATATTTTGTTGATACAACAACTGATATAAAAGGTTTTTTGTTAATAATTGAAAGAGGTCACAAAAAAGGTAAACTACTCTCATCTGCTCGTCATTTCCATCGAGAAAGAGAAATAAAGAGAGTACTCTCTCTCAGAATTTAATCCCGTGTTTGTTATTGCCCCTCTTCTCTTTTCTCTTTCGCACTTGCCCCCAGGGCACGTGCGTCTGCTTCCCCTCCCCCCCTCTCCCTCAACTATACTCACATAAAGGAATTGGCCTTGTTTAGCATGTTGGTGAGTGATGTATGCATGTGTTATGTTCAACTCACTCCCACTCTTTCACTCGGCAAGTCGTGTATTCGAAAATGCAATGTGTGACAACGTAATTGAATGCAATTGTTGAGAACACCAGAGAAGAGCACACATCTCGGCTGCGAATTGTATCTGTGGGCGATTAGGGGAGAGATCACAACAGAAGCTATGCATCCGAGCTGCCCACGTTCAAATAGCGCTCGTATGCACAATCGAAAACCAAAAAACAACATAAAAGTGCTGTGTGTGAAGGTATGACATCTCTCATATTGGCGGGGGTGGGGCTGGCGAATGCGTGGGCGTGGGAAAAGGGAGGAGCAGTACCCGGATCGAGTGAGATCACAATGAGTGGAAGAGCGCGCGCGTTGAGAGAAGAGTGCCCTGGCCGGGCGGAGTGGCGAAGGAAGGAGGAGGGGGAGCAGGAGGAGCAGGAGCAGTCACGGCTCCGCGTCGATGTCTGCGATGCCTGAGGGGGAGAAGGAGGATGGTGGCTGGTCAGACACCTTCTCCTTGCTACCATTCATCTCTTCCATCGGAACGCCTGAAAATATGTATGTCCATTTATATTCAGGTGCGATCACATTTTAGAACCATTTGATTTATGACTATGTACGTAGATTATTTATGCCAACATGTCAACATGTCTCACCGAGTTTTGAGTGATGCCGGTTCTCGGGCACATATGTCCTTTCCGTTTCGAAGTGATTCCGGCCACGGAAGGTCCTGAAATCGATAACGGAAATAGTATATATCTATATATGTGCATGTGAAGGGGGTTCGTAAACGTATTAGAGCTCACTTTGAGAAGAATCGGACGGGCATCTTGGAGAGCTGGCGTTTCACTGCGTTCTGGATTTCGCTGTTCAGGAAACAATACAAGACGGCGATGAAAATACCCTGAAACGTGATTGATGAGATACTTACTTGTAAGTATGTATATGCATATATGTCCCCCGCTGCGTTATACTATGTTGTCTAGCAGTAAATAATAATAAGTCTGGAGAGAATATGATGGCACATGTCAGTGAGCGTGCGGAGATTGAGTCTGATAGGATTTCATGTATGATAGAGAGAGAGAGAGAGAGAGAGAGAGAGAGAGAGAGAGAGAGTACCCCTTCGTCTTTCAGCCCCGTGGCTCTAGCAAAGAAGCCCGGCGCACCCGCAAAAACACATGTATAATTTGGATTCAATTCAAGAAGATGCGCTGCTACTGCCTGCTTAGACGCACTAGAGTTTTCACATATGCTATATAGGCTATACCCCGGGAAACCCACACTTTCTCCGCTCTCTCCCTGCTCTCTCTTCTGTTCTTCTGTTGTTTTGCCTGTCTCGTCTCACCCACACACGGTGACACACATATATTTCATCTGCTGCTGCTCTATGTATGGCCGAGCCATCTATATCCCCAGATATATGTGCCTCCTTCTACCTTCTAGTCTCCCCATCACCATTTCTTAATATAGTGCATCTTGGAATCGATGCCACACACATTCACACATTCACACACACATTTACATTGCTCGTAAATGAGGCGAGGCGGTAATAGCGTCGCCTCGCACCCCACACAGCCACACAAATTAACACTCAACCCAAAGAGCCGCGCCAATCAAATTATGCGTCGACACGCAAAACAAAGTGCAACGAAAAGGTCACATGTAAAGATGATTTTAGCTGAGAATCGCGTGCGTAGTGATGTTTAGTGATGTTTACACGTAGACATGTGTCGAGACAACACCACCCACCTGTGAGTGTTGAAGGATAGCCGATCCAAGCATGTATACTGCTCCTGGCTCCTCTGGTTCGTAGAAGAGAGGAATGTTCGAGACTCCCAGCAAGGGAACGAGGAGCAATGTCGCCTTGATTGTGCGCCTGAAAATTTTGAAAATTCAGAATTGAAAAGAGTTATTACCAACCATATCTTCTTTGATTCAGCTGCATTTTCCGTCCGAACCTTCTGCACGAGAATCAAAACTATTCCGAGAAGGAAAAGTAGATTGAGCTGAAACACATTCTCGTTTGTACCTTTTATGAACATCATTGTTTGCATATACTTTATTATCTTTTCCGGGGAATGTGTTGTCGAGCGTCTAATTACATGACAGATCTGATATTTCGGAGTGCGCCACCAACTCTTCAGATTTGCACGTCTTCACACTGGACCGCACAGAGCCATTAATTACAACAATTGAGGGGGTACGACCGTCTGATGCGACAGGTTTCAATAGCATATGTCGTGTTTTTAGAGGTCGAGAGGGCTTAGGGGTATTACTCGACAACCAAAGACACACTGTCATTCAGGTATGTATGGCGGCGTATTTAGTGTCTGTCCTGGGTGAAGACTGAACATCTGAGAGCCCTTCCCTGTACGTGCCGAACTCACAGGTCGTAGAGAGTGTAGCACATACACATGGTTATAAGGCGTATATGTCACGTCTACTCACTATGAGCGCCAGTCCCATGGTGCCGGCCAGTATCCATAGATGGTTTCCTTGTGCATACGGCACCCAGCAGAAGCTATTCCGGCGCTGAGATGACTTGTACTGATGGACGACCGTCCACGAGCCCACTACCAATAGCGGCACGCCTGAAAGAGAAGAGTCATAAATCCCACACATCATGCATTCCCGCGACAGATCCAGCGAGCCAAGACCTCTTCTTCTCTTTGCCTCATCCACTCTCCCCCCGAAGAACATATTTCAGAACGCAGGTAGTAAAAGGCGCGGAAGGATGAATGATGTATGCGGATTGGAAAGAAGACAACATACGTAGAGGGGGAGACTCACCCCATCCACAGAACATGTATGTCCAGTAGGGTGCGTCAGCGTGACGCATAGCGAACACTGTGAATCGACTGTAGAGGTACGCACCCTCTATCAACATCCACATCACTGATGCCACCTAAACAACATCATCTCCCTATTTTTATCAGCGTCAATCAAGATTAGTTCTGATGCGTCGCTATGTGTCTCCTGGGATGGCGAGAGAGGGTGGCTATAGCCGATGCCTTCTTCACCAAAACGGGTCCGGCACCAAACACACACATGCGCACACAATGCACTCACTCCCACTCCATCCACATTACTCCCCCACTGCCCACTCGTAAACGACTGCCAGCGAGGCACTAACACGGCACACTACCCGCCTAATCGAGTGTGTTATCCCCCTCTATACCTGCCTCGCCACGAAAATCCGCTTACCTGGAAGTAGATGACGAACCAGAGAATAGCCTTGCAGATCCATTCCTGAAACATGCATAGCATCATAATCGGCGTCTATCACGAAATGTCCTCTTTTCCGTCTCTCTCATTTGCCCTCTCCACACACACACAACACACGCACAGTCAATTTCGAGGAGAGCGTATTTGTGGAGTGTATAGGGAGGCTGGGATAACGACTGGGGCACGAACGCGACTGGCTAATCAGCAGTGCATTGCGGAATGAGGCGACTGTCCTCTTCTCCCCTCTTCTCCCTTTCCTCTCCTTCTCGCTCTGCCACCGCAACAACACTCACGTATTCCCACAGTGGCTGCGGGTTGAATGTGGAGCAGTCCTGGAAGAGGTTCGTCGTCTGCACGATCGTCCAGATCGCCAGCACAGCGAATCGAAACACAAACGCCGTCGCGAGATTCTGAAGATAACAAAGGTCACGTCACTTCTTTATCTATGCTAGACGGGGGGCAGCCGCGGCACTCGATTGTCACACTTTGACGGGAACATGTTTACACGAGTTGGGAATCGAGCGATGTGGTCAGTTCGTATGGGAGGCAAGAGAGTGCATCAAAATGAAATTGCGGAAGAGAGGCTAACCTTGTGGATGGACAGACGGCGGCACTGTATCGAGTCGAATATGGAGAAGAGTATGATGGCAGCCACTAGAAGGGCGACCGAGACGATGGACAGGGTGAGCGACACTGTGATCACCAGATCCCGCAACATGTCCGGACACTGGAAACACACGCCGATTCTAATTGCCTTCGTCTTACACGCTGCATGATCCCATCTATTCCCTTTTCCTTTTGTACATCCGCTTACCCCCTCGTCCATACTCACAACACCCTACTTATGGGTTTGTGGCCCAGCAGTGTCGCTGGGGCTTTCATTTTTGTTTGTCCTTCCTTGCTCGACTCGTGGCTGCAATAGAGGCTGGGAGGGGGCGCGATGTTGATGTATGAGCGGTCTGAGGATGGCTATAGGGAAGAAGAGTTCCCTGCGGGGAGAGAGGGGAGAGCAGCATGAGTGATCGGGGGAAGCTTGGTCGCGGGGCAATTCATTGTCGAGTCTACGCACAGCGCGCGCCGGAAGGCGGAAGGAAGGAAGCGCCGTTGCATCGCCCCGAACCCGCCTTGCCGTCCCTCCCGATAATGCCTGATTAGGCATCGATCGCACCACCCTCTCTCCGTCTTACTCCCGCAATGGCTTCTCTCGCCGCCGCAAAGCAAGCACTCACCGCTCCCCGCTCACTGCTCTCACTGCGCTTACTCACCACCCGGCAGAATCCGACGACGCAGTGAGCGTGTTGCTGTACGACTGCGATGCACTGCGTGTAGTTGGGGTCGGCCCAGTTGCCGTCGCTGCCACACTGTCGTGTCACCATGTGCCGACCTGAAACCACAACGCATCACTAACCATTCATCATCTATAATTATAACTCCTCCCCCACGACTCCCCGCCATTTGTTCTACATGTAGTTCTCTAATCTAATCCAAAGATCACTTGAATGCACAGAGTGATTCTCACGCGTCTATATTTAGAGTGTGATACACTTTTCCATTCATGAGTGTGTTGTTATTTTGGGGGGGGGGCGGAGGCTTGGCTATAACTGAACAGCGACTGTGTCGAGATATTCAACAATTCGCATAAAGTAGAACGAGCCCATTGAAGGGTGTCTGAGTTGTGAGTGTGAGTGAGATAGTGGCTGGCAACGCAGAATGTGTTCCCAGATTCCTATACAGGACTTAACCGAGAGTGTCTCGACAGAGACAGAGACGAAACGAGACTCAGGAAACCTAATTACGTAGTATGCAAGTGTGAATCACGACACAGCGACGCCCTTAGTGCCTATTTACACGTGCACGTCGTTCGCTCATATGGAGAAAAGAGCTGATGCGGCTCTCCTAATAACTCCTTACTCTGTCCTCCCCATATTCTCGCTACAGCTCAAGTCAGCCGGGTAATATTATCGCGAGTGGAGTTCGGGCACACGCAGAGCGCGGTGTGAATGGACGAAGGCGAAGGGCCGAAATTATCGGGGCCTATTTGACTACACAATGTGGTTGTGGAACGCCCTCGATTTCGAGTATGGAACGAAGCAATAGCACGAACATGGACACACAAACAGACACTCACTCTCGATATCCTCGCATCCGGGAATGGTGGGGCAGTAGGTGAAGGGACAGACTCGTTCCACTGTAGCCTCGAACGGCGCCTTGAGCCAGCACAGAGACTTGTCGAATGACACTGAGCAGCCACTGAAACGACATGTTGGAGGAGGAATGGGAGGCGGCGACGCACTTGTCGTTGAGTGACTGGTTGATGTGATTGAGACTGAGGCAAGTGGCGTACTCTGCCTTCACCACGCCGCCCGACATACGGGCTTTGCGGAAGACGACGTCTGCAAGGGCGACACATTGACACGCTCACGGAAACGGATGCGGCCATCGACGCGAGTGTATTTGCGGAGGTATATTTTTGTGGTGTGACTCGACGCGGCAGGAGAGTGGGCGGGGCCGACAGTGTTTCGGAAAAGAACGAGAGAGCCAGCGCTCACAGTGGAGAGGGTAGTTAAAACGTCGAGACACCCACAAACAACGCAACATTGAAACTACGAATGTTCTAGCCTAAACGCGAACGAACACATATTCACCGGAGGGAGGAGAGGGTGGGGAGGCGAACACTCCTCGCTCTCGTCCTCGATTCAATTTCCCGCCGAGATGAAGTGAGTTCGGAACATTGTTACATACATTCGCCGGCCGTTTCAATGCAAGACGATAACACAAGAATAAAAGGGGATGGAGGAGGAATGGATTGAGGGAGATGGAGAAAGAGTGGGGGAGAACATGCGAGAACCGCAATTGCGATTACACGGGAGGAGGCGAGGCGCACGACACACTTTGTTCTTACAGGACTCGCCTAATTGACAGGAAGGCAGGAAGAAGATGAGTTCATATGCGTGTACGGTATGCGTGGAAGGCTTTCCGGACACTCTGTCACTACCTCCACATGAATAGAGCATTGCATAGCGTTATAGTGTTTGCTACAAACGCATTCTTCTTTGAAGGAGCAAGAGGGAAACGAAAAGAAAAAAAAAGAGAGAGAGAGAGAGAGAGAGAGAGAGAGAGAGAGAGCAAGAAGGTGTAGGCAAGACAGCCTGTGGTATGGAAAACGGACGAAGAAAAATAATCATGCGAACACAAGCAGACAGACGAAAAACACACATAGATACTCATAGATAGACACTCGGAACGAGGCAAGTCGTGCAGATATAGCCAAATCGCAGAGGCGGGGACAGGTGTGATCATCACACATGATTCGAACGAGGCAAAGTGGAGGGAAAATAAATAAGAACGAGAGAGGATCGTGGCTAATCGAAACAGCTGACAGATTGCGATGTAGTCGGATGAACAATTGCCGCATCTCTTACACTCTCAATGCATATCACATACACACGCGACATGAGAGGACAGAGGAGTGTCGGGAGTGAGTAAGACTTGTGGAGAGGGTGGGAGTGAGAGAGTGGCCGCCGCGATTTCATTTCCTCCGCCAGGCAGTGACTGACGGCGGTCGGCCGCCGACACGGCAGACGCAGCGAGGCGCACACAGATCGACTCAAAACGAATCTGCGAGAAAGAGAGAAGGAGGAGGGGAGGAGGAGAAGAGAGAGAGAGAAAGGCGGAACGCGTGGCGGGTGCCTTCAGCAGCGAGTTCCAATTAGCGACACAGAAGGAGACAAGACGGCGACATACGCGGAGAAGACGACGCGACGACAGAGGCGAGAGAAGGCGGAGGAGGAGGGAGAAGACGACCACCCGACCACAAACACATTCCGCCTCCCTCCATCTCGAAATTGCACTGCGATTATGTGTTAGAGTGAGGGGAGAAGAGGAGAAGGAGAGGAGAGGGGGAGGCGAGTACCGGAAGAGGGCGGGGTCGGCAGGGGGCGGGGCGTGTGCGGCCACGGTGCTACAGTTGACGGGCGTATCCAGAATAGGGAGGAGGGGGGGAGAGAGAGTGCGCAGCCAGCGACTCCCTAGGGGAACATTTATGCACACGCCTCGCTAAACCCGCGTCGAGTGATGAGAGGAGAAGGAGGATGAAGCAATTTCAGAACAGACTCTCTCTCTCTCTCTATCTTTCTCTCTCTGGAAGGGGGACCAGGTGGGTCGGCCAACGACGCCCTAGAGGCTAGAAAGAAGCGATGGAATGGGATTAAAAGCTTTCTGACTGCATGTTTTTGCAGCAGCATCCAGATTCCGAGGTGTTTGTGAGAGGTCGTTTCGATATAGGTATAGTCGATGTGCACTATGACGAGATAGAAAGAGTGATAGGCGCGCGGAGAGTCGCTCTCACACAACAAACGTCCCACGTGTTTTGTTTTGTCTCGCTGGGAACGCGTCGGTTTATAAGCTTGGGGGCGACTCAGCGCGGCAACAACCCCCCCCCCCCCTCTGTCGGTGCTCTCTGATCAGAGCATGTCGACGCTGCTGCTTCTTTGCACCGCCACAGCAGCAATTCACGTAAGTCTTTCAATCATGTAATAGTCTTCCTCCATTCGCCGCCGCCTGCTCTATTTTTATGACGATTCATGTGTTGCTGTGTGTCGCGGCAGCCGCGCAATTATACCGAGAGCGGCCGAGCCGTTTACGGTCTCTTCCGATTGACACGTTTATGGAATGGGACGAACGAGCGGGCGTTGCAGGCCGTGTATGTGCCTGCGCCCAGACGCATGCAACTGTGCCGCACGGAGAATGAAGAGGAGGACTGCGGGGACAGCGTCCACGTAGGATTCGACCAACACACACTCTCACTCGTATACCCACCCGTCGACAAAGGAGAACGACTCTTCCTCAAGATTGACGGACTCAAGTGTGGGTCGACGAGGAGAGAGAGAGAGAGAGAGAGAGAGAGAGAGAGAGAGGAGGGAGGGGAGAGGAAATGTCACATTTCAGATAACACGTTCGGTCGGCACACGCGGGTGATTCCGGTCAACTGTCACTTATTGGCAGAGGACGAGGAACCCACCATTGGTGAGCCTGCCCTTTTATGCAAGCAAACTTTTACTGCTCGTAGACAGAGAGGGGGTTCATCCCCGGGGCGCACCCAACACGCTTAAACAAAACATCTCACAGCACACGAAAGAGGCAGACTAACAACAAAAGAAAGAGTTGGTAGACAGGGGGCATCGTAGACATGGGCACACCACTATTATGCATGAGAGAGATGGATTCAGAGAACGTGTTCGTGCACCGAGGCTGTCCGGTCAAGGCCGGAGTCTCGTTCTACCACTCACACAGCCATCCACGAATCGGATTCACACTCAGCAAGATCATCCCAAAGGTAACAAACATCTACGGCCATAGATATTATGCGATATATGTCTCGCCAATTCATCACCGCTAGCCTAACATGTAAGCAGGACAACAAATCGCGGCGATATAAATCACAGTCACGGGGGCGAATGGCAGTGTTGGAAGGAGGGGAAGAGGGAGGGAGGAGGGAAGGATGCAGCAACATAATGTGATTAGACGCGCGGCTTGCAGGCGTCGGCGTTTTCGGGCGGCCGTCAGCTGAGGATCGAATGCGCGGTGGTCGAGTGCAGCCGCAAACCCGGAACCTCGCCAGAAGACGTAAGCCCCACTCATACATACACACAACACAAACTGACACTAGGCATCCTCATTGAAACCCGACCGGGCACACATGTCACTCAGAACAGAGAGAGAGAGAGAGAGAGAGAGAAAGAGAAAGAGAGAGAGAGAGAGAGAGAGAGAGAGAGAGAGAGAGAGACGCGCGAGTCGATCACTCAGAGATCATAGCGAAACAACTATTATTACATTCCTGAGTACATTCCCGAGTATGTTAATATAGCAGTTGTACTCGTTACAATATATAGCGTATATACACGGAATTCTAATAAAGCGTTTAGAGAGAGCGGCAGATAGAGGGAGGGAGGGAGGGAGGGAGAGAGATATGCGTGGGTGAGGGAGGGAGGGAAGTAGCTGCGAATGTGACAATGGGGTTCGCGTGTGGGCCACCGGAGAAAGAGGGTGAATGAGTTTCAATGGGGATCTCTCCAGACGCATATATGTTCACTCACATACAAGCATCGATCGCTGCGAATCGCGAATCCGTGAATAATGCACGTTGGGATGGCGACAAACATAGCATCGTGCTTGGTTCTTTTGCACGGCCGCCGACGTGCTCTGATTCGTCCACGAACATACATGATATTGTGTTTAGATGTGTCCAGGGGAGCGGCACTGTGGAGTGGGTGCGCCGTGGAGACCGAATCGACACAAGATGTGGTCAATCTTGTCGCCCGCCACTCTCTCCCAGCTCCGAAGACCGTAGAAGAGTGTCTCTCTCCCCCTCTCTTTGTTAGCCTCCGAGAGGATTGTTTTGCTACACGACTTTTGCATCCACCCTTCACTATACGCGTCTTGTTTCAATTGTTATCCCTCCTACTTATTATTACACGTTACTGCGTTGTCTCTTTATGTATCCCATATTGTTTGTTATGTTGTTGCCTTAATAAATCTAAATTATTCACACTCAAACTTGAAGTTTATGAAACATCGTATCATAGAAAGACACAACACAATATACGGTAAACAAATAACGGGGCGATGCAAACGTACACATAAAAATAAACGCGCGCGAGAATGTGTGACTAGAGATCACGTATTGATACAACCATGAGTTATTGTTAGTGTGGGGAGTGTGGGGTAGGCTCCGACTAGAGTCTTTATTGGGAGAAATGAGAGGGTGAATGCCCGCTAGGCAGAAAGAGAGACATAGAGAGGCAAATTGTTAGAATTATATTGTAGTTTGAATTGTGTAGACAATCAGGAAGTGGGTGAGTCGAATTCGAATGTGAGAATGGGTCGTTTCGGGCGTTCTGACAGCAAATCTGAAACAACCATATTTGACACGCATTCATTTAGTCCACAAAAAAACGAGCGGCGAAATCCATAAGAACCGGATGAACTGTTGCTATGAGGAGCGAAAGTAATCAAAGAAAGATCTATCGTTACTGGTTCGAGTCCTAACAATATCATTTCAAACTCATTTCCGTTGTGAGAGGCGCCTTCGTCTTGTCTCGTCCCATTAACTCGCGGTTTAAAATAGATGCGACGAGAGCGAAATGATCGTGTTCTTCCGTGAAACTTTGGACGGGCACTTTCGCAATAAACTGCGACGACTGAATGTGTGTGTGAAACGGAGTAAAGTAAAAACAATTAGTGGAATGAAAGCGGCGTTCTTAGAGCCAAAACGTCTAGCCTGCGAGGAAATGACAATCATATTAAAGAGGTACAAGACAAGGGATCTAACATCAATCCGATTCGCCATTTTCTGTCGCTTTCCTGTGCCCAATTTAACCGAAGCCTGTGAATAGAATCGCGACTGAAGTTCAATCGTCCTAATTGATACTTGCCTCACAGATATAGTAACTGTGATAATGGGAAGTGTGCAACAATTCTGTTGGTCTATTATATCATACATTGTATAGTGGATACTGGAACGCATGATGAATCTAGTGTAATGCGCAAGCGTTCGAGGGGAAAAGGCGTACCTTGTAGAATGCTGGTCCAAGGGAGGGTGACGTATGTGAGGTATGAGTGTAGGGGAGTGCACTCTGCCCGTTTCTTCTCGCGAACCCAGTGCCATGCCTGACCGAACCCGCGAACGGACCACAGACGAGACATCACGCCCTCGTCCAATTCTGGAAGAATCAAGTTTACATATTCATCATTCATCATGACATGAGTCACGCCTGTCTGGTGAAGAACGTTCGGTATGTTAATAATTTCAACAATAGGATGTCTTTCATTTTCGAAATCCGCGATCGTCGAGCGGAGATCACTTCACGTGACTCATTCCCATTGTCTGGACACAGCGATGTTTTATTTGTGAACGCGTCTGGTTTTGTTGTTGTGTTAAGAGTTCATTGAATCAACACGTGACTGCGGCCGCGTGGTGTGGAGGTGGACACGAAAGAAGAAAGCGTGGGCAGATATACTACTCGCATCCACAGTCGCGGATAATAGCAACTCCGCTACCGCTTTCAACGAGAAGCGTCAAAAATTTGTTTGCTTCTGCAGAGATCGCAACAAACAAATATCCGTGTTACTGCAGCGTTTTTTCCACTGCACTTTACGGTGGCTTGCAGGCTTGCAACAGCCGCCAATCTGATGGAAATTGTGAGAAAAAGAGCGGCAATGGGGTGAAGAAGACTACGGTGTGCAGATATCAAAACAAACAAGCCGCGATATGTATGATGATTAGAAAAAAAGGGAACAACGATCAGTCTGGACTCGACGCTTAGTCATCCACGTTTAAAACAGAGTCAGAATAGAACACTAGTATTACTGTATATATATACATAATATCCCCCTCACCGTCTTCGATGCCGTTTGCTTCGACCTCTGGGTACTGATTGACAGTGTCCGCCTCTGACTGCCATCTGAAATTGGCACTATGAGAGCTTTTTTCAGAATGATATTAAAATATTGACGAAAGAAATCATTCGTAACCGATCTAATCCAAATCACTATTATCTTTCAAAAGTACTTCCAAGTAAAAGTAGTTGGTTTGTACTGTTGTCTCAGTTGAGCAAAAGGACTGACATGTTTTCAATGGAGACATGTGCCAACAGGCTCTCTCTCTCATACCAGTGCAAAGCGGCCATATTATAATGAACGCGTTTACAAAGTTATGCAGTTATTATCTAAAAACACAACTTCTGTTGTAACATAACACGTCGAATAATGCTGAGAGCCTGTTTGCACATGTCTCCATTGAAAACATGTCAGTCCTTTTGCTCAACTGAGACAACAGTACAAACCAACTACTTTTACTTGGAAGTACTTTTGAAAGATAATATCTGTCCTTTTCTTAAGTTTTGTTTCACAAAATTATATTTTCATACACGTTCACGATTCGCTGCGAGGGTACCGACGCGCACCCGCTATTCGCCTCTCTCTCTCACTCACACACAGAGGGGGCGGGGCGAAAGCGATTGTCCGACGCCCGCCCGCCCGCCCGCCCGCCCGCCCGACACCAATCTCAATCCGCACTCGAATGCGGACTCTCCGTATCTCGCTTCAAATTCAATCAAACTCAATACAACTTTCTATAACTCTATCGAATAGAGATGTGAATGCAATGTAACAGTGGAAATCACTTCAAAATGAGGAAAAGTGCTTCATTCGGGAAAAGTCGTTTTTGAGCATTCTAGCGCGCGGGGACATCCAGTACAAACGAGAGGGCGCTGGCGCGCCCTCTCTAATTATCCTAACACAGCTTTCTCGAGATTAATTTGTAGACTGCAGTCTTTGGGCGTATAATCCCGCTTTCAGAAATTTACAGACTGTAGCGCTCACGCTCACACTCACATAAAATTAATACAGAATTCAAAGGATTCCGAGAAGATGAGCACATTTCCAATCATGAAGACGTTAATATGGGATTGTACTTGGTTAGAACTCTATGTATAAATGATTTTTCAAGGAAGACCGAATAAGACTGTGACACTAAGACGCTAAGAGACTCGCCTTCTTCCCCTGGATGATTGTGGGATGGCTGCGGGTCGAGAGAGTGTCTGCCTGCCTGTCCTCGCGAGGTTCGTCTCCGACAGACGACGTCGCCCCATCTGATTGTCCATCTGCAAAACGAAAAATATTTTTGTGAAAGAAAAAAAGGAAGAAGACCAAAAAATATGGTACATTATGTTTTGCTGACCCCTTCAAGATGCGAGAAGTCGATGGGGTTCTCTTGAAGGGGCGTCTCGTATCCGCAATCCGGCACCCGCGCCACTGCCATCTCAGCATAGCCCTTCAAAGGATTCAATTACATCGGGGCCGCATCGCACAATGCCAGCAGTCCATCTCGAATGGCGTACTTTGCCGTGCGGTCCGCGCATCCGAACAAACTCTTGCCGTCGTTCACCCGATTTCAGCAACTTCTGCGCCCAGTGCCAGCCAGAAGAAGCCTGCAAAGAAACTAATAACAAATACAATGAAAGAAGAGCTACCTTAGTGTCGTAGACCTGTTTGAGAACCTCGTATCGAATGGAGCCGAGAAATACGACCGCCTCTCGGGTGCGTTGTCTGATGAAACCAATAAGGATAGAGAAGATGAGAGATGTGAATACATACCTGTCCCTGGCGACTAGCTCCACACACACGCACTCCCCGTCCCGCACCACTATGTCGTTGAACACCTCAAAAATGTTGATGATTCATAATGCATAATGGCTGATCTCACCTCCTCGAACCCGTCAATGGCAAAGTAAATCTTGGGGTATGTGATCTCCTCCTGCTCTCCCTTGCTGTCCATTCGACGTCGCGACGGAGACGGGTACACCTGCAAATCATTTTAAATAACTTCGTAAGTAAGTTTGACGATTATGAAATTGAGCGACACTCCGCGCTCCTCCTGCCTAGTAAACCATGCTGGCGCATGGCCCTGTGGCCTAATGGATAAGGCGTCGGTCTCCTAAACCGAAGATTGCAGGTTCGAGTCCTGCCAGGGTCGGAATTTTTGCACCATGTATATTACGAAATGAGAGCTTCAGAAAATAAAACATCGGGTATAAAAATCGGACACAAACCTTTTGGCAGTTTTTGCGAATGATTTGCAGGTTTTGCGGGCTTGTCTTGGTACACACGGCACAGGTGACAAAGAAATCGAGCTGCTGCAGGATCACATTGCAACACACCTGGAATCAGTGAGTGGACGAAGAATAGAGGTGAACGAATCAGAGAAACAAAGAAAGTGAACGGGAAGTACTGACAGTCTCCTCCCAGTTGACAGCCGGGTCGCAGGCCTTGGGCTGGTTCTTCGACTGTCGGCGGAACACTTGCAACTGGCTCGCCTAGACATATTAGAACCATAGAAGAAAAAGAGTAATAACCAGAACAAAAAACTGGAAAGTTGTTCTCACCTGACTGCCGAGATAGAAGGACGAATGAAGCGACTGATTCGAGACGTACCTCAAATGGAAGAAATCAACTAAGAGCATCAGGGTAACCTCAGAACTGATGACAGGATACCAAACCGGAAAACACACGAATTGGTGCACCCACCATATCATATCGTCAGCGTGTGCCGAACAGGTTGGGGCTCCACAATATGCCGTGCCTGAAGAAGTACCATCTCTCTCTTTATTTCTCTCTCTCTTCTCTCTCTCTCTCTTTCTCTCTCTCTATCCCCCCCCTCTCTCTCTATCTCTCTCTCTCTCTCTGTCTCTCTCTGTCTCTTTTTGTCTTTCTCCCTCTTTCTCCCCCCATACTTGGACTACATTTATCACACATCATTCCGTGTTCTCGACATATTTCGTGTTCTTATA